>CM070034.1:40783956-40806027 GCA_036250615.1 Ptychadena robeensis | reverse complement strand
TCGCAAACTTTTGCGGAAGTTCGCGTTCGCCGTTCGCGAACATAAAATTCCGGGTTCGAGCCATCACTACTTGGGGATTAATGGGGGACTGGGGACAAAGAAGAAAATTTGTACCTGATGGCTAAATCTACAGTACTACAAATAAGATTGCACCTTTACAGATAGTGCAATGTTAATTTTTATGAATGCATGTTTGTACATCCAGCATAGCATAGCATAGTTTTTTTCCTTAGAACATCTATATAGCTCCTACTATATCCAGGTAGACATTTATTGAATAAAAGATGTATGTAGAATGTCATGCTTATAAAGATGGGAATGTTCAGGCCAATGCATTATCTATTCTTTAGCACATAGCAACTCTAGCAACATTTGTTGTTTATAATAATGAAATAATTCACAGCTTCACACATTTAAGAATTTCTTGGCTTAGTGCCAAAAAGCCTATATTTAACCATATGTCATGGCAATATTGCTCATGCTTAGATTTATTCTAAGAAATTTTGTGTGTTCCTAATTCCAAGCTGTCTGTTTCTAGTAACAAACATTCATAACCCATCAAAATTTTCATTGGAATATACTCTTTTTATATAAACTTGCTGCAGTGCCCTGCTACATATAAACTATATTGGCACACACTTGCCCAGGGGGCGTTCAAATGGGTGTTTGGAAACACTACGTTTACAGCACCCAGCCACCCGAAAAGCGATGAAGCTGGGAAAACACGAGGTGCATATATTTAGAATAGGATTTTTTAAAGGATCTACCATTTATTTTGGTGATAACATATACAGGGACTAAGAAGCAACAATAACCCCCAGATTGAAGCTGTCCATCCTAGTATATTTGCTATCATTGCCATTGCATTACTATAACACAATGGGAATTATGTTATTAGGCCAATGCCACTGCGTGAAACTCTAAGGCCTACTCACTAGTGAAAAGATTTCAAAAAGAAAAAGAAAGAGACACAGGACATCAGGTAGCCAATCCAAACAAAAAAGAGAAAAAAAACATGAAATGCCTACTGTTTTTTGTGGTAGTGGGAGGTAGGGTAGGACACACAAAGCCCCAAAATGCATGGTTAATGATGGAATCTACTCTATGGTTCCAGACACCTGCTAATTTCACTAATGAGAAGACAGACAACACGAAAAGAACAAGCACACAATTATCCAGTTATTATCAGCAATTGCATTGCCAATACTTTAAAGGTACCTTGGTAAAATAGAAAAAATATGAGCATATGTTTACTAGTACTGTTTAGTAATTCAAGTGATCAAGTGGTACAGAGTTTATGATGGTTGCCTAAGATGTGCTTTTAAGACTACCAAAAAACAATCAACGATCTATTCAAATAGTCTTCCATGTTATTTACAAGTATTAGGGAAAGGGAAGGGAAATACATGTGTTTTTACAATTTCTTTAAATGTTAAAACATTTTCTTTAAAAAAACTCAGATAGGGGCCTACCTCACATTATTATCAAGTTCTTCCATCACAGTCAGTAGGCATGGGAGGCTGGAAAGTTGGTGCCCTTGTGATCAAGCTTTCCCTATAAAAAGACAAATAGGTGAAATTAAACAATGAATGAGAACATCAGAACTGCATCAGAAGTGGATTGGATTGACTGCTAAGCATCTTCAGCATTGTTTAACCAGTACACTTGTAGTCCAGATGAACACAAGTAACCACTGCTAGCCAACAGTAAACTGGGCATAGACTGTTAGCTTTGTGGCCGATTTAGCAGCAGATTAACTGCTGTGTGTGTTCATGACGATCGATTTGACGCTAAATCAGCCCCAAATCTAATGCGACCACCCTAAATTGGGACATACTGTATATATTTGAATATAGGACGACCCGTAAATCTGGAAAAACTGAATTACTCGAGAATAAGCCTAGCGGGGAAATGTAGCAGCTAAGGCTCAGAAACATGTGCTTTTGTTAGGAGATGTTATTATTTAATTCAGTAAACTTTTAATCACAAAGCCCCTGAACATGATATCATCATTAAAATAGCTGGAGAATGGATGTGGGAACATTGAAAATAAAAAATTATTGCTCTAGCACAGTGTTTTTCAACCTTTTTTGGGCAAAGGCACACTTGTTATACACGGACCGGCTCTGTGAGGATGCGGTTGCTTAGCCCTCCTATCTAGCTGCCTCTTATAGAGAAAAGCTAGCCATACACGGCACGGATTCCCTGGCTGATCGATTCAGCACCCGATGGATTCCGGCGATTCCGCCGGCATCCACAGGTGAGAACGATTAGCCAATTAGGGAATCCGATCGTGGCAGCCCACCTTGTACGGGCGGATCCGGGAGGGATCCGTGTCCGATGGCTCGCCTCCCGGACCGCAACGCCCCCTGATCAGAGCAGAATCGGACCGAAAAGACCAACAGGTTGGTTCTTCCTCGGATCCGATTCTGTGCCCCTGATCCAGCGGATGCGATCGGACGGGCAAGGTGGGCTGCAGGGGATTCCGGCACGATGGATCCGCGTGCACGCGCCCGGAATCCATCGCGCCAGAATCCGGCATGAATCCGTGCCGTGTATGGCAGCCTTTATACTATAAGAGGCAGCTAGATAGGAGGGCCGAGGGTGGGGTCAAAAACCCACGGCACACCAGGCAACATCCGTGTGCCGCGGAACAGTGGTTGAAAAACACTGCTCTAGCATATCAAGTTTTTGCCTAAAAACGTAAAAATTTTACTTAATTTTGAACCTAATTTATGCAAAAACTACATATGCTATTTTAAAAGATGCTTATTGTTTTCAAATGTTCCCACAACCCTTTTCTACATCTCCAGCAAATTTGGTGATGATATCATGTTTGGGGGCTTTGCAATTCACTCATAAAGTCCATTTTTTGACCCGAATATAAGCCGACTAAAAAATTTTTGAGCATATTTCAGGTGCTGAAAAATTTGGCTTATATTTGAGTATATACGGTAAATTGGCCCATAATTCGATCGGCCCAAAAACGGACATCCAGCATCTCCATCCAAAGTAATGCCCGCACACAAAGTGTGCACGGCCGATGCTCGGAATGATTGCTCGTGTGTGATGACGTCATCACACCCGGTAAATCATCCAAGAAATCATTCGCAAAACGAAATGCCTGTGACAAGCTTTCCAAATAATCACCAAGACAAAGGTTAGAATGTTTCTCTTCAGGCAGATGGCATTCATTTAACTTTGAGAAGGGAGTCCGCAATCAACTTTTGCAGCATAGGTTTCCTTTTATACATACACAATTAGATTAAAGAACATTATTTTTATATTAGCTCTGCTTTCAAGCACACCAATAAATAAAAATGCCATGACATTATTCTAAATGCCAAACGTGTGACATACGCATATGGTAATTTTGGGTAAAGAAAAGGTACCCTTTGCTGAAAACCAAATCTGTGACCTACAGTCATTTATCCAGAACCTCAGTCACATGGTTTTTGATGGAAAAAAAAGATTTGGGGAGCTTTCAGAAGACTTCAGGTAGACACTTGTTTTAAAGCCTGTTTAAACTGCAACTTTTTGTACAGTGAGACATATATAGTATGAAGATTAAAGAATAAAGTAGGCTATGTTTTGTGGGGTTTCAATGATCATCTTAATGTGAGCTGGTAATCACAGCTTTCTCTCAGTGTCATCCAACAGACTTACAGTGAACCCTTGAATTATAACTCAATTTGTTCCCATTGATTGGTTGTAAGTTAAGTCAAGACTATTTATCCTTTGCATAAGATATACAGTAATTAAGATACCGATAATGTGTACTGAACTTCCTAAAGCTTCCTTTACTGCACCTTTTTATAAAAAAATATGTTACATTATATGTGTTATTTATCAGAACCAATATTTTCCAGGTGTTCTCATCAAAATTTCAAATGTGCCAAAACCACCATTCAAAGTGGCATCTTTGGCTTTCAGGAAGGGACAATGAAATTGAAGATGGTTGTTGTAAGGAAGGAGATCACCCTTCCATAAGAACATCAAAATTCTGTCTCTCTGGTAATTTTTCTTTGCAAAATTGCAGAGATGGTAAATTTTGACATGCTGTACTTATTAGTGATATTGGTCACATGATCACCACTCTCATATTTATTTTCCTATTGTGGGGCCATTTTGATACACTATATCAAATGAAGTCCTCAGACATGTATCTGGGTTCAGAATGCAGCTGACAAATACTTCTCTGACACCCCGGATCTTTGTTTACAACCATGCAAGCAGAAACAAATTTTGGCCTTGGCTGTAAGGGGGGGGGGGGGTTCCACATTCTTCAGGACCCCCTCCGCTAAGTGTTTTGCTTGGCGCGAGGTCCCGATGGAGCACATTCAATACTCATACAAGGCTGAATGTAGGGGAGTACGTTGAGCCTCTGCATCGGCGGATGTCTAAACAGAGCATCCACCGAGTAGGTAAAGTCTATGTGCTCCATCGGGATCCCCGCCAAGGAATGCGCTTAGCGGAGGGGGCCCGGCAGATTTGGAAACAGCCTTAATCTGCTTCTATGTCAAGACTTATTTTGGTTCTAATTCAAGTTGTTAAGTCAAGCAGGTTGTAACTGAAAGGTTTACATTGAAAATGTCATGTTCCATTATGACATAGCTGCTCTTGCTGAGCAATGCAATTTTTTTTGAAGATTTACATAAGGACTTTCTGGCAAATGTGTTGGCAAGTCAATACAACAAACACAGAGGGAGCACAGAGAAGGTATTTGCACACCAGCCATTGCTGAAAGACCCAAGTTCTGAACAATTCTCTGATTAAGAGGATCTGTTAACTAGTTAGTAAAGCTAGCCATACACGTGTCGGATTCCATGTCCAATCGATTCATCATCCGATCGATTCCGGCGATTCTGCCGGGAATCGCAGGTGTGATCAATCGGCCAATTAAGAGTATCCATCGCAGCATACCACCTTGTCCGAGCGGATTCCGGCACGATTCCGTGTGCGATTCCACCTCCGATTCCACCTCACAAATGGCAACTCCCCCTGATCCGGGCAGAATCGGATGAGAAAGACCAACATGTTGGTTCTCCGTCGGATCCGATTCTGAGCCCCTGAACGATCGGACCTGATCGATCGGACAAGGTGGGCTGCATGCGATTCCGGCACGATCGTTTCGCGTGCACGCGCCCGGAATCGATCGTGCCGGAATCCGGTGCGAATCCGACACGTGTATGGGGGCCTTAAGAATGATATAAGAGCAACATCTAATTGTCCCACATTGACCTGATTTGCTGAGGCTCTGGACCAAAATGAATCACATCAGACTAGAAAAGATTGATTTCCTGAATATAAAAAAAAAAAATAGGATCTCTCAAGTTTTCATATCTTGCTGAGCGATTCTTCAATATAAACTCCTGTAGCATTATGTACAGGAGTTTAAGTAGGAATCCTATGTTACGTTGGGTTAGAAGCAGTTAGGAGACGTTGCAGATTTGGAAAGAGACCTGGTTCTGCCAATGACAGCTTCATTTAGATTTGAAGTAATGATAATCGTATAATTCCAATGATCACAGCAGCAGAGCTATAAATTGACGTATATCGATTACAGAGAAGTCACAACAAAGGTCTCCCATCACATTCCCATTAATCTATGAATGGTGCTGTAAAAGCATTAAACACAGCATTTGGATGTCATCACAATTAAAAGGGATGAGGTTAATAACGAGTTTATAACAAAAGTGACTTATTTAATCCTGAAGGACTGTTCAAAGATTGAAAAGAGACTGACATTTTATATATAGGCTGCTCTTTTTATTCCTTTTTAAGACATGTTAATAGTTTTTTCTCAGATCCATATAATTGGTTAATTAACTCTAATTACATCTGTTTGAAGCAGATTATGGTATTATTATTTCATGCAGATATAACCTAATCTACTTATGATTGAGAGATAAGCTTTTTTTGTTTCATCTTTCAGCAGTAATAGTGATTTTGATGTCAAAAAGTCCATTCAAATTGCCTGCATTAGTAGTCAGAATGTGTTAACTAATCATTCCTCAATCCCTTTTGACAAATGCTTTATCTGAAAAGGAAGTATATTTCCGAAAAGGTCAAAAGGGTCGTACCCTATATGAAAACTTAGTAAAATCTCATAGGCTTTTACATATTCTAGTTGTAGTTTTAAAGGTCATCTTAAAGTTTTTTAATCAGAGCAATTTATTAAAATATTATCCACCGATCCTGTCATTAAGGCCCAGGTGCTGTGTGCCCAAGGCTGTCTTCATTTAGCATTCAGCAGCATTTGTGTTAAGGAATTCAAAAGTACAGTTTGTAAACGGTAAATAGAAAACATATTTCCAATTATGGACATACATTTATTACCTTTCTGGCATTACCAAAAGTGGCTATTTCATTAAAGAAATGCCAAGCAAGTGAAAAAGGAGGTGTACCCAAGTGTACCCCAAGCAACATCTGCAAACTATTCAATTGTTCTTTGTCAGTCTTTCCGGCATGAGGGGGGATGCATAATTGCTCCTCACATGTAAAAAAAGAGAGTACTCTGCTTTGATTGCCTTTACTGTGTATTTTTTAAAAACACAGTATGTGTATACAGCTAGGTAGGTTAATGTGTGTTAGATTTCAAATAAATAACCCCTGACAAGTAGGTAACGACTTATACGTGCCTACTTAATTTCAAAAGAAGGAGTGGCATTGCGGGCACATGGGTCAACAGAGAGTCCCAAGAGTATTATTATTATAAAAAGTCTTTATTAATATTGGACTAATACATGATAGCAGCAAAATATATCCAATAGGGAGCCTCCACACTTGGATGGTCCTGATGGAAATATTTTCACAATAGATATGAATATAATATAAAAACCTAAGTTTGGCAGTAATATCATACAGACAGCTGATAACAGATAAAATTATGACATAAGTGTCTCTCCAATCCCCTGCTGGGCTTCCTCAGGGAGATGTACAGGATATGAGTATCTAAATACATATATTACATCAGTTAGATTTCATTCACCCAATAAACACCAACAGTGTTGTGAACAGCCAACATGCATGTCATACATTAGTGTATGCTTTGTATATTACACAGTATAGTATAGTACACATTTATTGTATAGTACAGTATAGTAATGTGTTATTGGACATAAGTGTTTTCCATACAAAGCATATGCATCAAAAATGCGTCTGTGTTATGTGATAATGCAATATAATGCATAACACATTGCATGCAACTGTGAATTGTAGAACAGGCCTCCAATAGTAGCATAGCATGTATAATGTGAATGAGCCCTTAGTCATCCATATCATCACAAAAAAATTTTTTGAAACAAATTAATATGAAGGTGTATATATACACATGGTGAAAAATCACAAAACAGCTTTATAAATTGCCAATATATTATAAAACACTGTAGGGTTGAAAGGCAACATAAGCTCACATGCAAATGTACAGTAAGTATAGTGTAATTACACTAATTACTGTATAGCTGTATATACCTGCCCATGACATGGTTAATGCTTGTAAACTATATGGAAATGTCTGTAAGTATTGTATTAAGTGCCAGACAGCTGCGATCCTGCTGAAGGTCAAGCAAAGGCTCCTCCCACTTCATGTTTACATTGTTTAGTCTGCCCAGTAACAGCTCCTGGCCAGACTTATAAATGGCTCCTCACAGAATGTTCTGGGCCATTCTGCCGTCTTTCTGTCACCCTGTGACTTCACTTTGCTGAAGCACAGTTCGGAACTGTAGCATCCTAAGCATCCATTGGTACTGTAGCATCCTGAGAATCTAGACAGTTTACTTGTAATTACCATATTTTTTGGACTATAAGACGCACCATACCATAGGATGCACCCAGTTTTTAGGGCAGGAATACCAGAAAAAAAAAGATTTAATATGTTTTGACATCAATTGGGTTAATGCAATGACTTCAATGAATGCAATATACGTCATTCTGCACACTGATCGGGAGGAGGAAGGGGGGCCAACAGCTGCAGAGTGTCTCCTCTCAGTCTTGGCTCTCCCTCTGCCGATGTTGCTGTTACTGTGTCCGTGGGAGCTGCAGAGTGATTGCCAGTTCATCTATCTCTCTCTTCATTGCCTATGCCAGCAGAGCTCTGAGCTCTGCTGGCATAGGCAATTATACAGTACAGAGGGGATAGCCGGACACTGGCCGGCATCATACAACTGACAGCTCCTCCAGCTCCCCGGCTAATCTTCGTGCCGGGAGAGCTGGCGGGAAGCCATGGTGCGACTACGCATTCCGACCAAAAGACGCAGGCACTTTTTGCCCCCAATTTTGGGGGTGAAAAAGTGCGTCTTATGGTACGAAAAATACAGTAATACCATTTCATTTAATACTGTACACTTTCATTCAAGACTATACACAAAGATGACTATGAAGCCCAAACCTGATTCTGGTTTCATGTGCACAGTGGCACACTAAATGTGTTAAAATCTGATGTTAGCAAATTGAGATTTGATATTGCATTAACAGGAAAGAAATGTACCCTCAGATTATTATTCTAAATTAGAGGCAGCAGAGGTCTTGCACTTATGTGTTACTGCCTAGGCATCCTCTGTTCTTCTTAATTATTCATATTTTTAAAGGCTGCCACAAACCTGTAAACAGCAATAATGATTTTGAGTCAACTATCCATGAACAGATTATTAGGCATTTAGTAGTTTAATAAGCAACATTTTCATTAATAACTCTTTGGTATAATGAATGCAGAGTCAAGCATATCAGTAATATGAAGGCATGATAATTTCAACAGGCTCATACAAATTGTGTTTAATCAGCGATAGTTCTATGGCTATAGACAATCTGTTTTACTTCTAAAGGGAACAGGAGGTTAAAGCAGGATTTAATTACTATGGGTATTTCCACTGAAGACAACAATGATCAGCTTAGTAGTTCACAAACATCCATTCATTTGGTACTTAACAGTGGCTTGGTAAATGGAAAGATTAATGTCTGCGTATTACCCATGCTACACAGTATCCTCGCTTCAATTTTCAATGTTATTTGTTATAATTTAGAAGTTGTGGACTGCAAAACCAAGATAATACGTTCAGTTTGTTTAAAGGTATAAAGTATTTGCTTTCCAAATCTTTTGCCTAAGGAACTCTACTCAAATGTAACACCTCATCTGTTCTATGTATCGAAAATAAAATATGACCTGTCAAAATGATGGACAAGCCAGTGTTTTATTCAAGGCACAAGAGTTTATATGTCACTACATAAATATGCATGTATAAATGTTTCCAGTTATAACTTATACTTATAAAAACCTCTGTACTGGCTGGTGACTGTCAGATGCTATTAAGGGTTCCCATAGGGGCTTGCCCCACCTATGACCTTACATGACCAAACAATGATAAAATGCAACCACTCTCCATCTTCAAGTATGCATAAGGCTTTACTGTACTTGAAAGCTCATGGCTTCACCAGGATTGCTATTGTTGCAGTAGATCAGTGAGAGGGTAGGGACATCTCCCCACAAGTGTCCCAAACTTAATTTAAGCGCAATGTGTACTCCAATAAAAGGTTGACTGTTTTAGTACCCAAAATGTGCAGAAAAAAAATTTGACTCATGTTCAAGAGATGTAAATTGTGATATGTATCAGGCTTACTTTGTGTGCTTATTGCAAAGCCCCTAAACATGGTACCATCACCAAAAACTGGATATGTAGATAAGGGTTGTGAGAACATTAAAAATAAAGCCAATGTAATTTTTGCATACATTAAGTTAAACTAAGAGTAAAGTCAACTTACCTTGACTGGATTTATGCAAAAGTCATATATGGTAGAGCAATATTTTAAATGTTCCTACATTCCTGACCTACATCTCCAGCAATTTCGGTGTTGATAACAAGTTCATGGGCTTCCAAATAAGCTCACAAATCAGCAAGTGGTAGTCAAAATTTGACGGCCATAATAATGACAGCCTGAAAAAAAATAAAGCACATTTCCTTTATATTTCTGTGCCTTAGAGACTGCATTCCCCCCAAAGACTTATACTTGAGTTGGAGCTATTTCTTCATTTATTTATTGACTTATTTATTTTTGGAGAAGTAGACGATGTAGACTGGAGTTGGGGTTTAACCTTTCACGGATGCATCCATGATACATTGCTTTGGCCTAAATTGAGCTTTAGGTTGCAACTCAGTCTTTATTCTGTAATTCCTTAAATCCAGGCTTTGGGGGGGGGGGGGGGGGGGGGGTTGAGGCCCGGTGACCTCTGCTGCATTACTCGGTGCTATTAATCTAACAAAAACTTTGAATAAATTGTAAAGCTTTACAAGTGCATTGTAAAAAATAAATGACGAATGGTCGTGTTTCTGGCATTAGTACATCACTTCAGGCTGGTACAATGGCTCACAAATATGTACTCAACTTTCATTTCAGCTGTATATCTGAAAGAAAAAATGTGTGCCATTTCTTTTTGTTATATTGCTGCATTGACAGGTAACACAATCTCATTGCAGAGAACTTATTTCTAAATACTCTTTTTATGAAGGTCAAAATTGCTATTTTTATATTTTTTGTATGAGAATTATAGCTTCCATCAGTTCTCTTCAATCGCAATAGGCTGCTCTTGACAATTAGTCAACTTTTTGATGTTAAAATCCTTTCTATTACACAAAATCACACTAATTGGAGTATTGTTATTTTAGTATTTATAACCCAAAACCAGTCTTTGTATGTTTGGCATCATGTTTCACAGTAAATATTACTGTGAGTTAGACATTTTTCATGTTAAGCCAGCCTTTCTACTTAGGTCGCTGAGAGTCAGTCTTCACAGTGATTTAGAATTATAGACCTGGATGACTAATGGAAGCATTAAAAGAGAACTGTGCTTTACATCCTGTAGCTTTACACTAAATATAGCAGAAAATGACGTCAGATACATACATTTTAGTTAATAATTAGAGACCACAACTACAAAGTAGCACACATTAACTACAATGTACTCTAATTTCTCCTTTTCTTTGTCTGCTTTCATAGTCTGTAATAATATATAATTCTCTTTCTGAAAAACATAAAAGGGATTTTTCATATATTGCCTTTACTTATCATGTTCACAATACACACACAAACAATACAAAACATATTGGTCAACCGATACATTGCAATTACTGACCTAATATTGCCTAGGCCTCATTTCTAAGGCAGCTCTGATCTGTCAATTCATGGATTTCAGGGGACTTCTGAAGGTGTCCTGTATTAGTGATGAGCGGCATAGGTATTATTCGAATTTGCCATATTTCCCAAACAATTCTGCTAATATTCTATTCGATATTCATAAATACGATATTTGCATTGTGATAATAATAATCCCATTGTGATTATTGTCAAAATTAAGTTGAATATTCAAAATCACGAATATTCACTGCCATATTCAAGATATTTGTGCGAATTCACGAATTGCTGATATTCGCAAAAAATATTCCCCATTCGAATATTAAAGCTCAACACTATCCTGTATACAGTGGGGCAAAAAAAGTATTTAGTCAGTGACTAATTGTGCAAGAGACAGAATGAGGGGAAAGAATCCAGGAAACCACACTGTCTGATTTTTAAATAATTTATTTTCAAATGATGGTGGAAAATTAGTATTTGGTCAATATTAAAAGTTCATCTCAATACTTTGTTATATCCCCTTTGTTGGCAATGACAGAGGTCAAAGGTTTTCTGTAAGTCTTCACAAGGTTGTCACACACTATTGCTGTGGAGAAATCAATTGTGGGAAAATGGAAGACATACAAGACCACTGATAATCTCCCTTGATCTGGGGCTCCACACAAGAACTTACCCTGTGGAGCCAAAATGATCACAAGAAAGGCGAGCAAAAATCCCAGAACCCTCCAGGGGGACCTAGTGAATCACGCACAGAGAGCTGGGACCAAAGTAACAAAGGATACCATCAGTAACAAACTACACTGCCAGGGACTCAAATCCTTTAGTGTCAGATGTGTCCCCCTGCTAAAGCCAGTATATGTCCGGGCTATCTGAAGCTTGCTAGACAGCATATGGTTGGTCCAGAAGAGGATGTCATATGGTCAGATGAAACAAAAGAAGAAAACTCAACTCGTCATGTTTGGAGGAGAAAGAATGTTGCGTTGCACCATACCAACTCTTAACCTCCCTAGCGCACTGCTGAGGTCCAGATTTCTGTACCAAAAGCGCACCATAGACTTCAATGGTAAGAATTTCTTTATGTTGTAGGCCTGTAACTTCCCAATATATGTCCATACAAGGATCTAATAGACATCCTGAATATAATAATCTTTGGAAAAAAAATGATGTAAAAAGAAAAATTCTTTTATAAAAATAATGAAAAAAAAAACAGGGCACAAAGCTATGCTGCTATGTACTAAATCTCGCCCAAATAAAGTCTCTGGTGCCATTGGTTGAAAAAGAGCCTCCGCTCGAAACGCGTCCCATTGTTCCTGTTGAGCCCCCCAGCATCTGTAAGCAGGAAGTGTTCTCACCCCCAACCAGGAAGTGAGGTCTTCCTGGAAAGCACACGGCCCTGAGAGATCCATCCTTGTAAACCTCTTTTAATGTGAGTATCTTGCCAGTTGTTTTGTTTCATTTTGTTTTATTTTTGTTTCATTATGTTTTGTCTTATTTAATTTCACATTATTTAACTATTTGTTGTACTAGGTTGTGCGCCTCTGTCCTTGTTCTTATTTGTCTGTTACAGGGGGCCAAACTCCTCCATTTTGAGAGCTACACACCTACACACAACTTAAACACCCACCCCTCATACTGACTCTATTTTACTCTGCAATCACCCACTGAGGGCCCTTCTGGTCACTGATATCACTGTAGCTGTGTAATCACTACTGAAGGTTGTGCGCAAATATTTATTATCTTTCTTAGTATGTCACATCGGGGACACCGCAAAACTGTAAGTATGTGCTGCCGGAGCCCCGATGTGTACTGCACGGCACCATCTCGTCTAGTGCGATAGTAGGAGTAGCAGCGCTGGACGAGATGGTGCCGTCCCGTTAAGCATGGGGGTGCAAACATCATGCTTTGGGGCTGTATTTCTGCAAGGGGGCCAGGACTACTGATCTGTGTAAAGGACAGATCTCAACCCCATAAAAAACCTTTGGAGGGAGTTGAAAGTCCATGTTGCCCAGCTACAGCCCCAAACCATCACTGCTTTAGAGGAGATCTGCATGGAGGAATGGACCATAATACCAGCAACAGTGGGTGAAAACCTTGTGAAAACGTTTGACCTCTGTCATTGCCAACAAAGGGGATATAACAAAGTATGGAGATGAACTTTAGATTTTTTTCATTTTAATTAGACCACTACTGCACTGCTGTATGCAGAGGTTCCGCACATTGTGAGGGTGGTTAGCGGGCAGCTGTCAATCACTGAAAAAAAACTCCATTTTATACCTTTAGCTAACTGCTTCTTGGGTGATCAGAAAGCCTTAGAGTCCCCATACATGAATCGAGTTTCCGTTCAATTCCAGAACGATTGAACTGCTGTGTTGGTAGATACCTGTTTAATCTCCATTACTTTGGATGGGGACCCTGGCATCGACCCATGTGTGTGGATCTTTATTGTGGAGGAAGTCAGAAAAAAAATAAGCCAGAGAAGGAATGTCACATGTAAGAAGGTTTTATGCCTATAAACATGTCGTTGACAAAAATGTCAATATTAGCTAATGCCTAATAAGATCAATGTCAACAGCCTCTTATTACCTTGATGCCTCAGTACATTAACATTGTGATTAGTAATTAGTGCTAGTTAAAATCATTGTCTGGGGGGAACCTGTAAGATGTGATGTATTGCATCCAATATTCTAGAATGTTCTATATGCAAGTGATATTCAGCAGGCGAGCATAAAATCCATACAAAATGAGGATCTTCATGTGCACATCTTGGTATATTCAATGTCCTGTCCTTTTTTCATATAAAGCAATAACTTTTATGTACATTTCATGACCTGGTTCCTGTTAGGGCCACAAAATGTAGGCTTCTGATGTCTCTTGCTTTGTATGAACAATGCACAAGGCTATCACTCGTGATGGCCGAACAGCCTTCAAGGCGGACAGTTCGGCCGCGAACAAGCATGTTCGCCCTCCTTCTCACCAGCGTACAGTACAGGTGTTCGACCCGCCCTGTTCGCCGGCGAGAAGGAGCCCTCTATTCTTCCTCCGGTGGGATCATAAGCAGCGAGATCCCGCCGCAGGAAGTATGTTTTCACTGAAGACCAGGTAGAGAACCCGGTCTTTCAGTGAAAAACCGGCTCGCAGACCCAGTTAGCACACCCAGGAACTATGCGTTCCAGGTGCCGGATGTGACGTCACTGACGTCACATCCGGGTTTTCAGATTCAAATTCCCCGCCTAGAGGCGGGGAATTTGAATCTGTCCACGAACGGGCGGACTTTTTTAAAAGTCCGCTCAGCCCGTTTGCGGACGGACGCGGCCGAAGTTCGGCCATCACTAGCTATCACTATAACTTGACTCATGGATTCATCAGTTTTGTCCCTCCTGTTGCAGTGTTCCAAAATCCTTATAAACATTTAAATATATTTGTTTAAACATAACTGCAGAGTAAAGGAGTCTTTGCTGTCCATTAGACAAAAGGCTATAGTGATCCTCGTCACAACTTAACTGGCTCAGGGACAGCAATGGAATTAAATATTCGTGTATCCAATGGGCCTAATCCACTGTTAGAATATGTCACCTCTCTGGAGGAGCTCCATGCCACCAGATAAGCCCCCTTTTAATGATAAATGTGCTTTAAACAGACCTCCAAACCCCTTTTACTGCCATCTGCCCCTTTAACTGCATACAACAACAAAGAAAAGAAAAACAAATTATTGGAGACTTCTCCCAACAAACAAAATGTCTATTATAGAGACATCTGATATTTAAAAATATATAATAATTTAAATAATAGTTTGAATAGTTTATTGCTTCAGGGCCAAAAAGAGGCAAAGTACAAAAGTTATTATGTACAACACAATATGTAACCTGTCTGAAACCCTTGTCAGCAAGACATTATACATTGCTGAGTGGAACCACAATGAATACACACTTTTAAAGACTTAAAAGTCTCTAAGACCTACTTACAACAGAACATTAACCTATCAGCAACAACTCCTGTGTCAAAGTCTCAGCGGGATACTGTTATACATACATAAATATACATGTGTTTAGTTTGTGTTTGATCATGCTCAGAATATAATAGTTTTCAAGAAAATGACTTGCTGTTAGACACAACATGAAATACTTTCCTATTCTTGTCATTCATGATGTCTTGTTTCTCTAACCCCCCATAAAAATACATGAAACATTTCTGCATTTAATCATGTCTATCTGTTCCCTTAAAATCTTTTTCTTTCTTCCAGTCCAGAAGACACATCTAGATGAGGATCCAATCTGTGTCCATCGCAGAAAGCCTTCATTTTTCCTTCACGTCACAATGACTTGTTCCTGCAATAGTTGGCTCGTACAAAACTAAACTACAGCCAGCACTGACAAGACATTTCAATGGAAAATACTCTACTGAACAATAATGTCCTATTGTTTCCTGACGGGGAACTGACAAGTGGAAAATGATGCTGTCCTGTTAGCAAGATCCATTGACTTTTCTTTCTAAGCAAATAATCTGTTACTAGTACCTTTATGGATTTTTGTTAGTGTCAACAAATATATTTCTTGATAATTACATGTAATGAGCCTAACAAAGGGGTGGTAAAATGAAACCATGTGGAAATGCAGTAGGGTGGTAAAACTTGTAGACATGAATATCCTGTATCATGAATCATCGGAATCTGAACCTGACCAAATGTCTTAAACTATAACTGTGACCAAACCTTGTGAGAGTGGCTGAGTGCCCAAGTAGGGTATATAAGGTCTAGCCAGATGGTCTTTAAGGTCCTGGGTCACACTTCTGACTGAGAAAGCTGAGCTGGTCTAAGGAGCCTTGTTAGAAGGAAGACCAGTCCAGTGAAGAAGCAGACAAGCCTTTCCTCAGGTCTACTGTAACTGTAGGGGTTGGAAAGACTTATTGGGCAACTGCAATTCCACTCTAGTTATGGGTAGAGATGGGCCGAACTGTTCGCCGGAGAACAGTTCGGCCGCGAACACGGCATGTTCGCCGTTCGCCTCGCCGGCGGACAGTACGGGTGTTCGACCCGTACTGTTCGCCGGCCAGAAGAAGGTCTAAATTCTTCCTCCGGCAGGATCACAACCTGTGTAATCCTGCCGGAGGAAGAATCTTTTCACTACAGAAGCCGGTCTTGTAGTGAGAAGACCGGCGGAAAAACCGGATGTGACGTCAGTGACGTCACATCCTGCGGCCGTAACCAGGAACTATGCGTTCCAGGTTGCGGTCCACGGACCGGATGTGACATCACTGACGTCACATCCGGTTTCTCCGTTTCAAATTCCCCGCCTAGAGGCGGGGAATTTGAATATGTCCGCGAACAGAGCGGACGGCGAACATCTTTGAAGTTCGACCCGCCCTGTTCGCGGACACCCCAGGGAGGGTTCGCGCCATCACTAGTTATGGGTATGTATATACTCTGCATGGATTACAAATAAACACCATTGTTTTGGATATAACATACAAGTAGACATTGACCCAGTTTACCCAAGGGAATTGTGTATTGCCCTTCCCTGTGTGGGAAATGCTGGGATGCATGTGAAATGACCAGCTGGTAAGGAGGATCGTGGCTAGAGTAAGGGGCTCTGATACACTTGTTGCCATGTATAGTAAATATATTGGCAGGGATTAGAGAAAATGAAGGTGGAAGGTGCACAAACCCCCCCCCCCCCCTTCCTGCATGTAACAGTATGCGTTTTGCTCAATTAGACAGTATAACTTAACAGATCTGTTACTAGGCTAGAGATCAATGAACACCCTGTCATTTTCTCTGTGATTAATGTCCATAATGTTATTGAATATAAAACCTTTTTTAGTCATATCTGGTATCACCTAAACTTTATACACTATACCACCTATTACAAAAACTAACAATAAATTAAACTGTTAACATTTAAGGATTAAAACCTAAAGTGAAAAAATATTCCATTCAATTTGCTTCCTCTGATGGTGAGGAAGAGCATTACAATCTTAAAAACGAAACCTACCTGTTGTGCCCACTAGCTCTGGCAGTGGCCATCTTCAGGTTTCTGTAGATGCCAGTCTTATGGAGGTTACTCAAATGCAGAACAAATAACTACATAATGGTTTTCAATGGTGAAAACATATCTGTGTAGGTTTGTAGAAGAAAGATGATCAAGAGGGAACACAATGAAGTCACTGACTTGTCCTTTTTAGGCTTTTTCTGTGTCAAGCTGCCAAAACACCACAGTGTTCCTGAAGGAAGTAGCGACGAGGGACTATCCAAATGATGTATTACAGGTAAGATTTACGTGTTTCTGTATAATGGGGTGTTAGACATTAAAGGACATGGAGTACATTAGGGGAGTTAAGGTCCACTGTAAGGCAGTTTCAGTTACTTTTAAACATCCCAATGCAACTGGACTGTTTTGTCACTGGACACTTGTGGGAAAATATCGAATAGAGAATTTATTTGTTGAAATATGATCTAATAAAATAACAACCTGTTCACTTTTATTTTTGTTACTTCATGTTCAGATTGATTTAGAATGTGCCAGAATAAAGTTGAATATACAATATATACCACTTGTAATGCACTAAGTTTGTTTTGCCTTTTTTTGGTTTTCTCTTTCCCAGTGATCTATAATAACTATGTATTATAGTGGCATGTGAACCTTAGTTAATTTCTTCTAACATACATACAGTATATTAGTATGTATCATAATATTTCTAGACTAAGTGAGCTTACCAGCCATAAGACTAAAAGACCCTTAGGTTTCCATTTCAGTGAAAACCGATCTCTTAACCAACAAACCTGAAAAATGTTCTAGATTTTTATTTTATAGATACTTTATTTTTTTTTATTCAGAGAAAAGAAGAACCCAATGTTTAAATTCATTTGATCCTTGAAAAAAGGTATGACTAGATGAGTGCACCAAGTGTAGTCTTCTACTACCTGTCCTGCATACACATAAAGTGCATGTGAAAAGATGTCCACCTTCACACAGACTTCCCCATCAGCTGGGAGCAGACAGTGAGCTTCCATTCCAAAATCCAAAACTAATCCTCCTAGATGACACTCCCACCAAACATGACCTCCTGATACTTCTACTTCTCTCTTTGACTCTAAAGCCGGCCATAGACATCTTGATCCATGGCCGATTTGTAGCAGATTCATTACAGCGTGGTGAAGCCACTTAACTTGGATAACTGACTACAACAGGATTGGCCTGCAAAAAGTACCAGCAGGAGGGATGGCAACTTCAAGGTGTAGTTGCGGGCGACCAACCACCATGCGTTTGGCGATAGCGCGCACGCTGGCCCATCGCCTGCAACTACTGACGGGAATCGGCACGTCTATGGCCGGCTTTAGACTAAGCCCGGTGTGGGTAAAAAGCAAAAGATGGGAAGAAGAAGCTTCAGTAGGTTGTGCTTGACATGTTTTGTATTTTATTCTAAATAAAGACTTGTGGACTTTTGTGAACCGTCATCTTGGGTGATCGCTTTTGTAGACTTCTACTAAAGCACCCAAAAGTAGAATAACGCTGGTTATACACCAGTCAATGTCTCCATGATATTGACCATTTCGCTTTCCTCTTTTCTAGGTCCAGAGAAAGCATGGAGATGGAACAGCAGCAATAGAAGACAGAATTACCTGTTGGTAAGGCTTAATGGTGGGGGTATAGCTGACCTTACCAATGAGAGTGGAAACATTTGACTTTGTCGCACTGCATCTTGAAGGGGTATATACAAGTTGACAGCAAAAGGCTTACAATCGACATACAACAATCCCTCTCACACTTTGCCGTAAAAGGTATTTATGTGTACAATAAAGGAACACTGACTGCATCACTCCACAATAGACAGAAAGGTCAATGTAGTTACTCTACATTACTAGAATACACTATAATGAATAGGTTCCAGCATTTCAATGCATGTATCTAATCACCACCATGCACACAACAGATTACTTTTAATATGATAAAAGCAAAAAAATTTGAGTAAAATCCAGCAATAATATGGAAAACGGTTCCATGGAGAGCTTATAGAATTATTACCCAAAAGAACACCTTCGGTCTTAGCATAAACACTCACCCAGTGCTAATCACGACATCAATTAGTTATGTATACATAAATTACTCAGAAATAAGGATTTAGCTTCTGTTTTTGAAAGCTGAGCGATGGGAGAATTTACTCTGACTTGCTCAATTTATTGCAATTTTCATCTCTTCAGTAAATTTAGCACAGAGAGTTGAATTACATCAACTTTGCCAAAGAAGCTTTTAGACATAACTGACAAATTAATTATGAAACCCAAAAAAAATCCTGCATACACCTGCTGCAGTCATCAGACAGAGAGAGGTGCCAGAGTATGTACATAAATATGAACCAAGGGAATGGGCTTCTGCACACCGTTTAAAGGCTGTCATTCCTCTACGTTACTTCACAGATTAGCAGGCTTTTGCATGGCTGAAGTGATTTCGGAGCACCTGTATGCTATGTGCACTAGCTACCATTTTCTTGCTGGTTTTACTGTCTAGGTTTATTGACAAGGGAAGAGAGGTGATTGTAAAGTAGTAAATGGTCTGATTGACTGCGTATCAATACCAAGAAGAAGTATAAAATGATACACAGCAAGGTACTGTATTTGCCATAATGGTACCCTTATGTGTCTTATGAGAGATGCTGCATTTCCTACCCTAAGCGTATAATTGAGTCAATAATCTTACTCAGTTGCCATTGGTAAAATGATGTACCTATGCATATATTCAGGTTGGCTTGAGTATATAGGGTACTTATGTTATCCTGATTTCACTTGGCAGACATAATGTTAGACAGATTGCAATTTACACAGTAGTTCATTCTATGTTTTGCTCCTCTTCACTATAAATATACATATATTAAGTATAAAAACTGTACACACTACTTAAAATTCTTGCTACAGCAAGGACAGCAAGACCTGATGAAGTTGTTCTGACTGTAATATTGACTTTTGTTAAGCATTTTTCAGCCAGGGTTACCCTAGGCTTCTCTAGTAATAACATTTGACAGACAGACCTGGTATTTTTTTGATGACGAAAGGAAAGTTGCAGTTGCTGTATGGTCTGCAGGCTCACAAAGTTTTGTATACAAAGCAACACATTTTTATGAGCTCTACTGTTACAGGGTATTTTCTTGTTTCCTGGTTTAAAACAGTGATAATATATCAATAGCTATATTAAATGACAAAAAAAGAACAAATTGAGAGTCCTCTACCCATAAAGAGACAAACATAAATTCATCAGAATTGTCACAAATCCTCTAAGAAGTTTCTCCTTTGTTTTGGTACTAAAATGATTCAGTCTCCGCAAAGACATATGTTGTTGTATAAGTAGTACAGTATTGTAGTATAGTTGGGATTTTTTTTTTCGAGACATGTGTTTGGCTTGGTCAGTATGGTACTGCTTCGTTGTGCATGATTCTATGAGTACAGTAACAATTGGATCTCTGCACAAAAATCTATGTTTGTTTGTTACTAGTAATGTCTCTTTGTCACAATGATTTTGGATGGGAAACAGCCTGCAAGGCAGATGTTGGTAGAAGGGCAGACAAGTGTATATCCAGTATTCCTGGTAGACTTCCCTGTACTAAACCAGTTCAGCTCTTCCTTTTTTTGCCAATTCATTTCTAGGTTCAGTACTTGGGTTGATTCATAACAAGTACCTAAATAACTGTCTCAGGCATTTATAAAATTCAAAATAGTAGAAGGCTCTTAGTGAAGTCCATTTTGTGGTGTCCTGTGTGCATGTGGTTGTGGCCAGTATGTCCAACACGGTTCTGCATGTCAGAATGGGAACATAAGCTATTCAAATGCCACCAATGCTCACCTTTTTTACTGCATTTCACTTACAGAACAACCCCCGTGTTATTGAGATAATTTGTTGAAAAATAAAACCTTATATATAATCTGCACTGATGATGTAGCACCACGTCAGGGGAAATAAACTTGATAGCTGAAAGCCTGTTTGGAAAGACATAATCACAAAACTATGCAGTTTTATTTTCAAATGAAAACATCTGGATACTGGGCAGCTACATATAGAATCTTTCATATGGTTCCAGGGAACAGCAGGTGTCATTTTTAGGATTGTGAATAGAGATGGTAAAATTTTTTGACTTGCTCAATTTGTAAGCTGATTGCAAAGCCACTGAGCATGGTATCATCACCAAAATTGCTTGAGATGTAGAGAAGGGTTGTGGGAACATTGAAAAAAAAGTTTTGCTCTAGCATATGCAGTTTTTGCATAAATTAAGTTCAAAGTTAAAGTCGAAATTTCGACGTTTGAAATTTTTACTTGACTTTGAACTTAATTGATTAAAAAACTATTTGAGTTAGGGTCATACTTTTTTTGCAGTATACTCCCAACCCTTCTTTACATCTCCAGCAAGTTACCATGCTTTGGGGCTTAGCAATTTTAAATGGTTGAATTCGTTGAAATGGTTATGAAAAAAAATTCAACCATCTCTAATTGTGAAGTGGTTCTTCATCATCCTGCTGGTAAAAATATATATATCAATATTTTTTTTTTAGTAAACATCAGGGCCGGGCCGACACAGAGGCAGAAGAGGCTCCAGCCTCTGGGCGCTGGTCATATCTGGGCGCTGCTCAGGGGGTTTTTAAAGTTAGGGGCGTGCACATCTGAAGGGATGCCGGGGATGCACATAACAGCACCGGTCTGCCTGCCTGCTAGGACTACACTGAAAAGGTAGGGTGGGGGAGACAAGTGCTCCTATTCTCTGAACGTTCAGGCTGAAGGTGGGCGCTCCCCCCACCCTTTACCCTTTCACAATCGCTTCTGCGGACTACACATACAGGTGACAGAATCCTTTTTGCTGCGTGCAGCGGGGGGCGTGTCAGGCAAGAGGAAGCTGATAGGCTCAGCACTAAAGCCTAGGAGTTTTTGCTGCCATGCCCCCTGAGTTCCCGAGGCAGGTTAAGAATCTTCT
>CM070034.1:40758586-40770443 GCA_036250615.1 Ptychadena robeensis | reverse complement strand
CTCCCCCAGTGTCCTCCACACTGTCCATCTCCCCCAGTGTCCTCCACACTGTCCATATCCCCCAGTGTCCTCCATAATATAAAAATTCACCTTTTAAGCTGTAGGCAATGTGGAAAGCAGATCTTCACAGGTTGTTTCAGGTGGAATTCACACAGGCATTTACCAACCATGTTGTTTAGTGCTCTCCAGCTCAAATCCCATTGACTATCATTGTAGAAATCCTTCGTGCAGATTTATTGCGTGAAAAAAAATTTTCTTGGGAGTTTTGCCACGGATTCCCCTCTGTCATGTCATTGTCCAGGTGTTAGTCCCCTTTAAATAACTTTCCCAACAATTGTGGCCAGAAAGGGTCCCTTTGTTTTTTAATGTTCGCCTGCCCATTGAAGTCTATGGGGTTCGCCGGGTTTGCTGGGTTCGCGGACATTTGCGGAGGTTCGCGTTCGCCGTTCGTGAACTGCTAATGTCCAAACATCACAGCCCTTGTCTTTTTCTGATGCATCAATGTCGAAGTAGGGCTCTGTGTAGATTTTCAAGACATTGCCAAATTTCTGCGTGTTCAGGGTGCATTTTCATCATAGGAATAAATGGCGACCTTAACATTGTTTCAAAAATTAGCCCGCATTTATGTACACATTAACTCTAAAGCAGTGGTTCACACTTTTCCTGCAAGGCCCCCCTTTTCTATATAGGAACATTATCAAGCCCCCCCCCCATTCAAACTACACAGGTTCATAATGAGGGCCAGCGCAACACAGGTATTGTTCCACCAGTAACAGACGCGGTAGCATTATCGCTAGGACATCCTTTAGAGTAACAAAAAGCACCGCAGCTGCAGCTTGGATAGTGTGAAATGCCCCTTAATCTTTATTTTAAATACAATACCCTTTTTTTACAAACACCAATCATGCAAAGACATGTATCATTTCTACACACATCAATCATACAGAAACATTTATCATTCACATAGAGAGGCTGTCTTGATTGGCAGACAGTGGTAGGGGAGGGTGGGTGGACTGTGTGCAATTTGCAAATGGAGAAGAGAAGTCACAGTGGGGAGAGATCTCCCTCAGCTGGCCCCCTATCTGCCCCCCCCCCCCCCCCCCCCCCCCCCCCCCCCCCCCCCCCCCCCCCACAATACCCCTGCCCCCAGGGGGTCCCGTCCCCAGTTTGGGAACCACTACTCTAAAGCATCTATCGAACTCTTTGGAGACATAGCCTTAGTCACTTATGAAGTCAATGTAAATCTTAAATTCAATTTAACACTAAAGTCTCTACAGATTGATTATGATGCAAAAGTGGATGCATTTTCTCTCCATAGATAGTGGAGGCATTGTAGTCACCCTAAGGGGTATATTAGGGCTGTATCAGCAGGTTAAATTAAATTAAAACAAATGCAGATACCACATTTAAGAACTGGGGAGCTAGAATGGTTTACATTTTGTCTTGGGATTTAGACTCCCCTTATGAGTAAAATGTGAACAAAATAAATGGGATAACTCTGGTTCTGGGTATTGCTGGCTGGAACTTGAATGACTCTGCCACATTATAATCATGGCACTATCATTAGCTAATACATCAATGTAATGACTTCATCCTGTGAGGACAGATTTTAGTCTTATAAACAATTTCTTCTATTTACAGAGCTCCTAAAAATAACAACCGAAAACACAGGAGGGAACGCTTTGTTTCTTTGTTCATGGTGATGCCATTATAAACACACATTCCTTCCCGTGATAGATACTGCTGTTGTCTACAAGCGGAATAAATTTAATAAGTCTCCATTACACAGAATAAATACTGAGTCTTCCTTCTTGTTAACTGTATCGAATTAATCAATTCCCCAATCTATAATCTTTTCAGACCCAGGGTTTAATGTAATATGTACTGGGAATAATTTGGGGCATGCCTTCTGCAACAAGCATGCAGCCAGTAAAGGAACGTTGGGGAGTGTTATTTTGCTATCCTTACATATATATGCCTTCTCTGACTTTGAACACCCAGATCTCTGATACCTTTAGAAGTCCAATATTTTTGGAGGGATTAGTGATTAATCACTGAGAATATTTACCTTTCAAATTTTGTTTGCCTGATGGTATTCAGTGGCAGTGGTATAATCTGCAGATTCAATAAAAACTGGAACAATTAATTCTGATGTTTTATAAGGTTTACCAGCAGTGTAAACATGATAAAGTCAAGCTGTTTATACAGCGCCTACACATTATTGTAATTGGAAAACAAATCCCACTGCAATACCATCTTTTGCCACAAGATGCCCTCTGTGCACCCAGCTCACCGTAAGCTCATGCTTTCTTACAGCTCGAAAACATAGGGGTGACTTCGGGGATCAGGGACAGCGTAAAAGTTATCTTTATATTAGATATTAGTTTTGTATAAAGACCATGATTACTTTTTCACCTGACTGTTACTGAACTTACACTTTCTCCCCTGTTGTGGCACAATGTCATCAGAGGGGAGGAACGAGGAAGGACATTTGAAATTTACATATTACAGGTAAGGTAAAGTCAGTATAGGTCCACTTTAGGTAACAGTATTCAGTAGGATTTGTATGATTTGAAACGTAGAAGCAGCACTCGCCCTGCAATAACCATGGGCCAAGGCACTAATTAGTGAGAGCTTGCAGACTGTTTTCAGAGTGCTAATTCTGTATTTGAATGGAGCAGGAAGCCGGACATATTCAGGTAGCCTATTGTCTGTTATTATGCCCCCACATGCCATAGTCAATTCCTATTGTCCCCCGGTGCTCTGTACGGCACTGTTTGATAGACAGCACTGGTAATTATATGGGATAATCATAAGAGGTTCTGATATTTGCAGACTACTAAGAAACATTTTTTTTTTACGAAAAGCAATTAGTAGAGGCCAACTAATGGGTGCATTGTATCTATGAAGAGAAAATATGACTTTACAGACTGATTACTGAAGTTATACTGCCCTATTTTGTCTCTTCTTAATTACACTGTGTTTATACTTAGTTTTTTCATCATCGTTTTTGTTCCCATAGCAACAGTGCTGCCTTCACGAAGAGAAACAGGAACGGGGAATACAGTAACTTTTAATCATCTACAAATGCAGACTGTCATTTACATTTCATATTTCATAACGCTGTGATGAGGATTTCAACTGTGAAACAAAACAAACTAAATACATGTGTTATGAATTAGTTATTGTGATTTGTTTTATTAATTTATACTGGATACTAATTTCATTGCCTGGAAACATTGACCAAAGGACAGTAAGTAGTGTGCTGGCCTTTTCTCATCTTTCTCCAAAGAGTCGTTGTGGCCCCTCACACCGCGCTCAGAGGAGATATAAGATCCTCGTAATTATTAGACAGGATTAAAGACAGATTTTTTACTTTCATATTAATTAAAGACCAACCACATTTATTACATGGACACTGAACCACATCTCTATATATTTAATGGAAAAGTGGATTGCCAAAATTAGGTAGCATTGACCATCAGTGGCAAATATCTCAATCACACCTACGAAAGGTATGGCGAAGTGCCTGAGGGCCTACCTTGCCAGATATTTATTGAATTAAAAGTATATAAAGGCAATTGTATAGATTACAATGCCAGTACGAAGTTTAAAACAAGCTAAGAATCATTAAACGTTTCAATTTATACTTCTCAATCGACCTAAACTCAAAATATTAGTTCCCTATAGTTCTATAATAACTCCCCACTCACAATTACATCACCATAGCAGGGGCAGGGCCAGATAGAAGGAGAGCCCGGGCTGGGAGGAGTTGGGCAGGGCAGGCGGCACAAAACCACTTCCACCACTTAAATCTTACCTAAAAGCAGCACAGATTCACTTTCCACACAGAGGTATAGGGAGAGGAGCTATATACTATTCATATCCAACTTAAGTCATATCAATCTGCAGTGAAACAGAGCTCTTTTACATCCCTGCCCCAGTGTACACACAACCAAAGGTTGGTTAAGGTGGCTTTAACACTGCATTTGCATGTGAACACAGCTTTGTCAAATGTTAGACTAGGCACGGCACATGCCTTTTCCAAAGCATAGTTTATATTGTAACAAAAAGTCCAGTAAGGCACCATTTACACAGGCTATTTCCTGGCTGCTGACAGGTGCGGACACCCGCACATATTTTGAAGATGTTTTTTTTCCCAAAATGCTCCCATGTAATCCATATTTCGAGGCCTCCCTGTATAGCGACCGGCGGATGCCTAATGTTGCCTCTTTATATTCATGCCAAAGACTGAGCCTATCTCAAACGTGCTGAAGACCCAGCCTATCACAAACATGCCCAAGACCCAGCCTATCACAAACATGCCCAAGACCCAGCCTATCACAAACATGCCAAAGACCCAGCCTATCACAAACATGCCCAAGACCCAGCCTATCACAAACATGCCCAAGACCAAGCCTATCACAAACATGTCCATGACACAGCCTATTACAAACGTACCAAGTGAGTTGTTGACAGCCATTTTTGTTGATTAACAAATAGGAGGTGGACAATCGTACACGGAATCGTCCCGGAATCCGTTGGATTAAGGTGGTATGCAGCGATGGATACTCTTAATTGGCCGATTGATCACACCTGCGATTCCCGGCAGAATCGCCGGAATCGATCGGATGGGTGATCGACTGGCCATGGAATCCGACACGTGTATGGCTAGCTTAAGTGAGTTGTCAAAGACGTGTGAGTATGTTATAAACTCACATGCAACTGTAAAAAAATGTCCACATGCTATTTCTGTAACACATTACTTACTTACATTAATTATTCTTCTTAAACAATTTAAGCTTTTGTTTTGTTTTCTGCAGTCTCTGTCACATCATATTGGGTTGAGGTCAGCACTAAAAATACAGCTCCAAATTTTTTGATATGATTTTGAAAACATTGCACTGTGTTTTTTTATTAAGTTTATATTTTGGTGTTGGTGTATAATGCTTTATTTTCCTCATACAGACAGCTAAGCAACAACAATGATTCTTTGTAGTTCAATCATGCTGCTAAAAGGGAATATATTGTGAAGTGTAGCAATGGATTACTAAAGCCCCCCTATACACGTTTGGATCTGTGTCCACAAATCAAATGTTCAAACTTCAAATTCGGCTTTAAATCGGCCCACAAATCGATCGCATACATTACGGACATGTCCGTAAGGTTTAGATCAATCTACTTACTTTGGATAAGGACCAGTGTCCCCATCCAAAGTAAGTGCTGGCACACAAGGGTGCGCAGCGGATTCTCGTCATGACTGGCGTGCGGTCGATCTGTCAGGAGATAGGCAGGTAATGTAAGCATGTATGGGGGCTTAACTGATGAAACAAGGGCAGGGGTGGGCAAACTAAGGCCCGGGGGACCGGATATGGCCTGTTGAGCTTTTTTCCGGCCCTTTGTCACCTTGTTGGAAAGATGTCCCCTCTGCTTGTTCTGCTCTGCAATGAGTGCACATTATGCCTAGAGGTGTCCAAACGTTGCCTTGGGGCGATGCAGTGAGGTGATCATGACACTGTGGGAGCATCCTCATCGCAAAAATAGGCAGTCTCTAGGAATAACCTCTGCTCATTGCAGAGAATAAGCATTTCTCCTTTTGCAGGAAATTTAAAATCAACCTATTTAACATCACCACCATTGATAGTGATGCTGGTGATGCACACCTATGGCAGGTCGGCCATTACAGGCTCTTGGTCCTGCCTCTTTATCAAATTTAATAAGCCAATGTGGCCCACAAGTCAAAAAGTTTGCCCACCCCTGAACAAGGGGGTTCCCTTGGGAGTTGAAAATATGAGTTGCAAATGAGCTACTGGGGATTAACCACATACAATTGCAACATTTAGCGACAAGCTGGTTCCCCAATAAAAGAACTAACATCTACTAACATCAAGTTCATGTGAACCAGTACAGATTGGTGCAACATCAGGAATGATACAAAGTGAAAACCCTGGGATATTAATATTCTGGTGGCAAGTAGTACCATACCAATATGCTTATTGAATAATAAAAATTAAGGAAGAAGAGCTAAGAATCACCATCATAAAATCACATATAACTTTAAAGTGGACCTATCACCTGATTCATAAAAAGACCATAATTGGCACCTTTCACTAATACTAACACAATACCATACTGTCAAACATTATAAGGAATGAAGTTTGTATAACACCCTTTACAACCATATCTACTAGTAGGACATACAAGCCACCTCTATTGATAATACTCACTGGTGATGCTGAACGAGTTATTGATTAGAATTGTACTACATTCCTCACACCAGTGGTATAGATTTTGGACATCTTGTACACTATGTTTCATCACACTTTTGTATATCATCATTATGTAGGTGGAATTTTATTATGAAAACAATCATGGGTTTTATAGATCTACACTGCCTTATAGTCTTTCAATCGATGGCTATTATGGACTCTAACACTTGTTATTATATCACACCATACCATAGGAGGGAATGTGAATATGCACTTCAGCATGACATAAATACATATAAATTATTTGATAGCGATTATGCACAATTGCACTT
Source organism: Ptychadena robeensis (assembly GCA_036250615.1). NCBI lineage: Eukaryota > Metazoa > Chordata > Amphibia > Anura > Ptychadenidae > Ptychadena > Ptychadena robeensis. The sequence continues at coordinate 40,763,902 of CM070034.1, read as the reverse complement.
TAATTTGTATTTTTATTGTATTAAGAATAAAAAAAAACATTAATGTATTTATTTATTTACTTATTTATTTAGCACTCTTTTATGTAAATCTTTCTTTGATTTTATCATTATATCATGAAATGTAAACATATATATAAGCAAAGTTATAGGCAATAGTACTGTACCTTTAAATGCACTTTGATATGTTAATATGCACTTGAGCACAGTCCTTATGTATTTGTTTGTATCTTTGAATGTAAACATACACTTTTGTACCTCATCCAAGTTCTCATTTTGTTTTTACAGAATACAATAATAAAAATGTCTGTATGAATTGTACTCAGAATATAGTATCTATCAGTATACTGTGTGTTCTGCTGTCGATGTCCACTTGGGGAGGAACTCTGTGTGCACTGCGGGTGGTAAGCGGGTGAGGAACCTGATGCTGGGGTAGGTTATGTGTTGACCACACTGTGACTATGGAAACATATTTTACCTTCATCGTAGTTGGCTGGTTTGTGGTGTCTATGACTTCCATATGTGTATGGATTCTCCCTCTTATATACATTTTGTCTTTGCTGGCCACATTGGAATCTGTGGTTTGTCATCAATCTCCCTCTGTTATATGTTTTTTTTTAAACTACTCCGTGGGGTGACCACGTTGTCATCTATAGGAATGCCTTTTGCATTTTCCTTTCCTTGCCCTCTGAAAGATCTTATGAATTTCTATACAATTAAACATAATATTTCCTTTGGCTCCTAGGTGTTAAGTCTGGTCTGTCCCCTCTGCCATCTGGGTCCATCATGCTTTGGGGCCTTTTTGTTCAGCTGGAACTGGGGCCTTAGATAAGAGGGAATTTCAAACAGTTCCAAATACCAGTCAATATCGACACACAACCTGAAAGCTGAACATGAAGAGGAACTTCATCTTTCAGCATGACAACGACCCAAAGCATACATCCAAATCAACAAAGTAATGGCTTCACCAGAAGAAGATTAAAGTTTTGGAATGGCCCAGCCAGAGCCTAGACCTGAATCGTATTGAAAATCTGGGGGGTGATCGAAAGGTGCTTTAACACAAGGGTGTGCGCACTTATGCAACCATATTATTTTATTTTTATATATTTTCTTCCCTCCATCTAAAAGTTTGTTTTTCATTTGAGTGGTACAGTTTATAGGTGGAAAAAGTTCTGAAATGATTTATCTTATTCTCATTTTTTGTACAGCACAGGAGCCTATAGACTTTTTATAGTGTGTGTGTGTGATAGATAGATTAGACAGACAGACAGACAGACAGACAGACAGACAGACAGACAGACAGACAGACAGACAGACAGACAGATAGATAGATAGATAGATAGATAGATAGATAGATAGATAGATAGATAGATAGATAGATAGATAGATAGATAGATAGATAGATAGATAGATAGATAGATAGATAGATAGATAGATAGATAGATAGATAGATAGATAGATAGATAGATAGATAGATAGATAGATAGATAGATAGATAGATAGATAGATAGATAGATAGAAATCATTAAACAAATCCATGAAAACTTTAAGTAATCTGCAACCAGCTTGTACAGATGTCATTCCATTATAAATGAAAATTTAAATGCTACATTTTGATACTAAATAAACACATTCACCAGGAAGTTTTTCAGGCGTCCTAATTACAGGCTGGATTTATATCAATTATCAGGGATGAACAGCTGACATTTGTTATTTAGCACAGGCTGAATGTTTCCCTGTTTCGAGCAAAGCAAATCTTGCCTGAAATATTGCAATGGTAAATATTGTGAGCGTGATGTGTAGGAGATAAATAATGTTCCCTGATAACTGTATCGGTTGTTAGGTTTTGGAAATATAATAATAGGGAATGTATAGAGTCTTCTTCACAGGTATAGTTCTTTCTGGAGCATTTGTAGATTTTAAATTTTGTTCCTTCAATAATTGTATCTCTTGTCAGAGTTACATTACAGGAAGAAGAAGTGAATAATTTATGTTTTAAGTTATTTAACTCAAACGCTATACTGATTTATTTTTTACATTTTGGAGAAAGAGAGAAGAAATGGTAATTTTCCATTTTAGATGAATAACTTCAAAAATATATTACAAATTGCTCTTGAGTCAATCTATTTGCAGAGTTAAAAGAGATGTCTAAGCAAATGTTAATAAAAAACATTTAATCTGTAGAAGTGCTTTAACATTGCCAAACTTGTTTATAATGTGCTGTTTGCAGCTGTAATGAGCTGATTGGTAGAGGGTTGAGGTACTGCAGTGAGCAGGTTCTATAAAAGCCCTGTCTTTAGGTAGAAATATGTTGGACTTCTAATGACCATGACTTAGGATGGACAACATTGTATATATTGAAAACGGAATTCTTTTTATTGTTCACGTCAATTTGTGGATTTTAATATAATTGTATATTGAATTAAGATTGTGTTTTATGAGGACATTCCTTTAGAATTTATTGGGCACAAGGTCCCATTCGTTTCTTTGGGGTTGAGAGAAGAGGGTTGCCTTGATCCCTCTCCCCCAGCTCTTTTTCTATAAAATATTGTTATCTGAGGGCCGGTGAATATCTACGGGGTAGAGTTGGGCGCGAAATTACAACCAGTTTAATTGGAAGTTAATTGGAAAGTAATTTGGGGTTTGCAGGTGAGCTTGTCTTGGGGCACCTGGGCAAGCACCAGAACGCCATCAAAGCCCCTCCCTCCCCAAAGATGTTGGAGGGATGGGCGAGTGCACTGGGAGGCAGCATCAAGGCATCAGAACATTTTTTGTTTTTTTCCCATACTCAAATGCCACCTCCCCAGCATGATGCCACCCTGGGCAGACGCCCATGTTGCCCATATTAAAAACCGCCAATGTCACTACTTGATGGGCAGAACGATCTATCCTTTGACAGGTTCTTACGTTTCCATATGGCAAGCTCTACCAGTGAAAGTTATCCTGCTAGAAAACTTATTGAGAACTCATGGCTGATTAACTAGCACTTCTTTGACTGATCCTATTTCAGCTTACAAAAGTAAATTATGATCAAGTATTCCTGACCAGCAAATCAGGAATTAATGATCAGCCAATCAATGTGATCATATGCTTCTTAAATTCTCGGTAGAAATTTTCTAAGAGAACTTCCCATCCCTAGTCCTATATATGTATTTCATCAGTTTAATCGCCCTAGCAGTCAGGACGGCAGCATCTGGTCCAGCGCTGCTAGTGCTACTATAGCACTGAACGAGATGCTGCTGTCCAGTACACATCGGGGCACCTGTGAGTATGCGCTGTCCCGGTGTCCCCGATGTGACATGCTTCCAGCATGCCTCCTTCTCTCCTCTACCCCCCCCCCCCGCCCCTCCGAGTGACGTGATGACGTCACATTGGGGATGCGGCGGGAGATTTGAAAAGTACAGTGCATGAAATCAGTTTTCTATGTAGAAAACTGATTTCAAAGTGCATCTATGTACTAAATCTCGCCCAAATATAAAGTCACTGGTGCCCCAGATGTGCCCATATGCAGTAACCCTCTCTAACCTGGTGTGATTTTATCACATCCATCGCACCAGGTTAGAGAGGATTAACTGCAAATGGGAACATGTGGGGCACCAGAGACTTTATTTGGGCGAGATTTAGTACATAGCAGCAAAGCTTTGTGCCCTGATCTGTTTTCTCATTAAATTTCTTTAAAAAAAAATTATTTGACATAATTGAGTGTTTCAAGCATTATTATATTCAGGATGTCTACTAGACCCTTGTACGGACATATTTTGGGAAGTTACATGCCTACAACATAAAGAAAAATGTACCATTGAAGTCTATGGTGCACTTTTGGTACAGAAATCTGGACCTCAGCAGTGCGCTAGGGAGGTTAATTAATATTTTGTTAATTTTATAATGAGCTTTGTTTTTGGATGCATTTTTAGAATAGCATATGAATGTAATCAGAACTAATGATGAGCATCATAGGCAATATTCGTTCTCGCAATTCACCAGAAATTTGTAAATTCAATCATTTGTGATCCCCAGTCATTATTACCTTAATTGCAAAGAAGATTTTTGCTATAAAAATGCTGATATTCGCACATTTTCAACACTACTGATATAGTGATTACAAAGATATAGCACTATATTTGAGATCTTTGAAGTGCTGCTATTCGAAAAAAATGTGCGATTTTAATATTCATGATCATCACTAATTAGAACTGTTGCAAATGTTGCAGTGCACAATATTCACTATATTGTGAATATTTCTGTGTTTCATTGTCTGTACATCTACAGTTGACTGTATTTGTAAAGACTTAGACTTATTAAGTGAAAGCAGCAACAATGAATGCTAAAATAACGTTACTGTAGTAAGATCAAGAAAAAAATGTCTTAGTACATCCTTTATACATAGAGAATGTTCTTATCATTGCCTCACTATAAATCCTTGTAATGGATACTTCAACATTCTTAAAATATGTATTATGAGTATAGAGAAATGTCATTTTTAAAAAGATGTTTGTGATAAAAATCATGCTCCCCACATTATGAGAAATGCAAGCTACATCCTTTCTCTAGAGAAAGTTAATTACTTCTGCCTGCTTTATATAATATTTTCAGAAATAACGAAAAGCTGTGGCTGAAAACCTTTTAAATAAACTTTACTTGGAACCTTAGTTACTAATCTCCCAAACAGGGAACATTAAAGTAATTGTTGCTAATATCGTTTAGTCCAAACTACACACACGTAAAGTAAATAAAGCATCAGAAATAATTATCACAGAAGCCATAAATTCTCCAGTTTTCATGTCAATTGAGATTACTGTGGACATTGACTAACCAGTGAACACTATATGTTAATGAGAAACCTTAATTTACCAGGGCAAGTCTAAAAGCTTGGAGTTGTAGTCTCAGATCTGTTGTCCCATCAAGATAAAAGTGTTTCTACAGGTTCCTGAAGACTTTACAAACATACAGATATATAAATGTTTGTGTGTAAACAGATCCTTCAAACCATAAAAGCACTCAGATGCTTAAACCTCCCACCAACATCTAAAGATGAATGGATAATCATGATTCTATAAATAAGATATAAGCCAATTGTTCTTAACCACAAAGATGGGACTCAGATAAACTTTCTAACTAGAAATAGCGCATCTCAGGTCCTCAAGGAGAACAAACTTTAGTATTAACAGTTGTTTACTGAATCTTTGTAAAACATAACTTATTTAATTTATGTCAATTAACCTCCCTGGGGCACTGCTGAGTTCCAGATTTCTGTACCACAAGTGCACCATAGACTTCAATGGTTAATTTTTCTTTATGTTGTAGGCCTGTAACTTCCCA
>CM070034.1:40738103-40756109 GCA_036250615.1 Ptychadena robeensis | reverse complement strand
TCTATGGTGCGCTTTTGGTACAGAAATCTGGACCTCAGCAGTGTGCTAGGGAGGTTAATTCCCTGATAATTTATGATTCCACACTGTGGATGAAATACAGGGGACCACCCACAAATTAGAGTGATGAAAGAGAGGCTTGTGCTGGGAGTGAAGTTATGTAAATATTCTTTTTCTATACTTGCTCAAAAACTTCCTGGTTAAGTACTTTTGGAAAATTCACTCAATTTCTTAAGTTGATTCCTAAATGGCCAAACACCTTGTGACATTAAAAAACATTATTGTAGTCAAGCACTTGCCCAGAAATGACCAAGCACAAAATGGTCTCTAGAAAGAAAAAAAAAACAATACAATGAAGCAGCCAGTAAAGATCTGAGCTGATCTAACACACCCATTATAGGATTAAATGCTATATAATGCACATTTCTATTCATATAAAGCCCCAGAAAAATAAAGATATATTTTCCAAGTCACACTCAGTCAATATAATGTGATTTGGTAGCTTACTCATAATGTCAAGGTCTGTCTCCTCTCCTTTTCATCATTCTATTTTACAGCTAAGAGAAGCAAATAAAATACCAAGCTAATAAAAAAAATAATGGAGGGAGATATGAAAAACATTGTTTGCAATGAAACAAGGAAGAATGAAACAAGAATGGAGTCCAGCTCTGATGATTTTTTTTATAAATTTTATATTAGTTTTTCATATACATCCATAAGAGGTATACAGTTTGTTAAAGGGTGCATAAACATTAAAGATGGTCGAATTTTTTTTCAAAAATTCGACCATTTCGCCGGTTTCGACTTAATTGCAAAGCCCCTGAGCATGGTATCATCACCAAACTTGCTGGGGATGTAGAGAAGGGTTGGGGGTACACTTCAAAAAAGAAAGTATGTCTCTAACACAAATAGTTCACAAATTAAGTTCAAAGTCAAGTAAAAATGTCGAAAATCGGAATTTCGACTTCAAATTTGAACTTAATTTATGCAAAAACGACATGTGCTAGAGCCATACTTTTTTCTTTCAAATGTTCCCCCAACCCTTCTCTACATTTCCAGCAATTTTGGTGATGATACCGTTTTCAGGGGCTTTGCAATCAGCTCACAAAGTTAGCAAGTCGAAAAATTCGACCATCTCTAATAAACATAACCAAAAACAAAACGTGCCAAGGTGTACAACAATTAAATGTGAAATTCCGCATCAGAATATAGAGTCTGTTTTCATCTGAAGATGTAGCTCTAGGTGAGGAAGTCCGTGCATACAAAAGAATTATAATGACGATGAAAGAGGAAACCTCACTGCCCTTGTAACAATAACATAGAAGGAAATAAGGAACAACATTGTTTAGCAAGGCACAAATAGACAGCAGTACCCAAGCGTGATGTATGTAATGATGTAAGATTGTTCAGTCTTGTATCCCTAGGCGGTCCAGGACCCCTGTTCTTTCTAATGGGCTTAAAACGTGGCTGATATAGGGCTTCCATCTCTTGTAGAAGCGCTTTGAGCAGGAATAGCATGGGATCTAGGGGTAGTGGCCTTCCTATTAACTGTTGCAAAAACTCTTGTACTGTTTTCCAGTAGTCCGTTATGCGGGCGCACGTCCACATGTAGTGGATCAGATCTTCCCTTTTAAAGCAACCCCCTTATCCCAGATACCATCCCTCCCCTATTGCTTTTTTTAGCACAAAAAAAATACTCAGCACTTCAAGATATAAAGGATTTGCTCCCTGTAACATTGACGCCATAGAGGGAATCAATAACACTCCATAGGTTTCAACTCAACACTTACATTAGCTTTTTTTTGGGTGGGGATGGGGAAAGAGTGAAAGGAAGACAAGTACATTCACCTGAACAGGACTAAAGTAACATAAATGTTAGATCAAGTTGAGTCCTACATCAATAGTCACAATTGAGTCAACTAGATATTTGATGACGTCATCACACAACAAAGGAAGTGTCCAACAGTTAACAACTTTTATTAACATTCTCTGTAACATTAACAGTCATCACCACAATATAACAAAGCACAGGCTAATACATTTAATTTTGTGGTGAACTGAAAAAGAGAAAGTGGGAACAGCTTAAACCACGGCAGCCAAGACACACAGAATGATTCAACACTATACACTGTGCTTCTCAAAAGAGCACATTGTCATTATAAAAAAATATAACTGTAAAGCTACTGAATGTGCTCTTAATTTGACTACTTGCGGCAGTGTTCCATCACCTGTGTAAGCTCATGGAAGCTTTTTCAGTGGTGGATAACAGTAGTATATTTTATTGTACTTCAACATGGACTTGCAGATTGTGCAGATCACTGTGTGGTTTGCACAGTCTAGAGTATTTCCATACTTGTAATGTGTGTCCGTCACCTACTGTCTGTGCTGCCTCATCCTCCCACCCTTTTTATGACATGACTATAATAATTGGTTAAGTTAGAAACACGTTTTAGCGTAATTCAATCAGAAGCAGAGACTGCATTGTGTATTAAAGTGCTGAAAAACCCCCCACACAATTTGTCAACTTCGCCTTTTCTGTTATTGCCCTATTACTAGAGAAATAGCAGTTTGTCTTGTTATTGCTATTTATTAACGTATTTTATTTATATATGTATGTTGTAAATAAAAGTGGATTTTATTGTAAAAGCCCCTATAGTCCTATACCATCTTGTCAGAAAAACTACTCTAACTTGGCCTTTTTGCTTGATGTATTGTGTTAGGATGTTGCCATCATGACTTTATTTATAAGCGGCACTCCTACAAATTCAATATAGAATAAAATGTGACTTTCTGATTATTAATAAGAATAAGAATGTCAATGTTACTTCACATAAAACCTGTAATTAATTTTATATGCATGTAACCTTAACCCACCTGAATCTGAACCCATACCTAAATAACCCTTCAGTCTGGTATATGCTCCAGCAGCAAAGATCGATGGTTGAGTTTTTTGGGGTCAAACCACCTGCCATGATCATCACAATAAGCATTGTTTTGTATATTACTATAAGCTATAGATTTCATCTCTGGAAACTACACAGCTCGATATTCTGCTTAAGAGAGCTCTCCTTTGGAATTAACAAGTATTATAAAAGCCACTTAATATTTACAACCCACCAAAAGGTCAGCTTGGGTTCAGCTGACAACAGAAGCAAACACCGTGTTCTGTTTGTTGTCACGCAGCAATTTTGGATCATCTTAAAAAGTACAAGTGCAATAAATAGAATATTGTTCTGTGAAATCTGACTTCCCTGCCTTACTAGTCATCATTCACCACTACCTCGCTGGGAATCCATCCAAATGAAAGCATTAAGGATCACTCATTTAGTTATTAAAAACAAGGAAACAATACACTACTGAAACAGTATGCTAAAAATATCGTAATGGAAGTAATGATTTATAAGTACCCTGTTAGTCAATAAGATGGATCTACGTAAGAAATGGACTTCAGCCAGCATTGTAGAATTGGCCTCCTGTGTTTAAGCTATTAAACATCCATTCTTTACATGGTCATGTAACAATGAGAGTAAGTAGGAGTCTATTGTGAAGCCTGTGAAAGAGAAAATATCGTATTAGTTGCAGCTATGCCTGTAAGCCTTTGTGGTCCATACAATCAGATAAATGGACCCAAGGTGTACATCTGTAACATGTAATTGTATTATAGGGCTGAGTATCAGCTACTGACCTTGTGCTGTATTCATTAAACCTTTTTTTATTTTTTAAACATGGGGCCATAGTCTAAAATCCCTGATGGCAACAATCAACTTTCATTATTCTAACTATGATAAGCTGAAATAACTGGTAGAATGGTTGCTGTAGGTTACGGAAAAGGAATAAGATAGAGAGAGTCATGTCATTTCAGATTAGTGTAGTTTATGTACATGCAATTATCAAAACCTTTTTTTCAGTTGTTTAAATGATTTCTACTTGCCATTGCTGCCAACATTTGAAATATCAATAATAAATAGAAAATTGTCTTAAATAGAAAAAATGTGTTGTCAAAAAAAACATGCAGTTATGTTGTTATAAGTTATCTTAACCCCCCCCCCCCCCCCCCCCCCCCCCCCCCCCCCCCCCCCCCAAAAAAATCTATATCTATGTTTTACATCTTCTGTTTTGACCTTAACAATTTACGAGTCTATTTTGTAAAAACTACATTTAAGTATGTGGATATAACAAAATTTTTGCGTTTCTGGGATGCTTTTCTGATGCAGCATCGGGGGTATTTTTCCCTGTTTGAATGCAGGAAGTGCACATAGTCTTCTGTCTTTGATGTTCCCAGTCCATTCCCTTATTGGGTAGGTTAAAATCCAGCAATGGTCTGCCCCTTCCCATGATGTTGTAGTGCGTGGCTCCTGGTGCATGGGGACTTGGGAAGGTAGATATCACATAACATCTACCCTCCCATGTCTCCTTGTTTCCAGGAAGTCAGCCGGATGTGTATCTGATTATGCTGGAGGGGCGGAGCATTACCGAATCCAGGTTGCTGTCTCTGGATGAAGACTGGATTAGGTAATTATTGTGTATGGTTTTTTTTACATCCACTTTAAGGTATATTGTATGTTGTGCTCATGTAACTCAAACCTGCTTGGCGCATAGGTAAAGCACTGCCAGGCTGGAGAAAAAACTGGATAGTTACAGTAGTCCTGGACATTATACACTTTGGCCAATTGATCAGCATCTTTTTTTAGCCAATAATGACACGCATTTGGAAAATGGTTGGGAAAATGGTTGTCCAAGCATGAGCTCACAGCCTGAGAGAATGTTGGTAGACATAACGGACACCGAGGAAGCCTGCTGCAAGCAGGTCTGTATCACAGTATCCTTTGCATTAGTGGCAATCAAAATGTTTGACCCTTTCCTAAACATTTAAGAATGAACATTGACTATATTTTTTAGTTGTACCTTGTAAAACATACAATTATATGAAACAGTTAACAGCGTAACAGGGTAATGCCGGCCATACACATGCCGATAAACGGCCGGATTTTAATCTGGCCGACGGGCGTGCGCGCTCTCACCGTCAGTCAGGTTAAAATCCGGCCGTTTATCGGCATGTCCCCACATGGGGCGACAGATCCCTGTCGCCCCACTTCTCGGCCGGCCAGAGATCCGACATGTTGGAAAATCTCTGGCCGGCCGAAGCCGATGGCACACAAAGGGTCGCATTGCATTCTGGGGCCGATTGTGGGGCCCCAGAATGCAATGCGAGGCTAACGTGATGACGTCATCACGTTAGCCTCCCGGAGCGATATCGGAGGACGATATCGCTCCGGCTCTGGCTGTGTATGGCTAGCATAAGAGTGTAAAAAGTCTTGTTCAATGCTCTGAATGCATATAGTAGTAGAATGCATATGTTGAATTCTAGACCATGTGGGAGAAATTTGCTCTCTCAGAAGAGGATGCATGAAATAAACCGATCCATATCACAAAGAAGTAAGAAAAGGGACAAAACACATTTTTAGTTTTACAATTTGCAGATGCATTACTGTAAAAGCAATTTATTTAACATCAATGCAAACAACTAAAAATCTAAGTTGCCCACAGATATATAGTGATTATTAATTTATCATCTGTTGCAGCCTATCATGATCAGGTCAAGAGATCATTGGTTGGATGGTCAAATTTACCAACTTTTGGAGACACCATGAGTTTACTAGTCAAAGAGAAGAATTGCTTAAACAGGGCTTTAAAGAATATTTCTAAGATAGCCACCGGTCATTTATGACTGGTAAATACAATTTATTTTAATTGTAAATATGCTTACAGGACTATTATAATGTTAGATAGTTTAAGCATATTCAGGTCTGAAGTCTTAATGTGGGTAGTACCAGCTCAAAACCACTGAACCAAGTACCTCCATTGATCTAGTACAGGGGTGGGCAAACTAAGGCCTGAGTTCAATTTAGCATTCTAAATTAGCTTTAGTTGAAAAGATGCTTCCCTCTACTTGTCCTTTGCTATGAGTGCATATAATGCCTAGAAGTGTCCAAATGTTGCCTTGGGGACGATGCATTGTTGTGATCATGTGATGTCATTGGCGCATTCTCATGATCATTGCAATGAATGAGCATTTTTTTAAGTGGAGGAAATGTAAAAAGATAACACCGTCCCTGTTGCACATCACCTATTACACATCACTAATGATGATGGCAATGCATGGAACTGGAACACCTATGGCAGGTCGCCTATTACAAGCTTTTGGTCCAGCCCCTTTATCAAATTTAACCACCTGGGCATTCTGCCCAAGTTATCTCAGGGTGAGTTTCTCAGCCGATAAAACACACCTCAAGAAAAACTTCAATTAAACTAACCTGTCCCCATGTCACCTGCACATTGATGTACATGCCGATGCTTCCGTATCCACCCGGATGATGTCAGATATGACTTGGGAGGGGAGGAGGGTAGGCAGTGCCAAGACCTTCATAGGTGCCGCTGTTTCCGAGCAGACCACCGGCACCTGGAGTTCCTGAAGGGCAGGAAATCGCGGCTGCATTTAATGTGCTCCATCACGATCGCATGTGTCATGCTTTTAAAAAACGTGCCATGTGCGTAGGTAATGTCCAGGAGACCAATGTGGCCCACGTGTCAAAAAGTTTGCCCACACCTGATCTAGTGGATCAGGAATAGTTCATTCATGTCTTCCTACAGTGTATACAGATTTGACAAAGGTCAGAGCTACCAAACTAATTGCTTAGGATCAGGATGATACCTAAATCTAGGGTATTTATTAAATACCATGAAGACTTATTTATCTTTTATTTTATCTTGTGAAAGACCTAAGGGGCTAGTCTATCAGGCCTAAACGGATACAAGACTGACCTACAAGTTCTCAGAGCAACCAAAGGAAGACAGCACACCAAAGTCTAACTCCAGGGACATGTATAACTCCCCTTGCAAGCTGCCAAGCCTCAATATAATATCCTGTTTTTGAACCACAAGCCTTAATATAGAGTTGACCCATCATTTGCATATAGCTTTGACTCTTTTGGGCAGGTTTAGGAGCGTCTTTCTAGGAATACAGCATTTGTGAGGTCAGTGTCTAATATTTTATAAGAAAGCCTCTCTTTCAGTTTCCACAGAGAAAAAAAGAGAAATAGATTGGCTCTTAAAACTTAGAACAAATAAGATATGGCGCATCAACATTCCTGTATCCAACAGGTCTAAACAGCGATTACAATTTATATTTGCAGAGATACATTTTCTAAAGGAAGATCTGAAAGAAGGATGAAGAGAAATGCTTTATACTAAAGATTCTATCAATGTCTTATTTCATAGATTTCCTCAATGTCATGAGATCTCCTGAATTCCAACTAAAAATTAAAATGATGCTTTTAACCTGGGAAAGCTTGACATGATTTAATATTCTGATAAAATGTAAAGATCCAGTATCTTGATTAAATACAACATAGAGGTCTATAAAATTGCTCTAGAAGTGGAAATATCTCCTTGCAAATGCCAAACAGCGTGTCGTTGTGTAATAAAAAAAAATCCATTAAGAAACAAAAATGAAAAGTGATTGAGAAACTTTCATACCACAAGCTGCAAAGGGATTTTGGGATCAATATTTTTGGTGTCAGTTAATCCCAGCCCTAGACAGTCTGACTGATGAGTTTTAATAGTTATATATCTAAAATCCCAAACTACCATTTATAATTTGCCAATTTCCTTATAGCCAAAACGACTGGTTACATATTAGTCATATACAGTGGAAATAAAAAGTCTAAACCCCTGGTAAAATGTCAGGTTTCTATGCTGTACAACAATGAGACAAAGATAAATCATTTCAGAACTTCTGCACCCTTAAACTAATCGTTGAAGCACATTTTGATTTTATTACAGCACTCAGTCCTTTTGGGTATGAGTCTATCAGCATGGCACATTTTGCCTTGGCAAGATTTGCTCACTCTTTGCAGAAACACTTCAAATCTGTCAGATTTCGAGGACTGCCCGCCTTAGATCACCCCACAGATTTTCAACTGGATTCAGGTCTGGGCTCTGGCTGGGCCATTGAAAATTTTTTATCTTCTTCTGGTAAAGCCATTCTTTTGTTGATTAGGATGTACACTCACCGGCCACTTTATTAGGCACAACTGTCCAACTGCTCGTTCATGCAAATTACTGACCAGCCAATCACTAGTGATGAGTGACACAGGCAACATTTGTATTCGCGGCATGCCATGAATTTTATAGACAATATTCGGAAAATATTCGCATTCAGCAATATTTGGGGGTTTTTTTATTGCAAAAATCTGCAGTTTTTATTGTGAATTTCGCGCGCGCAATATATGCTTAAAATGGCGCCAATTTGTGCGCAAATTTTCAAAACTGACGATTTTCGCAATATTCGCATCACCCCAATAGTCAATTTAAAAACTGTTGATGGTGTTGCTAAGCTCTTGTTGCAGCCTTCCCATTTGTCCTCTTGCATTGAGAGGCATGTGTAATGGATAAAAAAATTGCGAATATCCGGAATTGCGAATATTCGGCAATATATTCACCATTTTCGCGAATTTCCGAATGGCTGATATTCGCAATTAATATTCCAAATCCGAATATTCACTACCAATCACTAGAGATGGTCGAATTTTTCGACTTGCTAACTTTGTGAGCTGATTGCAAAACCCCTGAACATGGTATCATCACCAAAATTGCAGGAAAATGTAGAAAAGGGTTGTGGGAACATTTGAAAAAAAGAAGTGTTGCTTTAGCACATGTACTTTTTGCATAAATTAAGTTCAAAGTTAAAGTCGAAATTCCGATTTTCGAAATTTTTACTTGACTTTGAACTTACTTTGTGCAAAAACTATTTGTGTTAGAGACATACTTTCTTTTTTGGAGTACACCCCCAACCGTTCTCTACATCTCCAGCAAGTTTGGTGATGATACCATATTCAGGGGCTTTGCAATTAACTCTAAATCGGCGAAATCACATGGTGGCAACTCAATGCATTTAGGCATGTTGACATGCTCAAGACAAACTGCTGCAGTTCAAACTGAGCTTCAGAATGGGGAATAAAAGGTGATTTAAGTGACTTTGAACGTGGCATGGTTGTTGGTGCCAGACGTGCTGGTCTGAGTATTTCAGAAACTGCTGATCTTCTGGGATTGTCACGCACAGCCATCTCTAGGGTTTACAGAGAATGGTCCGAAAAAGGGAAAACATCCAGTGAGCGGTAGTTCTGTGGTCACAAATACCTTTTTGATGCCAGAAGAGAATGGCCAGATCTGATAGAAAGGCCATGGTTCGAGCTGATAGAAAGGCATTAATAAAACGTTAATTAAACTCTCCTTAAAACCAAGGTATGCAGAAGAGCATCTCTGAACGCACAACACTCCAAACCTTGAGGCAGAAGACCACCCCAGGAACCACTCCTGTTAGCTAAAAACAGGAAACTGAGGCTACAATGCTTACAGGCTCACCGAAATTGGACAATAGAGGATTGAAAGAATGTTGGCTGGTATGATGAGTCTCGATTTTTGCTGCAACATTCGGAAGGTAGGGTCAAAATTTGGCTTCAACAACATGAAACCATGGATCCATCCTGCCTTGTATCAACGGTTAAGGCTGGTGGTGGTGGTGAAATGGTGTGGGGGGCATTTTCTTGGCACACTTTGGTCCCCTTAATAGTAATTGATCATCGTTGCAAAGCCACAGCCTACCTGAGTATTGTTGCTGACCATGTCCATCTCTTTATGACCACAGCATACCCATCTTCTGATGGCTACTTCCAGCAGGATAATGCACCATGTCATAAAGCTTGAATCATTTCAGACTGGTTTGTTGAACATGACAATGAGTTCACTGTACTCAAATGGCCTCCACAGTCACCAGATC
This sequence comes from Ptychadena robeensis, assembly GCA_036250615.1. Taxonomy (NCBI): domain Eukaryota; kingdom Metazoa; phylum Chordata; class Amphibia; order Anura; family Ptychadenidae; genus Ptychadena; species Ptychadena robeensis. The sequence continues at coordinate 40,746,274 of CM070034.1, read as the reverse complement.
TAAATCCAATAGAGCACCTTTGGCATGTGGTGGAACGGGAGATTGGCATCATGGATGTGTGGCCGACAAATCTGCAGCAAATGTATGATGCTATCATGTCAATATGGAGCAATGTCTCTGAGATATATTTCCAGTACCTTGTTGAATATGTGCCATGCCATGAAGAATAAAGGCAGTTCTGAAGGCAATAGGGGGTCCAACCCGGTACTAGCAAGGTGTGTGTTATAAAGTGACTGGTGAGTGTATGCTTTGGGTTGTTGTCATGCTGGCAGATAAAGTCCCTCTTCATGTTCACCTTTCTAGCCAATTTTGTGCCAATATTGACTGGTATATGGAACTGTTCATAATTCCCTCTATCTTAACTAAGGCCCCAGTTCCAGCTGAAGAAAAACAGCCCCAAAGCATGATGCTGCCACCACCATGTTTCACTGTGGGTATAGTGTTCTTTTGGTGATGTGCAGTATTGTATAGTAAAGTGGCAAGACAAAAAGCCTTTACTAATGAAGAAAAACATCCAAGCCAGGCTACATCTTGCAAAAACACATCTGAAGTCTCCCAAAAGCATGTGGCAAATATGTTATGGGCTGATGAAACCAATGTCAAATCTTTTGGCCATAATTTCAAAAGATATGTTTGGTGCAAAAACAATACTGTACAATTACTTTTACATTACATTACATTACATTTAAAAAAATATAAATCATTAGTCAGAAATTGTCACTTCAGCTGGAGATTCATTATACATAATTCCAACTAGGCACTGACTGGACATAATGTCATAATAAGGCAGTACAGTTAGTGAGTCATTCATTGTTGATCTTTATAAAAATTGCAGATATTAAAAGAAAAACCTTCAAGAGCTTTTTGTTGTTAGGTTCCAATATCATCAAAGTTCCCTAGATTTATTTGGATGTATCAAATTTACTGTTTGGTCTTTAAAAGGTCAGCTGCAATATACTCAGTCAATTTAGTTCAGGAAAATGTAGTTTTCTTGGCTAATGAGATGGATTCATTTTCTCGACCACATTCCACACGGTCCAACAAAATATCTGCATCATGGCAGTAAAGGTCAGAACGGCATATTCTGGGTGAAAACTTTAATGGGATGCAAACGGAATGCAAATTGATACAAATCCTTTTTTGCATGCATTTCGAATGTTGGACTTGAAGCCAAATTCTCCTTTCTTGCTTCTAACTTTCAAAATAACAAATCGGCAAATCATGTCCTACATAGCATAGCAACCAAAACAGCTTAAACTCTTATAAACTTGTGTATGTATATAGGCTCCACACTCCCCTTTCTGAACACTCCAGTTTGTGAATACCAATATTTAGTTATAACAATTTCAGACATTACTAAATACAAAAAATTTACGTGAGCAAATACTGACAACTATACCCATGCTATTCCCCAACACTGCTCACCTTTATACTGTAAAAGCACAACAGAGCTCTGTGTAAATTTGAAACTGTACCATTCTGGGGAGGGGGGGGGGGGGGCAAGCCAATGCAGATTATGCAAGTCCTTTGACCCTGAAAAATATATAATATATTTCGCACTCGTCACACTGGGGAAGTGATTTCACTACCCCTGGGTCCTTTGTATTTATGTTTCCTGTCTCCAGTACCTATTTACCATTTAAAAGTTTTTTAAATTAACACAGGGTTTTTTAAATTGTGTTTGTAAGTTAAATGACAGATATCATGCCCAAACCTCCCAGCTTACATGTTTAATTATCTGGATAGGACTTCCAAGACATCAAATCAATTTGCTGGATTTGTTCATGTTGGCAGATTACTTTATTGTGTACATATTTGGATTCAGCTGTGAACAGCTGAAAATAAAGTTTAAAAGGAGATTACAAGCAGTATAAAATTCTCTTTAATGAAAAGCCATGTTCCAATTCTTTATTGCATAACCATTTATTTTTCTTAAATCAAATTGATGTATAAGTGGGAAATGTCATGATATTTGATTCCATATTAATAGACAGGTCTCTTTTTACCATATCTATTGACTGGTTCATTTTAGCAAAGGCACAAATATAAGTATAAGCTTTGTAGGAAATAATTTGTATTCTTGCAATTTGTAAGGGTTTTTTAGAAACAACTGTATAAAGGTTTTATTGGTGACTCAACTGTTATAGCGGGGTTTCTAATTTCAGTGTAACCTGGCTTGCCACTAGTGGTAAAGTATGAAGGGAAGTATTGGGGCTTTTCTTACATTACCTTACATTTAATATAATAATATTTGTTGGAATTTAATCTGAGATCTTCATTTATACAGTCCTGATCAAAAGTTTAAGACCACTTGAAAAATGGCAAAGAATCATATTTTTTATTGTTGGATCTCAACAAGGTTCCAAATAGAGCTTCTACATGCAACAAGAAGAAATGGGAGTAAGACACAACATTTTTAAGCATTCAATTAATTGAAAATAATGGAACCAAGCTGTTTTACAGCTGATCAACAGTTTAGAACCACATGCCTTTAAAAGGCCAAATCTGTGCAATGATGTGGATTCATTGTCATTTTCTGTCAGGTAGTCACACGTTGTGATGGCAAAGGCAAAAAAATTCACCTTTATGAACGTGATTGGGTTGTTGAACTGCATAAGCAGGGTCTCTCACAGCGCGCCATCGCTGCTGAGGTAGGACGCAGTGAGACAGTCATTTGGAATTTCTTAAATGATCCAGAGGGTTATGGAAAAAAAGTCAAGTGGAAGACCCCAAAAAATTTCACCAACACTGAGTCGGAGGATCTAATTGGCTCTCCGTCCAAATGTTGCAGAGAGCATTCCTCATGACTGAGGGCCCTCGTCTGGGTTTTTCAACAGGACAACACTACAGTACACAATGCCCGCAAGACAAGTAACTTCTTCCAGGAAAATAATATCACTCTTTTGGCCCAATTGGATCTAAATCCAATTGAGAACCTTTGGGGAAGTTTACAAAAATGGACAACAGTTCCAGACAGTAGATGGCCGTCGTGCGGCCGTCTTCACCACTTGGAAAAATGATCCCACTCACCTCATGGAAATGCTTGCATCAAGCATGCCCAAACAAATTTTTGAAGTGATCAACAATAAAGGCGGAGCTCCTCAGTACTGAGTTCATGTTTGGAAGTTTGATTTTTGTTTTTGGTGGGTTTGTTTTTTTTTTGGAGGTGTGGTCCTAAATTGTTGATCAGCTGTAAAACAGCCTGTTTCAGTTTATTTGTTAATTCATTGAATTGAATGCCCAAAAAATGTTGCATATTGAAGCTCTATTTGGAACCTTGTTAAGATCCAACAATGTAAAATAAGATTCTTTGCCATTTTTCATGTGGTTTCAAAAAAGGCTCACACTTCCTATTTTTCTATTATGTTTTTTGCACTACAAATAACATATGTGCAGTGCTGATAGGAATCGATTCATTTTCTTTTTCAAACTATAGTTTGTCCACCCAGTAGTCCATTTAAAAAGTCTGAGGACCCCTGATCTAGAATATTCTTTTCCTTTTAAAATTTTGGAGTACTTCACCAGTGGCTAGATCCTGAATTACCTTATGTAATGATGTTGCAAAGTTCTGTGGGGTGAAGTGCCAGTGTGGCCATTTTTAGTTTTTTCATCTTTATGATCACAGTTCATTAATAATTACGAAAAAATCAAGACGGAGAAAACATTTTTAGTTAATTTCTTCCAGTAAAGGCAAATGCTCTTCTGTCTAGGGAAACATTAAACAATATTTATTTCCTAATTAATACAGCGTGATCTCCAACTATTCCTGAATGGATGGTTATAGAGCAGAAGTACATTGAATAGGTAAACCTTGCACTCCCTCTGTTTGTTAGTATGTTAATATGGCAGTCTGCAAAGCAACAAAGCCCTGAAAAGCTTAGTGCACTAACATTCCCTTTACTAGTGCAAGTGGCATTATGCAAGTAAATGAAAGTTTATTAATTCAAGCTCCTTGGGTTATATGATTATTCGTCTTGACCATAGTATTTTTTACTGGATGCTAGGATCAAGCAAATTCATAAAGCAGCCAAAATTCCTATTCAGTATTCTTAAGAAGTCAACTTAAAAACCAGCATTAAAGTTAGCAAATAATTGTCTTTTGTATGCCCCCTTTTCTCTCTGACCAATTACAGAAAGCCAACTGTGTTAAGCAGTGGTTCCCAAACTTTCCTTGCAGGGCCCCCCTTTTCTATTTAGGAACATTATCATGTCCCCCCCTTCCTATTCAAACACATGTTAAGAATGAGGGCCAGTGCCCCCCTGGAGTACCTTCGCGCCCCCCAGTTTGGGAACCACTGGTGTAAAGTTAGGCACTAAAGTCATTCCATTCTATGGCGAGTGCAGGACACTTTAGTTCTACCACACCAACTCACCTATTCCTTTATAAACCTTCCTTTTGCTGGGAGCTGGAATCATTGAATTGTCCAAAATTTGTTTGTATGCTAAAGCATTTCTCTTCCCCTAAGCATTTCTCTAGATCCCCTAACTGAAGTAATTAGAGAAGCAAGCTTTCGGGATATCGCAGATCCCTTCTTCAGGCTTAATACAATTCTGGTTTGAGAAGCTTACATTTATACACAAAATAACAAGGATAAAAATATTGTAAAAAAAACAAATGTTTTTCTCTGGACACAGGGCTGATGGAGGTCAGAGTGAATGATTACCGTATTTTTCGGCATATAAGACGCACTTTTTCACCCCCCAAATTGGGGGCAGAAAAGTGCCTGTGTCTTCTACGCTGAACGCGCGACCCCTGCGGACACTCAGCCGCCGGTGGTCGCACATTGGCTTCCCGCCAGCTCTCCCGACAGAGGGGAGCTGTGAGTTCAGATGAAAGAGCCGATGCTCGGCTCTCCCATCTAAATGCTGCATCCCCACCAAGGAGTACACAGAGGAGAGCTGTGGGCTGTGTTCGGTTCGGCTGTGGATGGCTTGGCGGGAGGGGTTGCCGGTCGTCCCGATGGCGCCCGGGAAACCGGCGCTTTTGGGACGGTTGGCGCCCCCTCCTTGGTGGGGGTGCAGGGGTTGCCGATCTGCTGGGCTGTCTGCGGCTGGGCTGAACACTGAACAGATCAGTGTAGTGTGACTTGTGTTCAGCTGACAGTGTACTGCTGCTAGTGACACCTGCTGGCTGAATTGGATATTGCATCCATTAAATTCATTGCATTATCTCAATTGATGTGAAAACGTATTAAATCTTTTTTTTCTGGATTTTCTGCCATAAAAACTGGGTGCGTCTTATGGTCCGGTGCATCTTATAAGGCAAAAAATACGGTAGTTAGTGGTTATAGTGATCAGAATTAGGAAGAGTTATTGGAGGTAATAGAGATAAAGAAGTCCAGGCGTAATATTCACCTCCCTTAATAATTACAATATAAATTGACTAAAGGCGCCATGAAATACTACTAATACAGCTGTTTTTTGAAGAAGCCTAGATACCACTGTGCCTAGTAAATTATCAAAGCTACAAGATAAGGAGTCCAGACACACTAGTTTTTTTTTTAAAGATTAAGGGTTCTTTCTGTTTTGGGAAGAATATGAAAAGTTTTTATTGCCAGCGGTTAGAAAGAGTACATGGAATGCAGATCCTCAAATGTGGTATACTTGATATTGTGCAAAAAATGCCCTACAGGACTCTTTGTTGGGGAGATGGGCCAACCCTTTGCCTGCACAGGTTCACCATCAAAAACAGGAAAACGGATGCCCCTGTAGGGGCTCATTTTTGCAGCACAGGGCACAGCATAAGAGATCTCAGGATTCTGCTACTGATGGGGGATTTAAGATCACAGAAAGGCTGGAATCTGAATTTTATATTATATATAAATTCTGAACTCTGGAGTATGGCCCTAACAGGGACAACAACTTTATGTGCCACTATGACTCCAATTGAATTTCAAACTACTGGCAATAAAATATTTTCTCTTTTTCCAAAACTGAAAGAACCCTTGATCTTTAACCACCCTAGCGTTATGGACGGCAGCACCTCGTCCAGCGCTCCAACTGGTACTATCGCACTGGACGAGGTGCTGCCGTCCAGTAGAAATCATGGCTGTGGGAGAACATACTCACGCTGTCCCTGTGACATGCTGGCGACATCCTCCTCGGCTGCCTGTGTCTTCCTCTCCCCCCCCCCCCCCCCCCCCCCCCCCTCCGAGTGACGTGATGACGTCACTCGGGGAGGCGGCGGGAGATATGAACAGTAAACAGCATGAAAGCAGTTTTCTATGTAGAAAACTGCTTTCAAACTCCCCCTATGTACTAAATATCGCCAGAATAAAGTCCCTGATGCCCCAGATGTGCCCATTTGCAGTAACCCTTTCTTTCCTGGTGTGATTTTATCACACCAGGTTAGAGAGGGTTAAGTGCAAATGGGAACATCTGGGGCACCAGAGACTTTTTATTTTGGCGATATTTAGTACATAGCAGCATACTTTTGTGTCCTAATTTGTGTGGCTTTTTTTCATTATTTTTATTTAAAAATGTTTTTTTTATTTTACATAATTGTTTGTTTCAAACATTGTTATATTCAGGATGCCTATTGGACCCTTGTACGGACATATTTTGGGGAAGTTACAGGCCTACGACATAAATAAAAAATTACCATTGAAGTCTATGGTGCACTTTTGGTACAGAAATCTGGACCTCAGCAGTGCGCTAGGGAGGTTAAACAACTAGTGTGCCTGGACTCCTTATCTTGTAGCTTTGATAATTTACTATGCACTTTGGTATCTAGGCTTCTTTAAAAAACAGCTGTATTAGTAGTATTTCAATTAATCAATTGACATTTTAATTGTTAAGGGAGGTGAATATTATGCCTGGACTTCTTTATCTCTATTACCTCCAATAACTCTTCCTAATGCTAGCCATACACAGCCCGATAAATAGCCCGATCAACCAAGCCCGATCGAAGTTTGCCGATAAAAAAAACGGCGTTTTTTCGGATGATCTAACAAAAAATCCCCACATAGAAAAAAAGATTTTTGAAGGATGTAACAGTTTTGATCGTACATCATAGTCGGAGTTTATCGTCATTTTTGTCGTCCAATTTTTCATTCAATGGGAAGTAATAGTAATATCGGGGATGATCGGTGTTCATTTAGTCGGGTGCAACAAGAAAAGTAGAACGATGTAACCTGACCAATTAAAATTTTCCAACATGTCCGATCATGTGATGCCCGATTTTCTGCTAAATTTTGATTGGGAAAGCTCTGTCGGACCATGTGGGCAAAACCCGCTTTATGCCCGATTAATGAAAAACTTCGATCGGGCTTGGTTGATCGGGCTATTTATCGGGCTGTGTATGGCTAGCATAACTCTGATCACTATCTCACCATCTCCACCAACCCTTCACTTTCACCCTCAATCAGTCATGTGTGTCTAGAGAAAAACAGTTACAATATTTATGTCCTTGTAACTTGTATAAATGTGAGTTTTTAAAACACTTCTAAAAAAAGAAGGGATCTGCGACATCCAGAAAGCTTGCTTTTCTAATGACTTCAGTTAGCCAAAAATGAGGGGAACACTTAAACTTCAAACTCTCTATATTTTTCAATGGCTAACATGGTGCAACATTCTACTATTCTTCAGTAGAACTAAAAGGCTTAGCCCTAATAATTTTACCATTATTCCTAGGCCACCAAACTTTCACATAGGTAACGATATCCATCAGTCTGCCAGACTGGAATGTATGATTAGCCATTAGTCCATAACACATATTTCATCTATCCCAGAGTTTAATGGTGGCCTGCTTTACACTACTTCTACAACTACACCCAACACTGGCATTGTAGTGCACAGTGTTTCATAGCTGAGTTTAATGTCATAGGAAGTCTAAATCTAAAGTTACTGAGTCAACAGACTGTCCACACAAAATGTAACAAGCTGGCAGATTGGAAAGGTGGCTTCCTACAACTATATCACAGTTTCACCAGGAGATTTGGTGGTCAAAGTGAGAAAGTGCACAGATAGCAAAAGCTGACAAGAAGAAAACACTAGTTCACCGCTAAAATATGACTAGGAAGGGTTACAGCTATGGGTTTGAAATTTGGACTGCGGGTATTCTTTAGGGTAAGTTGCTAACCCTCAACAACTCAGTATTGTACTACTAATGATGTATGAGATCTGAAGGTTTAAAGCCATACAGTGCTGTGGATGGGGGGGGGGGGGGGGGG
>CM070034.1:40707479-40738093 GCA_036250615.1 Ptychadena robeensis | reverse complement strand
CTATGCACTATGGTACAAAAATGCATTTTTTGAATGCATTGTTTTAAATTTTTTGGTTTTATTTTTAGCAACCAAGGAATGAACAAACATGAGGTGTGAACCAGGCCTCAATTCTGCTGAACACAATACTGAGAAGTTTATGATATTTTATTTTTCTGCATGTATTGTGACCACAGTTATGATTATTTCTACTGAACTGTGACTAGACACTGAGTAATAAAACTCCATGCTGAGAGCTTGACAATATGCTTAAGAAGCTGCTTACGCCGGGCATCTGAGAGGAATAGTAGCGCATGACATGACAGATGATAGATCAAACAATGTTCTGTCTAGTCTCTGGCACACGTACATCAGCCAACTTTTCTACAAATGACCAGTTTCATATTTATATTTTTATAGAATAAATCTAGCTGAAAACCATTAATGATGTGTGGACAATGCCAGGGGGTCCTAACCAGGAAATTGATTCGGATCCTTTTAAAGGTTTTAGCCACCCAGCACACTGGTCCCCCCCATTCCACTGAGCTGACTCACCTATCTTGTAGTGCACAGGGTAAACACAGGTAACCTATTTAAAAAAAATTGGAAATGAAATATAATAGAATCCATCCTAACTCATGATATATGGATGTGGATCCGTTATCATTAAGGATGATTTATGAAAGTATGGATTTAATAATGTATTGAAATTCTTTATGTCCAATTGTATTTGTATGAATTGCTAATGTATAACCTGTAAAGAGTACATATACAGTTTGTTTTTTTTGTCCCTAAATTAGAAGTACAACTTTATTCATAAGGATATTGTTTTGATATTCAGGACACTTTTTATTTTCATATATTATCTCTTATTATAACATTGTTTTGGAATATCAGCTTAATCTCTATTTCTGGGGCATAACATTATAAGCTACAGCTCAGGTTGGGGACTTAATCTCTTCCAGCTGAAAGTTGTCTGTTATAAGAACAAAATTCTTCACTTTTTGGTAATATTAATTTTGTGTTTCTACACTAGACATAATCTTTGATCTACAACAGACAGAAAACTGTACTTTCAATTTGAAAAACATTTTGAAACTTATTTTACATTTCTAAAACTTTACAAGCCTTATTAGTTTTTATATTGTAGTATATTCATATTTAGAAAAACACAATTTACAACATTGGCTATTATTGTTCTTATGAAAATGATGATTTGTGAATATAAATATGTATTTGTATATATTTTTTAATAAAGAGAATTTTTCTTCATTTGTGTAGAGTATGACCTGCAAAAGTTTGATGATTGTAAGACATACAGGTATATGAGAGCATTTTCTTGAATTAATTAATAAGGACCTAAAGGACACACTGTAGGATCCTTGCAGCTGTCCCTTTTTTCGGTATCAAATTAATATGTCCCAGTCACGTGTTGTTGTGTGGCAGGTGCTATTTTGGTAGAGAATCAGGGCTTCTGCTTTTCCCATGTCAAGCCCAAGTTCCTTATGACCAGTAAGTGGTGGGTTAAGCCCTTGAAGGGAGAATTAAAAGTTCTCAGGAATGTGGTTCAATAATAACATAGACATCCACAAAAATATGTAAGCAGGTTCTTAGGTACTATAGTGTAAAGCTCCCTTGGAAACCAGAGGTACTGTCCCCTTTAAGACTCCAGTCTATGATCCCCTTAGGGACAGGAAGTAAATAAGGGAGGGATCCCACGAGGGATCCCACCCCAAGGGGTTACCCAGTGAGGTCGGTTCTGATGGAGTAGGAGTAGCTGGAAACATTATTTAGCACACAACCTGACCAGGACCGATGTGTGGACAGCCGAGGGCCACATTCACATGTACTGCCTTTGTAAGCCCCAGCTACGAGGAGCCACTGACTATCCAGTACCAAGGTCCCAGTGGAGTGGTGCGGGCCCTGCTGGTGCCTAGAGTCTGCCATCCAGCACTCTCTCTCCTGGATACGCCTGTCCTTTGTGGCCATACTTTCCAAGTCATTGTTTAGGCACAGTGAGTGAGACAGCCCTTAGCTCCTTAATTTAGCAGGATTACCCTGCCTCTGTGATTCTTTTTATTCCGTGTTTTCTAAGCAAGACCCCGTGGGCCTCAGTCAGAGTAAAGATTTCAGCAAGCCTTCTATTGTCAGGAACTATTAGAGCACAAAGAACACATCCTCTACAGCCCAGGTGCCCAACCTGCAGCCCTTTGGGTGTTCTTCTGCGGCCCCCTTCCCTTCTCTCCTTCATTTGCGGCCCCTGAAACCTAGCTGTTAATCGCCAGCTGACATGTCCTCTCATTTTATTACACTGGGCTGCATAAAAAAACACATCATTAAGTACAAATGACTCGAAATGTATATTCTTCTTGAAGTATCATTTTAAATATGTTTATTTATTTAGAAATGAAAAATAATATTTTCTAGCTCGGCCTGCTGTAATTTCTTCATTATAAAGTGCGGCCCTTAAGTGATGCAGAGGGCCGCACTTGTGGCCCTCCACACCAACCCAGTTGCCCACCACTGCTCTACAGTCACTTAGTAAGTCACCAAATCTTAGGATAACTGCAGTTCCTCAAAATGTATATGAGTACACAGAGGACATAGACTTGCTCTGCTTACCTGTTTCCACATACTGATAAGCCTAGGCACTGAGGACTTATGATCTGGGCACAAATGACTTTATACCTTATAGAAGTGTTGTGGTATCATGTTCTATCACTATGTTAGAAAAAATTGCTTTAGCGTCTCTAATTGCATATTTGATTACCTTCTGTATTATTTTTAGAACAAATTATGTAAGTATGATTATGAGTAATACTAACAGTGTGCTCATCATTTTCTAATTATCAATTACATCTTTAAACTCAAGGTAATTTAATATTTCTGAGCAATTCTTGAATTACTACTCATTTTGGGATTCTGCTAATAATTTCAGAGTAATTTATGCATTATTATGATGCTACCTATAGAAATAATTTGATTTCAGTCTCAGGTTGCGCATTGTTTTTATCATCTGCATTAATATAGCTTCCAGACTTCCCAGGGCAAAAGATAAATTCACAAACCTGGTAATGACAACAAAACCAAAAAAGGATTTAAATTTTTTCAAGAAAACTGTATACAATAAATCAATGAAGTCAACTGCATTAAAATGTATGTAAAACTATTCAGACGAATAAGGTCCAGTCTAATAAAAACCTTCACTAAATCAAGCAAAGTTTTAATCTGTCCTCTAAATAAAGGGATTTGAAGTTCACATTTTTCTCTGCTCAAATGTATTTACTCTGGCAAATCCCCCGTAGTACAAGTTGAATTATGATACGAACTATGCCTTTACTGTACATGCATTTCCCTGGGGACTCATCTCTTTCAACAGGTCACTTTCTGCTGCAGTGACAGCCATTCTCTAAATACTGAGGTTTGTTTTTCTAGTCAATGATCTGACAATGTTAAGAAAATACCGCTCTGATTTGGATTGCAGTGCTTATTTTGACGGTTTACATCTAAATCAACTGAAAGTAATGATATACCACAGTGTAAAGTACTTTGACTATATTTGTTTTCATTTTAATTGGTACCTACACTTCTATAATTCTCATGGACCCTGTGGGGTCCTTAGGGATAATAGCTAGTGATGAGTGGCATAGGCAATATTCGAATTTGCGATATTTTGCGAATAATTCTACTAATATTTGATTCTATATTTGCGAATATTCACAATTGCATGCAATTGCAATCGCATTGCGAAACTATATTCACAATTATAATCGCAATAACCTTCAAAAGAATGGTCACATGTGCTATTTATTTTCGCATTGCAAATATATATTTGCAACCCATGGCCATTAGCATCCTAATGCAAAATATTGCGTATATTCGAAATTGGGAATATCCGCCGCCAAAATTAGTGAATTCTCTATTAGCCGATATTCGCCAAATATATATTCACAAGTCGAATATTCAAGCTCAACACTAATATTAGCATCATAAAATGCCCTTGATATATAAAACTTTTGGATATAAGGTATTTTTCCACCAGACACTGGTTTGTGTTAACCTCCTGAGCGTTTCAGCCTTTGCATGTTTTTTTCAAAACCGTGCCACGGGCAATCGCGGCGGAGCACAATATGCTCCGCCGCGATTGCCTGCTCAGCTGGAGGTAGTAAACATAAGTCCGGCGTCACTGGAGACGCCGGACTTATGCTGAAAGAAAGCGACGCCCCTCCAGTTAGACGGGGGTCTATGGCGCCGCCTACCCCCGCCCCCTTCGCGTCACCGGTGACGCGATCGGGGGCGGACCCGGAAGCATCGGCATACATGCCGATGCTCCTGACCGCCGCAGAAAGCCGGCGAGACCTAGAGCGTGGCTCTAGTTAACTGGGGCTGAGTTTCATGATGCATGAAACTCAGCCCGAGTTAACTCGGGCTAGACGCTCAGAAGGTTAAGGTCCCCCAAACATCCTACAACCTTACCATACAACTTCTGTAAATCAACTTTTGTTCTAACAAAAACATGTAATATGAGGACCTTTCTTAACCTTCCAATCACTATGTATTCTATCAGGGAGGACCCGGCACTACACTTACAGTTGTTGGTAGGAAATTGTATGATGTGATCTAAAGATTAAAGATGTCACAGAGCTATGTCAAAACTATGTAGACCAGTTCTGTTTGTTCTGATCTACTTAGTTAATTATGTCAGGTAATTTATTCCTTTTTTTGGAGAAAGCACAAGACACTTCTTGTGGGACTGCATTCATTGATAACATGCGGATCCTACTGCTTTTTTTCTGAAACTTCTTCAAGCCTTTCAATCAAATGTGATTCTGCTTGGAAAACTCTCTTGGCTACCATTGCAATATGGGCTGTCCATTGACTGATATGCTGAATTGTATAATTTTATTATAGTATAATAGTTTTACTTGATCTGCATTTCTCTTATTTTTTCTGTCCTTCTTCTATGCATTCTACCTAGTGAATGCAGTGAAGTTGTTCAAAATCTAAAGGCCCCCATACACGGGTCAGATTCCTGTCTGATTCCGGGCCGATCGATTCCGGGCGCGTGCACGCCAAACGATCGTGCCGGAATCGCGTGCAGCCCACCTTGTCCGATCGATCAGGTCCGTCCGTTCCGGGGCTCAGAATCGGATCCGACAGAGAACCAACATGTTGGTTCCATCAGATTGATTCTGCACAGATCAGGGGGAGTTGCCATTTGTGAGGTGGACAATCGGACACGGATCCGTCCCGGAATCAGCTGGACAAGGTGGTATGCAGCGATCGGATCACTTAATTGGCCGCTCGATCGGAGCTCCGATTCCCGCTGAGATCGCCGGAATCGATCGGATGGGTGATCGAGCGGACATGGAATCCAACACGTGTATGGCTAGCTTAATGGATGTCCTCATTTTATCAAATATTACATTCCTATTGCAATTGCTTTCTCATGTAATGGCTTATAATTTACTATGAATGCATGCCATTGTATCTGTGTATATGTGTAGTTTGAATCTTGTTGTCATTTGACTTGTTGACTTGGTTTATCAAAAAGAATGTAATAAAATGCAGTTCACAGTTATATTTATATTCACAGATATCTCAGCCATCTAGTGAACTCAGTAGCAAGGAGTGAAGAATAAAATGAAATGACATAAAGAAAGAAAGCAGTAGAAAGGTTGCTGTAGACCTAAGATTTCTTTCTCCCCCTGGAAGACAATGTGCTCCACAACTTTGAGTAAAATACATGTCTAAAAATAGAGTTAAGTCTTAGGACCACAGTCCTGCTGAACATCAGAAAACGCTGACTAAAGTGAAACAGACTGGTATACTCCGGTGTTTATTATAGGCAGCAATTTCAATTAAATGGAAAAGCCGTGTCAGTACAAAGCTACGTTCTACCTCATAATACATCATTACATAACCACCACAGGATCTAATGCAACACCCTTACTGCAAATTCATCCTAGTGTGATTATTATGTTAAATCTTCTCTGAATGTCATTGGCAATAGTCATCTGCCTAGTCATCTACTCATTTTAACCAATCTTAAATCACTCTTGCAAAAAGGTGTCTACTGTTATTGATTGAAGTTGGCACAAGTTTAGGGAATGTTGTTGCTCTGCAGTGTCTACATATTACCAATTTCTGAATTTCTGTTCTTATCAATAAAGGAGTATTTCCATTTTTTACGGGCGCCTCAACTTGAGCCTTTCTTTTAAAGTGGGATTCCAATTATTCAAATCCATTTTTCAGTAACGGACAGGAAGGATCTAGCAACCTATACTACTGGTCTCCCATAGGCTGCGCGAGTGCGACCTCTGACCACTAAGCCCCTCTTCAAGTTGGGACAGCTTTGAAATCATTTCCCCCTCCACGCGCTGTTTCACCACAATCGGCTGCATCTGTGCTCCGCTCCTCATCAAGTTGTTACCAGTGTCACCCTTTTCCCCTTCCTTTCTTTTTGGGGGTAAAAGTATGCCTTTTTTGAGGTTATACCTCATCAAGCTTTTACAGATACATATTACCAAGGGAATCATGAGCTCATCTTTGGTATTAGAGATAAAGAATTAGTGTAACTCACAAGCATATGTTAAGTGAGGCCTATGCAAACAATTAAAGAGCAGAACCCCCACATTGAGGCCTTGGCCACATATTTTTAATCTGAAACAATGTTCCACTTGGATGGAGGTCTAATTGATATCTAGTTATGCTTCTGGTCCAAAAAAACTGTTCTTGTGATTCACTTATTCTTGGATACAGAAAGCCAAATTTAACTTAATTCTGGGCCCAGGAAAGGCAAGACTGTCACATAAATATGAAATAAAATATGAAATATGTTTGGCTGCACATTTGCAGTTTTTACAATAACTGAGATTCATATTTACTTGATACATTTGGTAACAGGTCCCAAAATTCTCATAAAAAGCCTTTCTAAATATTTGCTTTAAAATGTCACCAAACAAATCAAAAGAGACATTCCTAAAGGATAAGAAGTGAAGGCACTCTGCTTTTAGAACATGGACCATTCAACAGAAGAAAATGAGATAAACCATTCTTCCCACTATTCAGTGAGAAAGTAGAGCTGCAGAATGATCCTTCCCATCATCTAAGCAAAGTTTCTTTGCAAGTTCGTTAGAGTATTGTTTGGAGTCATACTTTACAATGCTGTCACAATTCATCATCGTTATGTCTTGATGAATTAGAGCAAAACAGGATCAAATTTGTTTTCCTGTCCTATTATAATTGACCTGGGAGTAAAAAAAATCAATGTGAATGAGGTACTCTGTATACATATCATCTGTTGTCTAAGTACAGACTGGTCACCAAATGTCAAAATCGGAAAGTCAAATTATATATTGCAAACTACTTATACTACTGCAGTATTTCAGGAAATGCATCTTCATTCATGTAAGCACACACATACAAAGCACAGTTCCTTCTTTTATCTTGTTTTTAATTTCAAGAATATCAAGCAGTAAGCTATACTTATATCCATAATAGAATTGTGTGTTGGTTTAATGGTCTTTCACCTTATAAATGCAAAATAAAATGTCTAAATTAAAAAAAAACATATTTTACAATAATCATAATTGGTGGCTGGACTATAACAACATGTTAACACTTAATTTTAGACAGTAAAACAACCCCTTCTATTGTGAGAATTTTTCTAAATGTGATCTGGAAGGTCTAATTATTTTCACAAAGGTAGCACTTTAGTTTGACATTAACTGTGAAATATTATATTTTCCTGCATAATTCTAATTATAGCAGAAAAAGCTTCAGTGATTATTGATTAATCCCTTTCTCCATTCTAAAAATAGTTTAGTTGTAAGTGATATTAATGAGGTCAGCAACAGTGTTATTGATGCAAGCAATGTTTACAGCGGGTACACAATGTCGGCGTGTTCGGCATTTGCATACATTATGAAGGTGAATGGGGCATGGCAAGCAATGACTGACAACTGTGCCAATGTTAACCCTTTGGGCAACTGGCCATAAATGGCCCAGTGAATGAGAATTGTTTTCACCAAAGTGGAGGTTTTTGGGGAGATTGGTTGGTGGAAATGGTGACACTATTCGTATAATGGAATTATTAATTTCCACCTACCTTGAAAGGGAGCCAGCCAGGGTTTACAAACGTGTGCATGTTTTTTAGGGTAGTGCCATTTATTTGGAAAAGCCAAAAAAATCTTGGTAAGTTAGAGTGTACACCAAGGCAAGAACAAAACAGATTGCACCATATCTCATAAACCATATTTCAACAAGACAAGTACAGACATGTTTAGTAAAAGAAAATTTTGAATAAATGGTAGACAAAATTACAGTGTGCCCCCAATCCAACATTGTTAGCCCTGACTAGTCTGAAATACAGACTATTTCCATCCATGTCTCTTCCAAGAGCCTGACTATATACTGTATGTAGGGAAAAGGCTGAAAATGATGTACCATATTTTTCGGACCATAAGACCCCCACGTTCACTCGGCTGCCGGTGGTTGCACCTTGGCTTGCTGCCAGCTCTCCCCGCATGGAGATTAGCCGGGAAGCTGGAGGAGCTGTCAGTTGGGAGATGCCGGCTGGTGTCTGGCTCTCCCATCTGTACTGTATAATTGCCTATGTCAGCAGTGCTTTGCTGGCATAGGCAATGGAGAGAGAGATGAACTGCCATCTTTCCCTCTCTCAGTGTCCGTGGAAACTGCAGTGTTTGCAGTTCCCACAGACACTGACAGAGGGAAAGATGGCAGTAACAGCTGATCAGAGCACAGGAGAGGAAGAAGACTGCAGATTTCTGCCCCCCCCCTCCTCCTCCTGCCGATCAGTGTGGAGAATGATGCTGAGTCTGAAAGTGTACTGCTGCTAGTGACACCTACTGGCTGAATCGAATATTGCATTCATTGAATTCATTGCATTAACCCAATTGATGTGAAAACTTATTAAATCTTTTCTTTCTGGCTTTCCTGTCCTAAAAACTGGGTGCGTCTTACGGTCTGGTGCGTCTTATAGTCCGAAAAATATGGTATTTATGTGAGTTCTTAAGGTTGTTTCTCACTTCCGAGACAATGGAAGTGGGTAAAAAATTCAAAGGGGTGCTATAAAAGTAAGAAAGAAAGAGTGCGGATAATGTGGCTAAGACATATAACCTAATCCCCTCTTTCTTGAGTCGTTAGATGTTGGGGTTATAGGGTAATAAAAATGAGGTAACCATTGATGTTAATAGATCCTGTGTAATTATATACAGACTATACATATATACATACACATATACATATGCCTAATCAATAAATAAAGTAATGATAATTTGCTATTATTATAAATATATTTGCATTGGCTTCATCAAAATTCTTTGACTTTTTTCCTCACTTGATTGTACAACTATTCCTACATCGTACCTACAACATGAAAAATTTTCTATATTTAGTAAGTGATATTACCCTGCATATATTGTATATAGGAAAGCTAAAATGGTTGTTTAGTGTATTAAAAGACCACCGTAATACTGGTATTACTCTAAACCTCATCATTCTTGAACAGTCACTATACTTTGCAAATTTCTACTAAATCCATGGATTCTGTGTAAATGGTTTGGACCAAAGACTGCTATGCTTGTGACTAAGTCAATTGGCCACAGATTTATAACACGAGTGAAAGCAAAGTGCCTGTAACATTCACAAAGCTTTGCAGTAAATGTTAATAGCCTCACTTGTTGACTGGAAGTTAAACAAGCAGAACTCTAAAAGATGTAGATGATTTAATGGTGTTTCCGTTTCTGAGTCTAGTTCTCAGATTGCACTTTCTTAGTCTTCACAAGACGAAAAAATCTCTAGGAACTTTTACCATATTCTGAAACAAAACCCCTTACCGTTGCTATCACAAATCAGAAAACATAAGCCGAATTTTTTTTCCGATGGCCTCTCCATTAAAAAGAAGATTTCAGAATAGAAGATGAAACTGCCATGAACAGGTAGGACATGGAATGTCTGTATAAGCTTAATTGCAGATTATATATAGAATTGTTCTTTACAGTTTTGTTCTCGAAAATCAGATATATAACTTGCCTAGAGATTATAAACATGAAAACCTGACTGAATATGGCTGCACACAAAGAGGCCCCAACAGGTTGAGGGCATTGGCAGGGCAAAACAACGGGACATGTTACTGTACTCCTACACTTTATACTCATTATACTGCCGCTCTCCCACATCAGTGAAAAAAAAATCTATGAGAAGGTTGCGATTTACTCTCCAATATCCTTTATTTTAATAATTGACTTTTCTGATATGCAACATTGTCACAAGAAAGCAGGCACAAGGAGGTCCCAATAATGTGCATGGCTAAGGCTTATATAGATGCCAGATAGTGGTGCCTGAGATAATCTAATATATTCAGCATTTGTATTTTTTATGGAACAGTAAACTACTTACCCGTCTAACACTTACTTTTTCCTATGGATGGGAACACAGCAGGAAGCCACTTGCTTGTCCTCCCATTGCCTTCTCCTTAAAACAGAATGAGTGCTTTTTGTTTACTCCTCATTAGTTCCCGAGAATGAACATGAACGATCATTCCGAATAACTAACACATGCTTTTTTCTCACTATACTTAGTGAATGGAGCAGTGGAGAAGTATTGTGAGTGTATTTTGCCATGAAAGCTTTGAAATGAATATGTCCCTAAATGGGTAAAGAAAACTGTCACTTTAAGGCAAGGGTAAATGGCTGAAAGTTCCTGTGCTTTAGTGGTTTGGTGTTTTAGCCAATTGCTGAGATAAGCCATTTATACCTGATAGTGGGTATTTTTCATCCTTGCAACTGATCATACATGTCAAACATCTATCAACTATCTTTGACATTGATACTTTACATATGGTTAGCACCCTGCATGTAGATTATATCATTGCTGTAGGAAAAAAGGAGATGTCACGGAGCTTAACCAACTCAGAGGATGAAGCTAAACCAACACAGACGATGGAATATCACCCCAGAACCATAAAATGAATAATGAGCATAGTCTTTACTAATTATTTGCAGAATGGGATGGAGACTTTAGTAGGAAGCATTTACCTGGCAAAACAGTTTACCTTTCACAAGTGCCTACTGCAGTCCTGGAGAAACCTATGGCACGCATGCCAAAAGTGCCTGTCGGTGCCCTCTCTGATGGCACATGTGATGTCAGCCAGCACAATGTCAGAGAGAGAGATCTGCATAATTCAACTGTCTATTGTAGTGTAGTGTTTGGAATGTGTGTATATACAATTAAGCTCATAATTCTTCATACCCCCTTACAACAATCAAACAGTCTCCACAGGTATTTTTCCCCATTCATCTTTAGCAATGAGCTCAAAATCTTTCACGTTGGA
Source organism: Ptychadena robeensis (assembly GCA_036250615.1). NCBI lineage: Eukaryota > Metazoa > Chordata > Amphibia > Anura > Ptychadenidae > Ptychadena > Ptychadena robeensis. The sequence continues at coordinate 40,726,758 of CM070034.1, read as the reverse complement.
GTGTTCTTGTCATCACCCTGAGGTTTCCGATGCGTCACCAGACACCCCCCGAATCCAGTTGTGAATCCGCTCCCACCCTCAACCACGGGCATGACACACCAGTATAGATTGGCACTTCATTCCCCATAGGGGATTACAGGGGGCGGCTGCACAGCGTGGTTTTCCCTGCAGTCTATGCACAGGAAAACCGCACAGTTTTTCGTAGTGTAGGCCCAGCCTTTAACATTCTGTTTACCTCCTATAACTGTCTGACAATAATTAAATCTACTCATTGGTAGTCATGAGCTATTTCCCTAGCTATAGAGCTAGGATATATCTAGTATAGATATATCCTCTGTATATCCATTAACCTCCCCGTACATGTGTGTTGCAACAATTATGCAGATCGATATTCCTACATCTTTACAATTCTGTTTCTTTACTAATATAATTGTGCCTGGGAGAACTTCCATAGGATCAGTCATTGTTTCAATTACCAAAGTTAATGGAGCCGCATGGATAGAATTAAAAGCCACGATCGGGATGGTCAACCATGCAAACATCACGCTAGTGACTTAATCTTCATCATAATAGAATGATCGGCTGCTCTCACTGTCTCCTTCCCTTCTGAGAATAGCATTATTTAGTCTTGTTTGTCGGTAAATGGCATAACAATTATGTAACTACATAGACTAATATCCGTTTCTGAGTGTATTAACCACACTTTACCTTATTAATTGGTCTAAATCTATTTGAGGTTTAAGGTTTTAAAGACAAAAAATATTGGTGTTGGTATAGGATTTAGGATATAAGGTTGCTGTTGTGTTATGCCTTTGGTCAAACACCCAAACAGAACATTTGCAAGGCCTCCATGTTCAGCATAGTCCTATATATGTCACGGCAGTTTAGGCTTCAAAAACCATTAGAGATGGGCAAAAATTTGAACCATCGAAAATATTAAGAAAAAATGTACACTTTTTTTGAGAATTTTGTCAGGTCGAAATTCTACGTGACAATTACAACTTTTTTTGTCAAAATCTGAAATTCTCTTGTGAAAATAAAAAACCTAAGACAAAATTTTCATTGGCAAAATGTAAATTGTGTTTTTATTAAATAATTCAAATAATAATTAAATGTAAATATAACGTAATCCCTGTCCCCCACTCTATGGAATGAAAATCTCTTAGATCACTTACTCATTCCCAAAGGTTAAACACTTACCTGACAATACACAGACGCTTATAAAAAAAAAACACTTAAAATACACCCACAATTGTTTTTATTGCTAATAATTAAATAATTAACATGATCACGCATAAAACATGATATACTAAATTTGACATATTTACATGACCTATAAATAGCCATATATAGACATATAAATACCCCCAAAACTTTTGCCTAAAAAATTTATGAGCATAGCGATTTCCTGGGCCCACCATAACCACCTCCATATGAGTTCTGGGGGTTGAGAGTGCCACTGTACTTTGATGGGCACTGCTATCAGAAAGGTGGGTGACCACTGCTTCATTATTTCAATTAGTTATGGGTGCCAAGCTACATTGTGGGTGGTATGAATGGGAAGTGGGTTGATGTGTTTTGTTTATTGGATGTGGATCAGGTTGGGTGAAGATAGTGGATTTGGTTGAAAAAAGATTTGTACAGTGTGCATGGCAATTTATTGTTATATTTTTTCAGACTATGATTTGGTCCCCTAGCAGTCTAAGGGACCATGAGGTTTCCCCCTTTTAAGAAGTTTGAGGACCCCTATAAAGTATCTACAGTTAAATATTGGGACATCAACACAATTCTAACATTTATGGCTCTATACACCACCACAATAAAATGGAATGAAATAAATACAAAGTAGTTGAGGGTATTTACATCCAAATCAGGTGAACAGTGTAGGAATTACAACAGTTTGCATATGCGCCTCCCACTTGTTCTTAAGGGACCAAATGTAATGGGACAGCATAACGATCATAAATCAAACTTTCCCTTCTTAAAACTTGGTTGCAAATCTATTGCAGTCAATTACACCCTGAAGTCTGGAACAGATAGACATCACCAGACACTGGGTTTCATCCCTGGTGATTCTCTGCCAGGCTTCTACTGCAACTGTCTTCTCTTCCTGCTTGTTCTTGGGGCATTTTTCTTTCAGTTTTGTCTCCAGCAAGTGAAATGCATGCTCAATCGGATTCAGGTCAAGTGATTGGCTTGGCCCTTGCATAACATTCCTCTTCTTTTCCTTAAAAAACAAATTGGTTGCTTTTGCAGTATGCTTTGGGTCATTGTCCATCTGCACTGTGAAGCGCCGTCCAATGAGTTCTGAAGCATTTGGCTAAATATGAGCAGAAAATTTTGCCCGAAACACTTTAGAATTCAACCTGCTGCTTTTTTCTGCAGTCACATCATCAATAAATACAAGAGAACCAATTGCATTGGCAGCCATACATGGCCACACTTTGACGCTACCACCACCATGCTTCACTGATGAGGTGGTATACTTAGGATCATGAGCCATTCCTTTCCTTCTCCATACTCTTCTCTTCTCATCACTCTGGTACAAGTTGATCTTGGTCTCATCTGTCCATAGGATGTTGTTCCAGAACTGTGAAGACTTTTTTAGATGTCATTTGGCAAACTCTAATCTGTCCTTCCTGTTTTTGAGTCCCACCAATGGTTTATGGTGAACCCTCTGTATTCACTCTGGTGAAGTCTGTTCTTGATTGTTGACTTTGACACACATGCCATGGAACAGCTGAAAAGTCAATTGTCCCATTACCTTTGGTCCCACAACAAGTGAGAGGCACATATGCAAACTGTTGCAATTCCTACACCGTTCACCTAATTTGGATGTAAATACCCTCAAATAAAGCTACAGTTAAAGCAGATTGTGTTTGTTTCATTCCAAATCAATTGTGGTGGTGTATAGAGCCAAAAATGTTAAAATTGTGTCAATTTATGGACCTGATTTTATACAGTAAAATTATACATAGTATTTGAGTGCCCTGTAAAACCTGCCTGTGGCTACGATGCTTCACTATTTATGAATTCTGAAGAAAGTTGTCTCTGTTGTGGAGTCTGTCGATTAAAAAATTATATAATTGCAATTTTTGATTCACAAGCCATTAGCTCATGAAGATTCTCAAAAAAAGGAGATCAATCTAGATTGTCAATAAGTACTGCCTCCCACTAGAACTGCAGTATCTAGGAGGGGGAATGTGTGAGACACAAATGATGCACAATTTAGCTTAGTCGGGGAAGGTAAATTCGGCAGTTTTTTTCGGAATATCGTCAGAATTTGCGAAAATCTCAAATATAGTGCTTTATCTTCGTAATCATGAATATTCAAGATTTTTTACATCAGTACCCAGAATTACTGTGCACTGCGTTCGCAATATGTGCATGTGCAATAAAGGTAATCTGTGCAAAGTACCATGAATTGCATTAGCAATATGCGCATGTACAAGTGCCGATTTGCCCAATGAAGGTAATAATGACTGGAGATCACGGATTCTTGAATTTACAAATTTATTTAGAATATTAGGACAAATATTTGCGAATACGAATATATAGCCTATGCTGCTCATCACTATCTTTCATCTGTAGTCCTTCTCTAACCAATGCATTTGTAGTTAGCAATCACAGAATCCTGTTGTATGTTCCTATAGTAATTACCCACAAAATATTACACATAAAAGTAAAGTTGATTTAATTTACAAAAAACACAGCCTGGTAGTGGATGGAACAGATTTGCCTGGACACCTGAAGATGTCACAATCAATTCAGAGGTTGTCTCCTACATTTGACCAATGTCAGAAAGAAGAAAACCATACAACGACAATGCAAATCCAGAAGGATTGTAGTAGACAGAGTGGATTTATTTACATGCTGTGATTTCATCCTTCCAGCATGCCTGGAGCCGAGATATCCAAAGAAACATAAGCCGGCAGAGAAGAAGGCTCAGGTTTAGCTAAGGATCGTGCTTTACTGTCACAAAGGATTTTCTTTGTCTTACAACACCTCAGCAAAACTTTATGATCACAACCTAGGCAAGAAGAAGTCACTGTAATCTCAAACTCAAATCAAACTTCTTATGTGTAGATATAAACTTTGTGAACTGTACTTGTTAAACCTGGTGGTTTAATTTTATTATTTTGAATAAATTTTTTAAGGAATGTCACAATATAATGCAACACAACTAATTTATCCTTCCTATATATTCACTATATTGCTGGTTGTGGGGTTTGTCTTTTATTTTTACTATTTGCATTAGCTCACAGTATTGAGTCCAAAATGATACTAAATGTGGTGCAAAGTACTTTAAGCCATGTTATTAAATGTTATTTTAGAAATTTAATTTACTACAATTGATGTGCTCATAATTAAAGAGAAAAATGAGGGCTGTTATTGTTGACCTGAAATTTGCTTAGAGGCAATGTTGACTTCTAAAATCATATAAAAAGAATACATTCAGGTAACTGGAACTTGTACAATGCACAACAAATTAATTATTGACAGGCACCATTTTAAGAGGCAGTGGTATGGATAACTGGATGGTAGGTAGGAAATGCAGATATAGCAAATATAGTATTCCGAAGCAGACTTTTTATTATTTTGTTATCTGGTGGTATCTTAACGCTTATGTGCTACGTAGCATATACGTGGCCTCCTCTGACAGCGCTGTGATATAGCTTGGGATCCTTTATACATATCTGGAGTTTCTGATGATTTGACACAAGTCAATCTGTTTTAGCACGATCCAGACATAAGTCTGTGGCCTCCCCACTTGGTACTTTGCTAAGATTGCAAAAATATTACTGGCCATTCTCAATGAAGCGCGATGTTGGATAGGCCTGCATTGGAAAAGTAGAATCCCTCCATTACTTTTCAACCTACAGGCACAAATTACAGATGTCAAAGCGATGGAGTATATCACAGACATAAGTTTGGCAAAAAATAATGAGTCTGAAAGCTGTGGAGCTTGATGGAGCTTTCTAAAGAAAAGCTGGTAAAGAAAATCTTTCTTTGAACATTATTGATCTCCTATCTTTAGTTTTTATCCATTTTGCTTGTATGTCCAGGAATTCTATTATTCTGATTACCTGGTTATGACTTTAGGCATTACTTGCTTTGGCAACTAGTCAATATTGTCTGCTGTCAACATATGTTATTCTATTGTGACTTGTAACCAAGTATTGTTGCACTAATGCCTTGGTTTTTTTTTTTTACATATTCCTTTGAAAAAGTAGAAAGAGAGTTGTAAGGTAAAAAATTTTGTGATGCTGGTATTCATTTATGTTATATTTTCTTCCATGGTTTTGAATATACTGTTGTACTGTTTCATGTCAGAGTTGGATGAAGGATTTGTGTCCTCCCTGTGGCATCTGTTGACCTATGATATTCCCCTTAGATTGGAAAAGTACAGGCTTGAGGGCATACAGTATCGCTGCCCTCAGGCAGTCCAATGGTTTACTCTGATTATCTAATAATGTAAGATGCATTTTATATAAATATATATCATTATATGTCTTTTGTCTTTGTTTTGTGTACCTTAAAAGTCCTAACTATGAGTTTCGAGGAAGATACCTGTGGGCAATTCCCAGGATTTCTTTTCTGTTTGTATATTAGAGATGTCAAAAGGTGATTACTCTTAAGTTGTCATAGCCAGTTGTCTTTCAGATCCCCCAAAATGTCAGGTTCCTGTGCTGTGCAAAAATGAGACAAAGATAAATTATTTCAGAACTTTTTCCTTCCTCCCACCTAAAAGATATTTGTCTGTTTTTCAAATGAGTGGTACAGTTTATAGGTTACATATTCAGAAATGATTTATCTTTGTCTAATTTTTGTACAGGAACCTGACATTTTGATAGGGGTGTGTGGGCTTTTTATATTCACTCTGCGTGTGTGTGTGTCATTTACTAACATTATGAACACATATTCTATATTTCAGTTTTGTAGGAGGCTTTTCAATATAAAAATCTCTTGAATTTACATAGAGGGAATGTAGTCTGGAGAACTTCCTAAGCCATCAGTCATACATCCAGAACACAAGGTTTGAAAATTACATAACTACACTTTCTATACTGCTGAGCAATCAGATCATGATCGCAGAGCACAGGGAATATTTCTGCTTTTACCCTCTGCCAAACAAAGATGAATTTTATAAGAAATAAAAACTTACAGTAATTACAGTTTTTCCAAGCTAGCGTTTCTACTGGATATTAACCATGACCTCAGTTACAAAGAAATAAACAGCCGAGGCAATTAAAATTCGGGAAGGTGAAGCTTTACATTTTGCAGTCATTTGAAAGACACTTGAAATAAGAAATTTTTTTTTACTAACCAATATAGCAGAAATGCATACATGCACAAATAAATGTTTGTATATATTTGACCCTTATTGTGGCTACCTGAAAGTTGTAAATAACAGGACCACCATTTAAAAGCACACAACTGTACAAGTCACAAGATCTTCACAAGATTAGATAGTTGAAAAGATGCAACAATGAGTGAATTTATCCTGGATTCTGAAGCTGGGCATACACGGTTTAATTTATAAGTTCGATTGACCTAAAAAATGATTGTATTAAGTCAATCATTTGAAAATTTATTCTATTTATTGGATCAAAATCCAATTGGATCCAAGAATTTTATCAAAATTGAACATAAAATTGATTGAGCAGTGATCGGACATGTACATTTCCGAGGATCATAAAGTATCTAATGGGTTCTAAAGTACAAATAGGTATTTCAATCGATTTTTATCTCATGGTACTGTGGAGCATGCACACAGATCTAAGAAAAGGAATCATTCTGTTTGGAATCTATCAATTTATGTGGTGGTGAAAACTATCCAAATTTAATACAATCAAATTTAAAGTGGATCTACAAAATGAAAGGGCAATAGATAGGGCAATCACTACCCCAAAATAAAAAAAACTTCTGAAAGCAGGAGGGGCCATATTTCCGAGATCGTCCCTCTATCCCAGTTTCCCCTGGGGCTGTATGATGTTGTTTCTGTCCAGTCCTGTGGGAATTTGACGTCAGTGTCACAGCCACTGAACTTTCTGACATGCAGCTTTCGCCAGCAGGCATCCCCCTTCTCCTTGTGCTTCTCCCCCATAGAGCTTCAGGTATAACACTTTCTGTCAGCTCCTCTATGTCGTTCCCTGCCACTACAGCAATTCCCCCTAAACCCCCCGAACTCCTCTGGAGACAAGCCGGAGTAATTCATCATGTGTACCTACTTCTTTCTTTTTTACCTTGTTTATTAATGCTAAAACAATGTTCAAACATATCAAGCTGAATATCACTTACTACCACTAGTTATACCAGCACCTGGGTGAATTGGCACCTTCACCACCACGTTTCAAATTAACTTAAAACGTGCTCAGATCAACATGATCTATTTAAGCTAAAATACAAATTCTCTGCGACATAAGTTATAGAAGAAAACTAAATGAAAAAAAGTGAAATCAAACATTAGTGGACCAGTGGCAGACCTGAAGATAATCACAAATCACTGTGACAGGAGAAACAATACAGAGGAGTGTTTAGAAGAACAGTCACTGTTGGCATTGACGTCACAATCTTCATTCTGCTGCATGTTTGCCTTGTCTGGGTTGAGAGGCTGATACAAGCCTTAACATGTTTACACATGACTTCTTACTATGTAATAAATAATTCAACTCTTAGCAGTTACATCAACTGTAAGGTAAACTGAACAAAGATGTCCATAAAATATGAATTCATTCAGAATGTCACAGAGCAATAAACATTACAATGTTGACAATATGTGGACGCACCAGGTGGTTCCTATGGAAGCATTATGCTTTGTGGTAAGTTCGTTTACATTTTCCCTAGCAAAGCCAGTAAAAAAAAAATATGAGACAACCGTATCACGAAACTTGTTATACTACAACTATGAGCCATTTTACGCTAGCGGCTTTGCTTTGTGTACCGCAATGACAGCCGATACAGAGGGTACGCAACAAATATGCAGGGCACTGATAATGCATAATGCAACACACACAATGGTACAAGTTTCAAGCCCAATGCTACCATGCTGCATTGCGGTAATGGCAGCTCAACACGGCTAGAGTGGAAGGGCCCTCAGTACAGTCCCTCCATAATGGTAAAGTGCAAAGGGGGGGCAGACTTTTTGACTCGTGAGCCACAATGAGTTCTTAAACTTTACAGAAGGATTGGACCAAGAGCAGGTGGAAAAAGGACCAGTCCTATAGCAACAGATACAAAATGGGTCCAAAAAGAATTTTTAGTGAAGCTTAATTGCTAAATTGATTATCAATGAAAAACTTTTTACAGTGTCAAATGTGGGAGTTTGGCACTCTATATGCCATTGCAGTGAGCAAGTGCAGGGGAGTACAGGGGATTAAAAGCTAAACAGGAGCATGGGCTGTATTTTGCCCATCACTGGTAAAGTAACTGTTACTGTTACCTGTTATTTTTACATGTAAATTAACCTTGTGTTTCTCATGTACAAACCCTAATCTATGCAATGACTGTTGGCAAGTCATCTTATTTTGATTGCTGGATGTATTAGTATTGCTGTTGGGATTCAAATGGAAAGCATCCAACAATTAGTTTGGTTACAAGGAAACTGCTAAATTTCAAATTAAACGGAGATAACTTGTTGACAGTGTATAACTGCTCAACTGTTGTGTAAAAACATTTAACAATATAAGTTTTCTAAGACAGTATTGTAATGGCTGGATTTTCAACTGCTTCTGTGAGCATAGGCTGAACAGAAGGAACCTTACAATGTGAAGGCCAAAATCTGAATACTATTGCATATTGTAAATGTGACAGCCAGGGGTGTAAGTAAACAAATAAAAGATATTGTATTGCATCCATTTTTATTGTTATTTGTTTCTCGTAATAATCAGCAGTATCATCAGGGTTAAAGAGACCATGTACTGGCTCTCCCATTGGGGGAAGTGAGAACTGTGCACGTGCGGGTCATTATCCTGAACCCTGCTGTTCTGTCACAGCATTTCCTCAGTGAGCCGGCCTCATTACTGGATAATTATGTGCATTCTGTGAGATGGCACAGAGGCAGGTGAATGGCTTTGAACTTAGACCACACTTCTATTTCTCCAAAAAGCCGCCTGCTCACGAATGTGTGTTGCTGTACAAAAAACATAGTAGTATGGCAACTTTCTCATCCATAATTTTATCAAGTCAGGAGACCAGAATTGTGGCCAAATGAGAGACAGTGGTCAAATCTAGAATTAGACCTGCTAGTGGTCCAGAAGAGAATTTTTACATCTAGTTCTTTTTTTTTATATAATGCTTTATTAATTTTTTAACAACCATTTTATAATAAGAGCAATGAGACAGGAATACTGCAAACATTTTACAGAGCTCAATTCCAGGACTCAGACCTTGTGTCCAGTTTGATACAGGGAAAAATCAGAGACAGAAACTTTGGAGTCCTTCAGGCGAGACGGCAGCAGTCCTGTAGCAATGCAAGGGGGCCAGTACCACCAATTGTTAGTGCCTCGGTCATATGTAGTAATACGATAAGGGTCATGCAGCAGGCCCCGGGTAGGGATAAAAGGGAGGGGAAGAAAGAAGCAATAAGCACTTTTAAACAATACAGAAGAAGAACTGCCTCCTTTAACTGTACAGTAACAAAAACAAGAACAACAAACCACAAACCAGCATCAGTCAAGAGCATACCATTGTACGTGAGGTTAGAGTTGCACCAGCCACCACCCATCTTGGGTCCTTAACAGTGTTTGATAGTGTTAACTGATTTTCAGGGGGCCAGGGTGTTCCTTATGTCAGCCAACACATACCAGGTGGAGTATCTGTATTTCAGCATAAGATTCCTCAGTTCTAGGGGTGACAATGCTGTAGGTATGAACTTTCGCCACCTCTTAAACAGTTTAGTGACCTGTTTATCTCCTAGAAAACCATTCCGTGTGGAAAAGATCCATCAGAACCGACCATAGCATAGCCACTGTGGGGGGTGTAGGGGTCAACCATTGAGTCAGGAGGCACCTCCTCGCTGCAAGGAGACAAATCTGGGACCATTGAGATAGGGAAGATTTGGTTTGGGGTTGGACGGCTCTATCCAAATACGCAAATACAAGCAGCATGGGCTCCTTAGTACATCTAGTTCTTGAAAAGTGTCTAGGAAACCAAAAGGTAACTTTTATTCAAAATTCTGATGACAATATCAGTATCCATAAAATAAATCCCTCTGTCCATACATAGTGGTTCAGTGGCTCTGGCAGCACCAGGGCCCCAGATAATGTAATATGCCACAATATAAACAGCTAAATAAATATTTTTTTATCAAGTCTCTCCATGCTTTCTGCTGTCAGGGAGAGGTGTTCATTATTGTTGGACACTAGAACCCCTTTCAGCATGAATCTTAACGGAATACATAAAAGACCTACTTTGTCATTGTTAACTGACAGATTATGTAGGAAGGTGATAGCACTTTAGGTAGCAAAAAAAAAGAATTGGATTGTATTACATTTGGATGGTTTTTATCACCACTTAATGTGATGGATTCCAAACAGTTAGGTTCCTTTTTTTAGCCATGTGCGCATGCTCCATAGTACAATACATTGTTTGAAATATCTAGAAGACCTGCTAGATACTTGAACAATCTACTGAAATTTACCAACATTTCCAATCACTGCTCAATAATTTTTATGTTTAATTTTGATCCAATTTTTGGATTCAATTTGATTTTGATCCAAAAAAAGAATAAATTTTCAAAGGATCGAATGGAAAAATCAAACCGCATATTCCCAGCTTTAGGTTACCAGTTCCCCCTTCCCCTTCTGATGCTAAGAGCTTAGCTGGATGACCACTAAAGAAGCATGTGAGGAAGATGCAATGGTTAAGCTGGGCATAGAAGTTTAGATTTCCGTATGATTTTTGTGAGATCACCAGAATCGATCGCCCGATCTATTGATCACAAATCGATGCATGCGCAAAGTGATCGGTTTGACCCTAAATTGCACGTAAAATCGATCGAGCAAGTATCAGACCTGTCTGTAAAATTTTGTTGCTCTGGAATCGCGGAGCGTTAATAGATCATTCCATAGAGCATGTGATCATTCCTATCGATCGACCTGTTGGCGTCCAAACACATTACATCATTTCCAATTAGAATAGGTTCGAGCTGGAGATCGATCACAGGAAGGAATCAACCACGTCATATGGTGCAGATTCTGTAAATGGAATCGATTCCGGAATCGCATGCATGATTGTTTTAAAGGTCGATCGCTGGGAAATCTAAACGTCTATGCTCAGCCTCAGTCAATGTTCTGAATCCTTGTTTTGGCTCATGTATTTGCCTAAATTGATGACTAAATTCATCATTCTTTCACCACTCACAGCATAATGCCACATGATTCGTTTTGGATCTAATAGTAATTGGCAACCAAAGAATATCATAAACTGTTGGAGAATACAGTCTTGCTGTACTTCAGTCAATTTATATAGAACTTTCCTTTGTTGTATATTAAACATGGTAAAAGCCTATGATTTGAGTTCCTATACTCTGTGAGTGAAGAGAAATAAAACCTTGCAAGGTTGCCATAGGTGAAACAGGAGGTTGCCATAGGTAAAACAAATTGTTGGTAGATCCCTGTTATCAGTTCTCATAAACCACTCTTGCTGATGATCATACTGCAAGTGCTTCGCATTCCATTCCTTAAGCCTCGCACACATGTTTATATGTTGTGCCGATCTCCCGGCAGAGTGACCATGCGGTCCAGCCGAGAATTGGCCCGGGCACCCTTGTGTGCCAGCCATTACTTGGGGAATGGGGACGCCGGTCTGTAATTTCTTAGATTGGTGGTTGATCGGCGTATGGCCACCTTTAGTGTTTGATGATCCGGTGTAGGTTTCATGAGTTTAACAGGTTACTTCTTCTGGTAAGTTGGGGAGTAATGATTGCCAGCTAAAGGTACATACACTAGCAGATTCCAGATTTTTCGGCCGATCGACCACGTTCCCACAAAATGCCTGGCCGAAAATCGCACAGTGATCCGACATGGTGGTAATTTCCAGTCCGATCCCATTTCTTTGGATGGGGACAGCAGTCATCCCGCTGCAGTCGATCCCTCATCTATCAAGGGAGAATCGCCTCATCTATAGCTACCTTAAGGCATAAGTACTGCATATAGGGAGTTGGTCATGTGTCCCTTCATACCCATAAGTACCACATATATTCTGAGGGCTTAAGAAACCAGAGCAAGAGTTGAGTGAGAAATTCTTTAGAGAAACAATGGGGCCACCAGCCTCCGGGTTTAGTAAATATGAATCTGTGGAAATGGAGAGTGGGTTAGGTTTATAAAAGGGAAAGGGAACAGGGGAGTCCCCATCCTGTTAAGACACATGGCTATTTATAGACGTAATGAATATGAAATGTGAAAAACTAAAAAACTGTTACATAATGAAAGCATACCACACTTCTTGAATTATTCGACAATAAATTAATCAGCACTTTAGTACATTTATGATTTATTCTAGATAGCTTCAAAATGGTAATAAATAATATATAACATGACACATGAACCCTGCTGTCACTCTACTTAGACATTTTAAAGGCTTGTACAGAGCTGTATTTCCTATCCTCTGTTTTGTTAAGATCAACTCACTGTGTAAGAAATATAATTTGGTGCCAATGTTTAGGTTTGCCTGCAGGCTTTATTATTCATTGCCGTCTGTAAATGCTGGTAACGTTTTGATATATGTCTCAATACTTTGCTCTTTTAAATGAAAGCTGTATTTTGAAAAGAACTGTTTGATAATATACACTCACTGGCCACTTTATTGGGCACACCTTGCTAGTACCGGGTTGGGCCCCTTTTGCCTTCATCCTTCGTGGCATAGATTCAACAAGGTACTGAAAACATTCCTCAGAGACATTACTCCATATTGACATGATAGCGTCATCATGTCAGCAGCACATCCATGATGCGAATCTCCCGTTCCACCACATCCCAAAGGTGTTCTATTGGATTGAGATCTGGTGAATGTGGAGGCCATTTGAATACAATGAACTTATTGTCATGTTCAAGAAACCAGTCTCAGATGATTCAAGCTTTATGACATGTGCATTATCCTGCTGGAGGTAGCCATCAGAAGATGGGTACACGGTGGTCATAAAGGGATGGACATGGTCAGCAACAATACTCAGGTAGGCTGTGGCATTGCAACGATGATCAATTACTACTATACTACTAGGGGCCCAAAGTGTGACAAGAAAATGTCCCCCACACCATTACACCACCACCACCAGCCTGAACCACTGATTCAAGGCAGGATGGATCCATGCTTTCATGTTGTTGATGCCAAAGTCTGACCCTACTATCTGAATGTCACAGCAGAAATCAAGACTCATCAGAGCAGGCAACATTTTTCCAATCCTCTATTGTCCAATTTCAGTGAGACTGTGCAAATTGTAGCCTCATTTGTCTGTTCTTAGCTGACAGGAGTGGCACACGGTGTGGTCTTCTGCTGCTGCTTTAAGGTTTGATGTCTTGTGTGTTCAGAGATGCTCTTCTGCATACCTTGGTTGAAACTAGTGGTTATTTGCGTTACTGTTGCCTTTCTATCAGCCCGAACCACTCTGGCCATTCACCTCTGACCTCTGGCATCAACAAGGCATTTGCACCCACAGAACTGCTGCTCACTTGATGTTTTCCCTTTCTTGGACCATTCTCTGTAAACCCTAGAGATGGTTGTGCGTGACAATCCCAGAAGATTAGCAATTTCTCAAATACTCAGACCAGCCCGTCTGGCACCAACAACCATGCCACGTTCAAAGTCACTTAAATCATCTTTCTTCCCCATTCTGAAGCTTGTGATTGGCTGATCAGTAATTTGCGCCAACGAGCAGTTAGACAGGTGTGCCTAATAAAGTGGCCGGTGAGTGTATATACAGTGGACCCTTGACATATGAACCATTCCCAAATGTTGGTTGTAAGTCAAAACTAATTTCCGCATGAGAAGTGAATACCCATGATGTGTTCTGAACTAACTGAAGCACCTACACCATTTTATTGACATCTTTGGCTTTCAGGAAGAGAGTGTTGAATGTAAGGTGGTTACTGTTTAGTAGGGGAGTCCCTTACATCAAAATTCTGACTCTATGTTTGCTGTTTTCTTCTGTTCTGGCCAAGTTTTTATGTAATAAAAGACACATCTTACGTTAAGTTTTTGCATGCCATATGTATACACAATACATATGGTGAAGAGAAATAAATTTCCTCAGGCTAGGTCTCCACATGCGCAGTGCATAAGCCCCCCATTGATGGCTATGACAGAGCTCCCAATCCATTTATCCGAGCCTCCATCACATTGATGTCGAGGCAGCCATCTGTGTCCAAATCAACACAACGGAGGCTTGCACTGACACCAGCAGATACCAGCACATAGTGGAGCCCTAGCCTTACTGGAAATTGTTTAAAAAAATACATTTTGTAACAATTACTGAGATACTATTGGTAGTTTGGGGCCACAGGTTGTGTACCTGATAATTAGTCTACAGTGTTCCGGTTTTTACTGTAACTTAAGCCCCCCATACACAATTAGAATTCTTGTCGATCTCCCTGCAGATCTCCTGCGAGAATTGGCTGGGCACTCATTGTGTGCCGGCATTTACTTTGGATGAGGTCCCCATGCAAAGTAAGCAGATCGATCTAAAAATTACAGACGTGTCCGTAATGTTTTAGATCGATTTTCTGGGTTGATTTAAGGACGGCACTTTCGATTTGCGCCCAAATTAGCAGCAGCTTGATCACCGTGAGCATGCACGGCAGTCGTTCAAACAAAAAATTGGGTGCAAATCGAAGTGTGAATGGGGGGCTTCATAAATGTGGATTTAAATCGCATGCTGAAGATGTCAGGAATACGAGCCCACGTACTGACACCACCATTGTCAAAAGAAAAATAAATAAATCTAGAACTGTTTCTCAGTGCACTGATTATGCATGAACAGGTAAAAACAACACATACATTACATTTACATAACTGTATATAATTACAGTGTGTATAGCACTACATTCTCAGTGTCACTGTGAATCATTAGCTAACATTTCTACGATTGTAACAAGCAGCACCGAACCAATCTGTTAGAAATCTTTAATTATGCAAAATGCTGTCATTGCTGAGCAGGAATAGAAGATGAAAAGGTTTGAAATAGGAGAGTGGGTGAGAGAGGAAAGGGTGAAAAGGACGGACCCTCTGCCAGGAACATAAAGTGAAAGTGACCAATTAGCCCGCTTGCTTCCATTGCTCAATGTTTAAATTACCCTAGTTGCCATGACAACCAACATAAATATAAGGACAGACACCCTACGGCTCTAGACTGTGCTAAGCATCTTCGCTGCAGGATCGGAGCTAATCTATTGTTTTTTCTAAAAGTGAAAGTTTAGTTAAAAGCTATTTTTTTTGTAACAGAATTCCTCGTCATCATTTTGTTACAGTTCTTTTTCTGGTATGGTTTACATAAAACATGAGAGAATCTCAAGACAGCCATTGCTAACCTCTTCTAAATATTCTTGTGGGTTGGTGTTCATGCTGAACCAGTGACTTAAGTATTGTGTGTGAGACTCTAAAGCCCCCCCCCCCATACATCTTAAGATCGATCCATACAATCTACATTAGATCTACCAACAACTGTGTAGTATAGTGGCCTCCCTGATAGAATACGTAGTGATTGGAAGGATTAGAAAGGTCCTCATATTACATGGATTTGGTAGAACAAAATTTAATGCAGAAATTGTATGGAAAGATTGTAAGGTGTATGGGGGCCTAGTTTCAGTACACTTTACATTATTCTGATAATATATTGAATGTATAAGCACTTGTAAAATGCATGCATGATGAAGTAAAGTCACAGCTCTTGCAGATCAAGAACTGTGACTTTACTTCGTCATGCATGCATGTTACATGTGCTTTTACTTTCAATATATTATTATCTGAATAATGTTTACTGTACTGAAACTACCAACATACATGCAAACATAATTTTTCCCAGTAATAAACATAATATTCTACACCAGAGGGAAGGAGGAAAATAACTTCCAATAACATCCTTGTGTGGCATAAGTGAGCCTAGTCTTTCCATTCATTGGGGTTGGCCTATAGTCAATCTATAGTTAAATATCTAAACTTAGCAAAGCTAATTTTCCCTGCTGATTCGAAGACATTGGTTTGGACTAATGGATTGGATTAGGTCACTTTTATTGATACATTTAAGCTGACTATACACCTTTAGATCTCTCTGTCAGATATCCTTTAAGCTGGGCATAGACGTTCCAATTCCTGCATGATCTGACCACCGATCTGATGCCATGTGCGCTCCCGCATCCCTTAAGGATCGGGTCATGCAGGAATTGGAGGCAGCAACCAACGAGGATTAGGCTAAAATCAGCCAACCTGTCGGATCGCACAGTTATCCGACAGGATGGTAAATTTTAGCCCGATGACATCATCACGCCGCTCCTAGTGCAGAGAATCGGATAAGGAATAGACGGTAAATCGTACCGTCTATTCCCAGCTTTAGATCTAATAACAACTATGTAGTGCCGGGTCCTCTGTGATCGAACACAGGTAGACTTGATTGTTTAGAAAGTCCCTCATATTACATGGTTTTGGTAAAACAAAAGGAGATCTAAAGGAAATCTGACAGAGAAATCTAAAGTTGTATGGGGGCCCTTAAAGATTAGAGTTGGTTGAATCAGTTTGACTTTGTGAGTAAAGGTCGGTTTTCACGTATAGATTTTTTCTTCAATCAACTGCCAATTAGATTTTTTGTTCGATGTCGTTGTGGAACATCGTTCGTTCATTTATCAAATGTAACATTACGCAAAGTGGTGCACATCAATTTGCTGTTTGATCAAGCAGGTATTGACCTTTGTATGGGCAACCTAACACAAATAGTTTTTGAAAAGTTTAGAAATTTATCAAGAGCAGTGCTTTTGATATTTCAAATGTTCCCAGAACCCTTCTCCACATCTCGGGCAATTTTGGTGATTATAGCATGTTCAGGAGCTTTGCAATCAAATCATAAAATCAGCTAGTCAAAAAAGTTGACCATCTTTTAAAGATCAATGACTGATTTAGTAGTTGTTTTTGGTTGTTTTTTCGTCTTTATATATTGTTTTCTCTTCTTTTATCCCCCACTCTACCCTGATTTTTGGGAAAGCCCAGTGAAAACAAGTAGAAAATCTGAGGGGTGACCAGGTGGAGCACTTTTGCAAAGAAGAGTTGGTCAAGTCAGGAGGTGCGATGCTTTTAGATTCCTACATAAGAAGAATGGCCAGGGTATGCACCACATTGGTACATATTTAATGTATTGTATATATATTGTCATGTGTCACCATATTTTGTGTATATACCTTTAAATTTCCTATGTAGCAGGTGCAGGGATGACTGATGGCTCCTAGTTTCCCGCTCTTTTGTCTGGCCTTACAATGTAGCTTTTACAATCTGCCTGGAGACACACTACTGCCCTCCTCCAGGCAGAGGGATTAAATACACCTCCCTAGGCCCTCCTTAGCCAGACCAGGACCACCTTCCCTCAAAGGTGGCCGAGCGGATGGATGCTGAGTTAGGCAGACACAGGATTCCTCCCTTCTCCACCTCACCTGGCCCGCGTTATTTATTGCCCTGACCACTGGGACTGTACCCTGATCCCCTCTCACTGGTACGTGAAGCCATCAATTCACCTTGCAGCTGGTAGTGCTTTCTTGAAAACAATAGATCCTCAAGTGTGTGCCCCATTCCCAGGCTTGGGTTTGGTGATTACACATATATTCCCTAGTAAAGACTTGTACATATCCTACTTACCAGCTTGCCTTTCTACTTTCTGGTGTGTGTGAGCCTTTGACAGTGTGTTCCGAGCATCCAAAGAACCTGGTCGTGCAAGAGGAAGAAAAATGCCCTCCACGACACTACAAATGAATGTTGTAATTCAAGGTGCTTCAGCAAAGTATTAATTTGGGGTGCTTACACTTATGCATAATATTCATTGTGGTCTTATTTTTCATATCATGAAAACCTACCATCTTTGCCAATTGGAATATCTGTTGTACAATTCAATGATTAAGAGTAGTATTATTGTATTTATCTAAACCTTGAGTTTATTTTCTTTGCATTAGAAATCCCTTTCTGTAGTTATATTTTTTATGTTTTTTTTGGATGCTTAACGCAGTATAAACGTTGTAAAATCATCACCAGTGGTGTGTGCATAGAACACCAGCTTTCACATACATGGAACTAGGTTGGCTTACAACACTAAAAGAATATCTGCATTGGAAAACTGTACTACATTATCTGTTACAGATAAAAATTTACCAACATGTTCGATGACCTTTTGAAATTTTTTTTGTTGGAGGTTGAAAAAAATTTATCCATCGAACAAATTGGCCATTCTAGATTTTTGTTCAATCAATAAAAAATCGTTTGTTCTTCGTAGATTTAATGAAAAAATCTACACGTGTAAACCCACCTTAAGTCTCTCAAGATTATTTTGTTCTTTAATAACCTCCATGGGGTACTACCGAGAGCTTGGAATAGATTTGAATTACCAATACCACACTCGGAAATGCTTAGGGCTTTTCTGTTCCAGCCATCATTAAGGGCTTTTCTGTTCAAGGTGGGGGTACCCTTGCCATTTGAGATTTTTTTTTTAAAAATGCGACGATTTCGACGATTTCAAGTTATATGCAAAGCATCTCAACATCACCAAACTTGCTGGAGGTGTAGGAAAGGGTTGGGGGTATACTACAAACAAAAAGTATGTCTTTAACACAAATTGTTTTTACACAAATTAAGTTCAAAGTGAAGTAAAACTTTGAGAATCGGAATTTCAACGTTGTTTTTTAACTTAATTTATGCAAAAACTCCATGTGCTAGAGCAAAACTTTTTTTTGCAATGTTCCCACAACCCTTCTCTACATCTCCAGCAATTTTTGTGATGATACCATGTTCAGTTGCTTTGCAATCGGCTCACAAAGTTAGCAATTAAAAAAATGTGACCATCTCTACTTGCCATTCGCCTGTATGGAAATACAGACATAGGCATCCTGGGCATTTACTCAATGATAATGCTGGGAATGTGTATAGGGGGGCCAGAGCTGGCAGGAAGTACCCACAGATCACATTGTAACTAGTGATGGACCGAACTGTTCGCCGGCGAACTAGTCGCGGCGAACATCGCATTTTCGTGTTCGCACATTTTCACGAACATATGGCGAGTTCGACCCGCCCCCTATCTTTTTATATTGGTTAAACT
>CM070034.1:40695651-40707379 GCA_036250615.1 Ptychadena robeensis | reverse complement strand
CGCAAACTTTTGCGCTAGTTCGCGTTCGCGAACGCGCAATTCCGGGTTCGCGCCATCACTTATTGTAACTTGTTTGTATTGTTCTACCACTCTTTAAAAGAAAAAAATGAAATAATGGAGCACAAGTGGGATTAACTGAGCTTAACATGGTAAAATTAATGTTTGAAATTGGTAGATTGGGCCCCTTGAACCGAAAATCTGCTCAGACATTTAAGAGTGAACATGAAACTTGTACTGTTCTGACTCTATAGTAAGATAACAAAATAACCTAAATCTCCTTAAATTCTGCCAAAGCCTAGAGATGCGGTTGCCCAGCAACAACATGTCCTGGATATTAGTATCGTCACCTATGTTTTCTACAACACCCTTAAAGTAAATATTATCTTTAATAATCATTTCTCCTCTTTACTGGTATTACGAAACATATTACTGTCTTCCTGATACTATGAAAGAGGATTACGTAATGCAAACTGTACAAAGTGCCACGGTTTGTTCCTTAAATCGCCTCACCTGCCAAGTGTATGGCGACGACATCATGGGGCACCAGGGAGCTGCAGCATAGGACAGTGTTTGTACTTGTAACATAAGCAGCATCTGGGCAGCGCCATATGCCAGTACTTTTCAAATCAAAGACTTGGATGCTTGCAAGCCTCAGGGGTGCGCTGGTAAGGATAAGCAATGTCAAGCACATAGACCATAGAGCGCCTGAATGTAGAATTTTAGTAAAGCCTATATTACCTAATACAATACACTTCTGTCCAGTACACGACTGGCAAAACACAAACATTAATGCTTCCCAGGGGAAACGCTGCTGCCCACTGCTTCTTAGCAAGCCATGCTGAGATCACATCGCAGTGCGAAGATGCTCCCGTAACAGACACACATCTAGAAATCTTCATAAAAGGCTAAGAGATTATAACCTGGAAAACACTTCAGGACAGCTTTCCTGTTTAATACTAAATAGTACAGTACAATAAAATGATTTACAACCTTTTATAGCATATTGATTTCCCACATCCTGATCTGAGGTTTGCTAAAATTACACACCCATGACAACTGCCATTCATATTACATAAGACCTGTGGTCTCTAGGCAAAGAAACCGACATTGGACGTATTTACTGTCATGTCCGATATCGCTGTTTTCGAGCGGGATTGATTTGTTCCCCTCGAAAACAGTGATGGCCGCATATGACATGGGCCAGATAGATACAGATAGATATCTGTACCCTGCTTAAAGCCCCCCATACACCATTAGATTTGTCTGTCAGATTTCCTTTAGATTTCCTTTTGCTTTACCAATACCATGTCATATGAGGGACTTTCTTAACAATCAAGTCTACCTGTGTTCTATCGCAGAGGACCCTATACTACATAGTTGATGATTGATCTAAAGGATATCTGACAGATCTAATGCTAGACATACACATATAGATTTTTGCACAATCGCCGATAGATTCGATCAGGATGTTTGATATTTTGATCTTATATTGATTGTGCCTATATCGACTGTACACTCTATTATCATTCGACCAAATTAAATTTCGTTCGGATATGTTTGAACCAAATATTGTTTGATTTTTGTAACAGGAACTAGCTTCATTCAAATGTATTAGAACGAACAAAAAAGATCGAATGAAATTATTTGACATGTTCGATTTACATTAGATGGTTACCAATTCGGTCAAAATTTACCAACATGTCCGATAACTTCAGATCAATTTTTTGTTCGATATCAATAACTTTTTATCGAATGAACAAGTTTTTCGGTACTCGATTTTCGTTCGACCGAACGAAAAATCTTTTGTTCCCGCTCGATTGCACGAAAATATCGAACCGTGTATGGCCACTGGCCACCTTAAAGGTGTATAGCCAGCTTAAATTTTGTATACAGTATTAGAGTTTTTGCTCTATAAGACGATTGCCAGGACACTGTACTAGATGTATGCACAACACATAGTAGTTTATCTTTTAGAAAGATAGTCTTTCTAGAAAGTTTAGAAAGTCTGATATTTAAGAATGTTGCTTACAGAGCTATAAAAGCTCAAGCTGAAATCCCTACACACCACTGAATGTGAATGATTCAAACCCGAAGCTGGCCATGGATAGGTGTGCCAAGTTTGTGGCATCATATTCTGGAGGCTGTAATTGCTGCCAAAGGGGCATCACCAAAGTATTCAGCAAAGGCTGTGAACACTTATGTACAGGTTCATTTCTCAGTTTAAAAATGTTAAATACATTTGACAAACCTTTTTTTTACATTGTCATTATGGGGTGTTGTGTGTAGAATTCTGAGGAAGAAAATTAATGTAATCCATTTTGGAATAAGGGTGTAACCTAAAATAATTAGCAAAAATTGATGTGCTCTGAATATGCAAATGCAATGTATGTCTTAAGCCAGGCATACAGGCATATATCCGTGATCAATTTTGCAGCCGATTGATCAGTGTGCTCGGCAATCCAGGTCATCTAGAATCACAATTGGCCAGAGAACAGACATGACACTCTGGTCGATCGCATTTATTTGGTGCTCCAATCCTCTGATAATGTCATCGTGCTGCAATTGGCCGTTCGCCGATCTGCCAAGGATCCATGGTATATGGGGGGGGGGGTTAAGATATACATTCCTTTACAATACTTTCCTAAATACCTGAGTATTATGGGTCAATGCCATCCCATAGCTCTAATTTCTTGATTTTACCTGGAGTCTATTTCTAAATATTTTTACACCATGATTCATAAAAAGTTCATGCGCATTGATGTTAGCAATAATTATATTCTTACTTGGTTTCCTCTTATCTCTTTTTAAACCTTCAAATCCGATTTTTATGAACATGAAATACATGTATTCAGAGGAACTTGTGTCCATCACTCACAATATGTTCTGTTTTCAGTAGACTTTGAAGAGGTTAATGAAAACATGACGCTTTTTCTGAAATGCCAAGAAGTCAAGTGATGCCACCTTATGTCACTTGTGATGCTAGACAGCCGGAGCAGAAAGGTCCTGCCAATCTATTAGTTTTCTATCTTAATAAGTAATAAAAAAGAATGATGGGATAGAACTGAAATATCATACTAAAGAGGCAGCTCTAGCTTCAGCATAGTCTGTACTACTTTTTAACACTGCTCATCGCATTTTATCTTGTATACGTCTATTTGACTATTCTATTCATGAATTGTCTAGTTACTGATAAACCAGCCAATGCCCCTCTATCTTATTACTGAATAGTGGTGTTTCTGAATTATTGTCAGCCTGTTTATTGGGGGGGTTTTACACTGTCTTGGTGATCACACAGAATGTATCTAACAAAGGAGGAGCAATAATAATTTCTTCTAGGTAAATCTTGGAGAAACCAAGCTTGAACAGGGGTGGGGGATGCAACATCTATTGTCTGCCACATACAATGCCATTTTAACACCTCTCATGACTTGCCGGGTTAATAACACCTCACAGCTCCATTCATGCTAATGCAGTAACACCTCAGGCTGGTAAACATTATGTGGATTGGAGCTATACGCCAGAGTATATATTCCCAGTAGGATCATGTGCAGTCACTCTGAATTGAGAAAGCCAGTCGTATGATGTGCGAAACAACAGTCCAGTTTATTTGAATTAAACACTAAAGATATGTTTCTAGGTAATTTAATTAACCTCTTAGGAATGGGTAAGGGGTCTTTATACTCATTCCATAGGGTGGGGATCCAGGGGATGGCTAACAAGAGCCCCCGCCCGCAGACCTCCAGGACCTGTTCTCCCCCCTATTGAGATTTGCTATCAGGACTGGTATGACTCACTAGAGGAGCACACATTGCCCCTCCTCCTTACTTGGTTAAGCCCCCCATACACCTTAAGATTGATCCGTACAATTTCCATTAGATCTACCAACAACTGTGTAGTAAAGTGGCCTCCCTGATACATAGTGATTGGAAGGATTAGAAAGATCCTCATATTACATGGTTTTGGTAGAACAAATGTTGATTGTACAGAAATTTTGAAAATTGTATGGAGGTGTATGGGGGTATTTAGCCAGGTGTGCTGTGGTGCCTGGTATTTTCCAGGCTTCATGTTTGAAAGCAGTCTGGTATGACCTGGGTTATGCTTTTTCATTGGCCCCACTTACCGGGCCTACCAAGCCCTATGCCAGAAAGGGGGTCTGGTTATGAAAAAGGGGAGACTTCATGCCAATTTCTTTTTTTTTTTTCAATTTACTGAAAATGATGATACTTCTCTCCCCTTTGTACATGTAAGGTCAAAAGCATGTGCAAAGGGGTTTTGAATTAGGGGAACAGTGTTAAAGGTGGCTCTGGACAAATACCCACATAGAGAAAATGTCACCTCAACAAGTAGAGACAAGCTGAATAATAATGTATTCTACACCACAAATATCTGACAAAGGTAATGTCTCTTCTACTGCACTTACAAAATGAAATAGTCAGTAATAAATCTGTACCACCTTCACCTATGCCACATTGCCAGTTTCCGTTTTATACTGACAATAAATACTTTACATTTACAATGTATTTAATAAATCAAAGCAGTAGAAGTACCTGAATCTCATTATTCGTCATCCTCTACCGGCACAAACAGCCAGTCTAGTTTGCTGCATTGTAAGGCACAAAAAGCATGCTGACATAAGGAAAAAGTGATAGAAATTTCAGCTAATCAGTTTGCTGCTTCTCCTTTCACTGTCCAATCTCTGGGTGGAGAAGTGTAAGAGACCAGTTACTGAAAACACACTTAGGACTATGTGGAGTTCCAGAGCTTGTAAATCGAAGGACTGGATAAACACAAACTCATAAAATGTATGGGCCAAACCTTTTTCTTTAGCTGATTTTTTTATATGGAGAATGCTTGCGAGGCTTGCCTTGCTCTCTGAGCCACCCATTAATGTTAAGTAATAAGAGAAGTTAGGTACATGAGACCAAGAGCTCAGAGAAAGTCATCTGAATGATAATGGTCATCATTCAACGCTGGAAAGTTGTACTGTAGGGGCATCTATAGACTGAAGGTGAGTATTGCAGCAAGTTTAAATGTCTCTTGACTATTTTTCAATACAATAATATATATTTACTGGACATTTGCATATAACACTCCATGATATCTACTAAGGGTGTATGAACTTACATTGGCCTATGGGTACAGTCCTGGCCAGTGAAATAATTTTATGAATAATAGTAACATTATCTGTCCCTCTAGCTTTTCTATGAAAAACAATAGAACCCATACTACTATTTTCTTCATATGGACTATTCCAGTTGGTAACTAACTCACTAGCAGATACAAAATTGAGGGTTTTAATATATGCATTGCCGCCATTGAAATTCAACACCAGTGTTAAATTTCCTAAACTGCAAATAAGCTGATTAACCACCAGAGGAATATGAATCAGAAATAATGCATGAACTCCCGTTCTAATAATCTCACAGAGCATCTCTGTCAGACATTGCGTCTGTATTTACAAATGTTATCCTGCAATCATAGACAAGAATTGTTTGCTTAGGTAAGTAAGTAATGAATATAAATTCCCTCTCATTCAGCCAGGTTGTTGGTTAGTTGGCCACTTACCCCCTAAAGCAGACAGGGAGAGTCATTTCCCCTGTTTGAATTTAAATAGTATATTTAGCTGTTTGCCCGGAGTTCAGCTTTAAGTCATGTTTAGAGCGTTTGATGAAACATCAGTAAAAAGAAAACATATTCCAAAGCAAATGTCAACAATTTATCCATGTATCGCAGTACATGACAACTGTATTTGTTGGAATATTCCTTGTAGCAGAAAAAGAATACCAGCATTCAGAACTATGGAGGAAAAGCAGCTAGTCGCATCCTATCCACATCAATGTAAAGATAAAATACCGTATTTTTCAGACCATAAGATGCAATTTTTAACCCCCAAAATTGGGGGCAAAAATGCCTGTGTCTTATGGTCCGAATGCGTGACGCACCTTAAGACGCACCATTAGACGCACCATTAGACACACCTTGACTTCCCACCAGCTCTCCCGTCACGGAGATTAGCCGGGGAGATGGAGGAGCTGTCAGATGTGAGATGCCGGCCGGTTTTTGGATCTCCCATCTGAACTGTATAATTGCTTATAAGCAGAGCCCTACTGCCATAGGCAATGAAGAGAGATAGATGAACTGGCATCTTTCCCTCTCCCCTGTCCGTGGGAACTGCAATCACTCTGCAGCTCCCAAGGACATAGTAAAAGCAAGATAGGGAGAGGAGAGCAGAGACTGAGAGGAGAAGACTCTGCAGCTGTTGGCCCCCCTTCCTGCCGATCAGTGTAGATAATGACATTGTGTTGCTGCTAGTGACACCTACTGGCTGAATTGAATATTGAATTCATTGCATTAACCCAATTGATGTGAAAACTTATTAACCCTCTGGGCGTTACGAGCTTTTTGCGCTATTTTTATGGCATGAAAAGCCGTTTCCTCCGCATTCGCGGCGGAGTACACTGTATTTCCGGCTCTCTCCCCAGCCCACTAGACACCGCCGGCGCCGAATTTATAGTCCGAAAAATACGGTATATCATAAACAGATAGCTGTAAAGTATTTTTCAAAATTCAATAATGCCAAAGTGTACCAAACAGTATTGAGCGGCATATGGGAAATTCAAATTTGCGTAATTTTGCGAATATATTAGGGAACATTCAACATTTTTTCAATTTGATTCGACTGTATTCTATTGCCTTACATGGCGCGTAGCTGTTCGCAATTATTCGCAACGATTTGCGAAATAGCTTTCCAGCTTCTCTTCTTCATTCTGTGATCTGGGTCAGTACGAGCATTGTGCGTATTGCACGTATCCATTGGCAATGCGCACAAATATGTGCGATGTATGCCGGTAAACAATGTTGAAGCATAATACGATGTAAATACGCCATTGTGAATATCCGAGCGCACATTCGCAAATTCTCAAAACTGGGATATTCGTCTAATATATTAGAATTTCGAATATTCTCCCACAACACTAGTACCAAACAGGAAGTAGCATTATGAAAATTTACCAGTGATACCTAAAGGCCAACACATACAGGTAGGTCTCCCTAGAGGAAACTGCTGCTGTAACTACAAGAACAATTTGCAACACAATGTACAACAGATTATTAAATGGTTTTTGAAAATAAATAAACGTTATTGATCCATACTGACTGCAGATGCCAGCTACCTCCACTCCAATCCCAGCATAGGCGTATAACTGTGCAGCACATCTCTAGCAGCATTCATGACAAAACATGATTCTCTGTCATTTTGTACATTTTAGGACACATGGTTTGTCAAGGGTCTGTCAAAATTAACAAAATGCAGCAATAAAGTCTCAAAAAGTATATTTGTACAACATGTGGGTAAATATGCATGAGGTAGGTACCTCAAAGGTCCAAACCAATCATTTACACCATTCACCTTCTGGTAATGTTTTGGGAAGAATACTATATACATACTGTTGGACTATCAGTAGGAAGAAACAGTACAAAAAACTAAAAACGAATATTTTAGTTACAAATGAGGGATTGCTTGGTGACATGTTAGACTCCAGCCACAATATCTATTCTCAGATATAGGCTTCTAGGATGCTGTCATGTACCTTTGCATATTCCCACTCCTCCTCCTGCATTCCCATAAAATGAAATGACTATATCTACAAAAAGCATAAAGCTAAGTTTTTCAGCCCCTTTAAGCTTATACTTCGGTCCCGACAACTAGCCCCTGCCCACCAGTGAACACCCACACAAAGCCAACATCACACAAAGCTCGGCACATACCCGTACCCTGACCGCCCGTCTTTGTGTGAGCCATGCTGGGCTCTGTGTGGGTGTTTGCTGGTCTCTGTGTGGGTGTTTGCTGGTCTCTGTAAGGGTGATGCTGGCCTTTGTGTGGGTGTTTGCTGGTCTCTGTAAGGGCGATGCTGGGCTCTGTGTGGGTGTTTGCTGGTCTCTGTAAGGGTGATGCTGGCCTCTGTGTGGGTGTTCCGGTCTCTGTGCAGGTGATGACTGTGCCTGCTCTTCCACCAGATACACCATCTCTATGGTCTCACCATACAGATGCTCTGTCCCAGGTGTGACACATCCAGATACCAGTATGTTAAATATAGTAATATGCTGTGTATCAGCAACATGAATTGTTCAAAAAAAATTATGCTTTTGTATTGTATTTGCCTTACTAGTATGTAGTAAATATCGCCAGAATAAAGTCCCTGATGCCCAAGATGTGCCCATTTGCAATAACCCTTTCTTTCCTGGTGTGATTTTATCACACTAGGTTAGAGAGGGTTAAGTGCAAATGGGAACATCTGGGGCATCAGGGACTTTTTATTTTGGCGATATTTAGTACATAGCAGCATAGTTTTGTGTCCTAATTTTTTTTTTTTTTTTTCATTATTTTTATTTTTAAAAAAAAAATAATTTATTTTACATAATTGTTTGTTTCAAACATTATTATCGTCAGGATGTCTATTAGACCCTTGTACGGACATATTTTGGGAAGTTACAGGCCTACAACATTAAGAAAAATTTACCATTGAAGTCTATGGTGCACTTTTGGTACAGAAATCTGGACCTCAGCAGTGCTCTAGGGAGGTTAAGAGTGCCGTCCGATTCTCTGCACTAGCGGGCGGGCGTGATGACGTCACCACGCCGCTCCTAGTGCAAAGAATTGCATAAGGAATAGACTTATGCTTTAGGCATTTAGGGAACACTGAGTTGGAATAAGGAGCAATGCGGACTGCTTAAGAAACAATAGAAGTTGCACTTATAGTACAGTAATAAAAAACTTAGACCAACAGTTTACTAAGTACAGAATTTTCATATTTGTTTGTCTGTTAGTCATAGACTTTCCAAACACTGTGCACTTGTGACTTATACCTGTTTATTTTAGTTTAGTAAGGATCAGGATGACAACCCCAGAGTGTTTACTTACAGATGAGTAATGGCAGCTTCCCCCTCCCTATTATATAATATTGGGCTTGTTCAGTTATCAAGCAAAAGTCATTGATAATTTTATATCATGCTACCAACCAAACAGTGTTAGGACTGCCATCAAGTCAATCCTGATTGGTTTGCTCATCATTGCTCTATTCACTCTTCTAAATCTGCAGGTGTTTTCCGTTGAAATAGGTTCAGTATGGGAAAAGGAAGAGAGACTACCGTTCATTTGAGCCAATAATTGCTTAACCTTGAGATCTAAGCAAGTAATACTGCAACTTTCATCGAGTTTTACACTAAAACACTGCTGTGCTGTGTTTGTACTATGTAAGTAGATTACTGTGTTTTTCAGCTGACATAGAGTCATCTCTGTCACTTGATAATAAGTTCATGTAAGTCTTGTCTATGTATATATAATGTAATTCCCATTCAGACATGTGTAATTCCCATACAGACAGATAAAGGGGATACTATATATATCTCATACATTTGTTGCTGGAGAAGCAGAGCTCATTATTCTCTTTTATTCATGGATTTGACTCCTGCTGATACTAATGTGGCTCCCAGTTCTTCTCCCAGTGACAAAGACACTGACACCAGATGTTTTTAGAGATATGACGATTCTTCAATTACGTCTCTTTTTTTGGAAGCACTAGCATAAGATTTCCTCGGTTTAAGTACACACAAACCACAATAACAAAGTCGTACAGTCAGACCACATGCCCATCGGAGGATATCACCTGCAAAACTCATGTCCCCCCTTTCGCTTATCTGGGTCTGGACAAAACTGTTGCGAATATTTGTTTTTTACATGGATTTGTGATATATGGGCTGTATTCCTGCTAACCTGTTGTTTAAGTACTATTTATTATCCCTTTGGAGTTATAGGATCTTACCAACAAATATACCTTACGACCAGATGTGGTTTTTAATGTATTGATCTCAATGATCATTTACTTCTATAGATGAAGAAGTCCTCTGGAAGCTTATTGGTGAAACACGTCAACCCCTTTTAATTCTGCTTCATCTAATGAATTGACCCAGTCTAGGAACAGCTTCTTAATTAATAAAAAGCTATTTAGCCCGGTTTGTTGGAATCCTGTATATATATTGATTTGTTGTACATATTTTTAAAACCTATGTATGATTCTTGGGTCCAGGTGGGATAAAAACTACATACCACCTTGTATTCAAGTTTTATTTCCTTTTTCTGTTATTTAAATAAAAATATTTTGTATAAATGATTTCTTTGGTATTAAAATACTGTAAAAGTCTGAGGTGACTAGTTACCTTTTGTTACCCCACCTGTCAACCTCATTTTGTATGTTTTTAAGACCATAGGGGACGAGGTGCTAACTATTTATTTTGTTAGACACCCAAATCCACGTTTTAGATAACTAGTGTAAGATTTCCTCAGTTTGAACACACACTGTGTTACCAAAAATAGCATTCACAAAAGTTGTCCTATCAGACCAGACACATGCCTATTGGCGATTATAACAAGCACCTTGGGAGCTTCCCCACCACTTATAAACATTGTAACAGAAAAAAGTTATGTTACCCAAATCAACCCCTTAAATTCCATCCATCCCACTTGCATAGGTCTCAAAATCCAAACCACACAGGTAGTTTTGGGCACTGACTTGTTTCTCTGAGCTCCAACACCCACTTACATGACCTTTCCTTACTTAGCAGGGTCCATTATATACTTGTAAATCACAGAAGCATCTTTCCAGTATAATGTGTACTACCCATACAGACAGGTATAGGAGATGCTTTGGGGGACAGTAGATGTTGCACTTTTGTAAGTGATATATCTAGCAGAATTCACAGGATATAAGATTCTTACCATTGCAGTGAGGGTGCAGAGGGAAGTCCCAAATTCATGTTAGGATTACCACTTGCTGATCACAGTCCTCATCCTTAGCTGCTTCCAGAAGAATGACAAGTGATAGAGTGAATCCAGAGGATGATGATCACATCAGGAGTCCATAGAAAAGCCTCATTCCTGTAGATGAATGTCCATGTTAGCCCAGTATAGGAAGTTTTCTTGTGTCTCCAGCCTGGCAGCCTGACGTTGTATTGAGTGGTGAGCACTGCTTGTCGTGTACTGCTCGCCTCTGCCTTGTATACACATTCATTGAGAGAAGCAGCCAATGACAGGAGAGGATCCCACCATCACACCGACTACGGGTCTACAGCATCACAACTCAAGGCTAAAGGTCAGCCAAACTGCTTAGGGCTCCCTCTGACAAGAAGGGGTTAACCTGCGATATGCAGAGGTCATCCAGGAGTGCTGCACCCATCACTGTAGTAGTTCATTATAAGATGTATGGCTAGACAGCTAACACAGGGGGGCTGCTGCAAATGTATAAATGATACAGACAATATATAGGCATTACATCATCAGGACCATCTCCCAGCATTTGTCACACAACCAAGTACTGCAAAGGAGGAGGAAGAACAGCAGTCTGGTGGTGAAAGGGTGTCAGGTGCTCACAAGAAGCTGCCTTTCCCTACCTTTAGTGCTCTTCAGTTCCAGAGGCTTTTACTGTTTCATATATCCCTCCCCCTACATGTCAACCGATCACACCCTATAGGTCACTTACTGCCAAAGTCTTCTCCTGTCTATTTATCTAAAATCTCTGCTATCTCCTCTATAGTGATGGCAAGACGGATAGTTCGGCCGTGAACAATACAGGTGTTCAACCCTTCCCATTCGTCATCTACAGAAGAGAGCACCCCTGTACTGATCTACAGAGCAAATCCCCCCTGTACTGATCTACAGAGCAGAGCACCCCTG
>CM070034.1:40685366-40695551 GCA_036250615.1 Ptychadena robeensis | reverse complement strand
ACAACAGAAACATCTACACCACTTGAGGGGTTCACATACTTTCAAGCAGCACTGTATTGCAATCTGCGTGCATCCTGATAAGATCTCTTCTGTTTCTTGACCACCTTTACTAAACCAGGAGAAGAAAAACAGCAGTTGAATAAAATCTTTCCCTAAACCTATCCTAAACAATTACAGATCTGTAAAATTCCACTTTAATATTTTGATAACAGTAGCTATCATGATGTATTATTATATATTACTTTTTTTCACAGGAAAGCCATAATAAGTTCTAATTGTATCCAGAAAAGTTCAGAAAAGTATTTTAGGCTGTACAAATAATTATCTTCTAAACTGCTTGACAAGAAGACTTTTAAGTACTTAAATTCGAGTTTACCGAAGACCAGCCAAGCTTCAATGACAGCCCACACATACAGCACTTGCCATGATGTAATATTTTAGGTGTCAGATTGTGCAAGAAAGTATGTTGAAGCCTGCACACTTCAGCAATTTAATACTTTGAAGAATTGAAGGTCCTGAGGATTTTTTATACTGAATAGTACAATGTAGGAGAGATTATTATTCACTGGTGACTCACTATCTCTGTATGCTCTGCTAGGCTCATGCTACACCTCCTTGGATCATTAAAGTGTAGATCTACAAAGTGCAAGACAGCATGAATCAAAATTGTGACGTTATCCCTTCGTTCTTAGTCTTCACAATCCTATTCTCAAAGTCTTTTCTCTGTACTTTCTATCATATATTAAGTATATTGCCCAAGGGACAGCAAACTGAACGAATTCTTTCAGTCTAACAGACCTTGATAACAGGGATAAAATGTAGAAATGTGTACACCCTAGGTGCCCAACCTGCGGCTCTGGGGCCGCATTCTTTTGTGGCCCTCCTTTGTCCTCCACTTGCGGCCCCCAAAACCTTACTGTTCATGCATAGGGCATAGGAACTCATATTTCATCACATAACCTCTGAATCAAAATGTGCATCACCATACTACAGTGTTACCTGATGCTTGAAGTATCCTTTAAAAAAGGTTTTGCTATTTAAAAATGAAAAAGAATGTCTTCTACCTATGCCTGCTGTCATTTCCACATAAAAAAATGCTTATACAAGTCAGTATAGATTGAAATTGTTGAGGTCCTTAAGTGATGCAGAGGGCCGCACTGGTGGTCCTCTATATCAACTCAGTTGCCCACCACTGGTGTATAGCTTCTAATGCAATGTTTTTTTAATATTGAGAGTCAGGCCCATCAGATTTGCTTTCAATATGGGTATTTTAATTCTTATAACATGGGAAAACTGCCTGCAAGTCACGGGCAATCCACCGGCAAATGTGCTGGCGTGGGTTATTTTTTTGGCCAGCTCAGGGAAACGGCAGTGGACCCAGGGCCTTACATATGTATACTCCAACAACCTTAAAAGTCCTATTTTTTTGTAATTTACATTCTAATTTCACACCCCTAACTGCAAGCTTTCATATTAATGTTTACCTGTGGTTATCCAAGTATCATAAATTGTATACATTTAATTCAAAGAATTTAACTGATATCATGTCACATGATACAGTGAAGGTGTTTTAATGTGTTTGAGCTGCAATACCAGTTTCAGCCACTGGAGCCACAGCCTTTAATTAGCACGTCGGCTTTGTCTTACACGTCGAGAAGGAACCCCCGACTTTTGAGAAGATTTTCCTGGGTTCAAAAGTAGTCTTATACGCCAGAAAATACAGTAATAAGTTTTCACATGAATTGGGTTTATGCAATGGATTCATTGAATGCAATATTCAATTCAGCCAGTAGATGTCACTAGCAGCAGTACACTCACAGCATCTGCCTCACTGACTGGGAGGAGGGGGGCCAACTGCTGCTCTCCTCTCAGTCTCTGCACTCCTCTCCGACTAGCTGTTCCTGTGTCCATGGGAGCTGCAGAGTAATTGCAGTTTCCTCGGACACGGAGAGAGGGAAAGATGCCAGTTCATCTATGCCTCTCTTCATTGCTAATGGGAGCAGAGCTCTGGGCTCTGTTGGCATAAGCAATTATACAGTTCAGATGGGAGATCCGGCTGACACCTCTCATCTGAGAACTCCTCCAGCTCCCCGGCGAATTTCCTTGCCGGGAGAGCTGGGCGCAGGGGTCATGCATTTGGATCATAAGACGCAGACACTTTTTCCCCCCGATTTTGAGGGTGAAAAATTATAGTCCGAAAAATACGGCATATGCACTTTTTTTATATAAACCTTTTTCCACAGAGTATATTATTAATATTATTTGTATGAATGGGGTGTGCTTAAGTCCAAGACAATTTGGCTCAGTACTCCCTCGGTCATGTAAATCCTGTTAGTCAATGCTGCTGTACAAGACGGTTGCGTTTCTTTTGTATTAATACTGTGGAGAGTGTGGCCCCCAAGCCAAGGTGAGGGAACAAACAGGTAGAAAAAAACTAATGCAGAAAACACATCAAGGACTGTTTTGGGTTTTATAATGTTTTAAGTTAAATGCACATAAATGTATTTGTAAGACACATATTTTCCATATTCTGTATTACCTCTGCAGTGTACATTTGAAGAGAAATACAAACACCATTATAAATAAATGTACAGATGCACAACACTGCTGCTATAGCAAACTGCGTGCTCATTATCTAAATAAATATTCCCAGTTTGAGTTTTGTACTTTATTAGATAATTACAGATTCGAGTCATATAATTAGCTTCTTGGCCTACCTACTTTTACCTATATAGACATTTCTGGATGGCGCACAGCCTCATGTGTGCCTGTGTCTAAAAACACATGTCCATGAACAAGAACAAATGTCCATTAAACAATTATTTCTAAATAGACATTTCAAGAAAGTTACCTTAAATGCTGCTGCAATTTTCTATTTTTTCATGTCAACACATGTATTGGACATCATTATAGAAAGTGAAGTAATGTACCATAATTATTCGGCTTTTACAGTGACAACAAAAATGAAAGCATGAAAAAGTACTTTCAGGTCGTCTTGTACCACAATCTTGTACCAGGTGTAGGGAAGGAAAGTTATCCTGCAAAGATTGTAGAACTTATGGGGAAGCTCATGAAAAAAAATCGAAATTTCGACTTAGATATTGAACTTAATTTATGCAAAAACTACATGTGCTAGAACAAAAAAAAAATATTTTGATGATATTTTTAGAGGCTTTGTAATCACCTCACAAAGTCAACTAGCTGAAAAATTCGACCATCTCTGAAGGTAGCCATACACAGGCTGATTTGTCAGCGATCAATTGCCGATCGATAGGCGATCCAATCTTTCCAGGCGATCAGAAATCGGCAACTGATCGGATCGGAAATCGATGCAATACCTTGGGAATCTGATTTGTGGTCGATTTGGACAATTCCACAAAGTTCATCGATTGGAAAGGCTGCTGCATAGGGCTATGGTTCCATCAATGTACTCCGATTGCCAAACGATCGACCAAAAAAACCAACATGTTGGTTCATTGTCCAATCCGATTTTTAGTAGATTCCGATTTTTTTAGGGGCGATCGTTCAGGGTAAGCAAAACCCCATTGATTGCCGATCGATTGCCGATCGAACTCGTAACTGCGCGATGTGATGGATCTGTCAAATATCGAGTGGAAAATCGACCTGTGCATGGCTTCCTTTATGTTGATATGCCCATTAATTCAGGACAAACTACATACAAGTAGCATAGCAGAGCTGAATGTTTACCTTTTAGGTCTTTTGAAAGAATAGGATATCTCTGTTATTAAGAGTACTATTATTTTATGCTAGAAAGTCCATTCTGCTGACCAACAAGCGCACCTACCCTAATACGGTGATGGAATGGAAGAATCTGATTATGGCACCATTCTATACATTTACTTATGAATTTAGGAATCATGTGTTCCATTTTTATTTTATGTGGGGTCCCTGGACCGAGTCAGCATCACTAAAAGTACCTACTATGTTATAGCAGCTTTCTTTATATACCTATGTGAGTGATGGCATTAATGATTGTGTTAATGATCTTACTGGAAAAGTTTCTTATCTACTATTGGATGTATTGTACACAGTGGCATAGGAACCACTATAGCAGCCATAGCAGTGCTATGGGACCCATATTGACAAGGGGGCCCACCACTCCTGGAAGGGCAGGGATTTTAGTTACATGTTGGGATGAGGGGGGGGGGGCATAATCATTTTTGCTATGGGGCCCAGTCATTTCTAGCTACGCCCCTGATTGGCATTATTCATAATGTGTATATGAGAAATACGTTTAGCCATGGGTGATTATGCCTTTGCTCCCTTCTGGTGCTGCTCTCTCGGCATTAAGCCTAGCCAGGGAGGTGGAGGAGCTGTCAAATAGATGCTACATCTCTAGTAGCCTCCTTAACTCCTGCTGTGCTGGTCGGACCACAGAGCTCCGGCCAGCAGAGTGTTTTCCATATTGTTTCAATAAGGTCTGGGATTTTACAAGTCAATGTGCGAACATTCGATTCTTGGTCTAAGGGTCCCCACAGCGGCGGATTTTGCCTCCGACCAATGTGCGTGTGCACTCGCGGCCCACATAGGGTGACAAATATTCATGTCTCTGGCCGATGCCATTAGCTTGAATAGGGACCAGGGACCTCATCCAAACTAACTTCCGGAACACAAAGGGTGCCCGCCAATACTCAGCGTGGTGAAGTCCACAGCTCATCTGTCAGTCCCCACTCGTTGACAGATTCCTGACACCATTTAGAGGTGGATGTGAGTGAATCCAGCACTTGAACAAACTCAGCTGATTTGAATTCCGGCCAGAGAGGGAGTCTGTGTGGGTGTATTGTGGACTGGCAAGAGTGCGGGTCAACCTATCTATCTATATCTGCCTTGTTTGAAAAATACAGTAAATAAAAAAATATAAAAAAAACTATTTAACAACAAGCAACAAGTGGCACCCTACCGGTCCAAGGTATCACAGACCCCGGTACCAGTCACAGTGGACTTTTACGGTAGCAGTAAAAAATGTAAATACACAAGCGTGTCAAGTACTGGTATAGTAAACTTTATATATCATAGAGAGTGAAAATTAATCAGTACATCTTGGTCTAACGACTCCACATTGTTTTTTCAACAAAAATCGTAACAAGTAATAGGATATTCATTGTTCAAAACATATTCTCGGCGCGTTTCGCGACATTCGTCGCTTCTTCAGGAGATAAATAGTACAGAAAATAAAGTTATGTATCCCAGCTAGAGGATAAGGGGAAATCTGTCAGTCATGGTATCCAGAGTAAATTGAGTATATAGGTAATTATGAGGGGAAATGTAGTTACCGTTCAGTCCTGTAGATGGACCTGAATATCACCACCAGGGGGAGGAGCCCAGTAAAGCCTATGTTGGGGAACGGGGGAGGCTCTGATCCTGTCCGCAGATGCTGCCACGGACCACCGCCACGAGTACTGTTAATATTAATAATTGATTCACCTAATGTTGGGTAATGAGTATGGATATGGGTCCATAACCCGAGCCCCATAGTAACAATCAAGAACGGGGCAGCCCAGCGTGAAATAGTGTTAGGTTTGAGTTTAAAAAAAAACAAGGGTGTGAAAGGGGTGCTCTGCTTTGTAGATGAGCAGGACCGTTTTTTCCGCTATGCAAAATATGCGGACCCATAGGGCCCTGGCGCCCCTGCACAAACGCGTGCCAAAAAACACTATAACAACAGTGGGCCCCAGGCAACAATTGCTAGAAACGCTGCTATAAATGAGCACAGTGATTTACTAGTACATGTGGTGCTCTGCTCTGTAAATCAGTACAGGTGTGCTCTGCTCTGTATATCAGTACAGGGGTGCTTTGCTCTGTAGATCAGTACAGGGGTGCTTTGCTCTGTAGATCAGTACATGGGTGCTCTGCTCTGTAGATCAGTACAAAGGTGCTTTGCTCTGTAGATCAGTACAGGGGTGCTCTGCTCTGTAGATCAGTACAGGGATGATTTGCTCGGTAGATCAGTACAGGGGTGCTCTGCTCTGTAGATCAGTACAGGGGTGCTCTGCTCTGTAGAACAGAGAACCCCTGCTACTGATTCTACAGAGCAAACACCCTTTATACTTGATCTACAGAGCAAATCACCCCCTGTACTGATATACAGAACAGAGCACCCCTTACTGATCTACAGAGCAAATCCACCCCCTGTGACTGATCTACTGAGCAAAGCACCCCCAGTTACTGAATACTGAGCGAAAGCACCCCGTAACTGAATCTATGAGCAAAGCAACCCCTGTACTAATCTACAGAGAAAATCAACCCTGTACGGCTCTACAGAGGCAAATCCCCCCTGAACTGATATACAGAGCAAAGCCCCCTGTACTGTCACAGAGCAAACCCCCATTACTGATCACAGAGCAAGCACTCCGGTACTGCATCTACTGAGCAAGCACCCCTGTATGATCTACAGAGAGAGCACCCCTGTACGAATCTACAGAGAGCCAAATCACCCCCTATACGATCTACAGGCAGAGCAACCCCTGTACTGATCTACAGAGAAGAAGCACCCCTTGTACTGAAATCTACAAAGCAAATCACCCCCTTACTGACTACCGGCCAAAAGCACCCTGTACGGATCTACAGAGCAGAGCAACACCGGTACTGACCTACAGGCAGAGCACCCCTGCACTGATATACAGAGCAAATCACCCCCTGTACTATCTACAGAGCAGGAGCACCCCCTATACTGATCTACAGAGCAAATCACCCCTGTATGATCTACAGAGCAATCACCCCTATACTGATCTACGAGCAATACACCCCAAGATCTACCGAGCCAAACACCCCGGTACTGATCTACAAAGCAAATTACCCCTATACTGATCTACGGCAAAGCACCCCTGACTGATTACAGAGCAGAGACACCCCTGTGACTGACCTGACAGAGCAGACACCCCCTGTAATGATCTACAAAGCAAATCACCCCTATAATGACTCCCCGGCACCCAAAAGCACCCCTGTACTGACTAACAGAGCAGAGCACCCCTGTAAGACCCTACAGAGCAGAGCACCACCGCAACGAAACCAGAGCAAATCACCCCCTGTACTGATCAAGAGCAGAGCACCCCTATACTGAGCTACAGAGCAAATCAACTGTAATGAGATACAGAGCAAATCACCCCTTTATACGAGCACAGAGCAAAATCACCCCTATACTGATCTAACAGAAGCAAATCACCCCTATAATGAGCTACAGAGCAATCACCCCGTACGGATCACAAAGAAAAATACCCCATACTGATCTACCGGCAACGCACCCCTGTAATGATCACAGAGCAGAGCACCCCTGTACGACTACAGAGCGAGCAACCCGGTACTGATATACAGAGCAAATCACCCCATGTACTGATGACAGAGCAAATCACCCCTATACTGATCTACAGAGCAAATCACCCATGTACTGATTACAGAGCAAATCACCCCCCTCCTCTAAGATCTAAGAGCAAATCAACCCTGACTGATCTACAATATTAAAGAGGGTAAGACGGCCCGGTCAGTAATCGGTCGTAGTTCCCATCCCCAAAAATCATAGAAAGAAGAAAATACCCTCATGGGACTTTAACTGGAAACACCGACTCCATTGTTGATATAGAATATAGTCATAATCTTAAAATATTAAATTATTAAGTTCATAAGCAAGTCACAGTGGATGCATACAAAAAGCACTACAAAATCCAAATACAGACAATATGGTCATAAGGACACATATTACAACAATCAAATAAAAGTGCACACAGCTCTATTGCAATCTATCTATAAAAAGCATCCACAGTGTGGGGTGCATATGGCAGCGACATGTTCGCGCTCGGAATGTGGGCTTCCTCAAGATGTGCACCCACAAGAACATAGACATAACTCCCCTGACTGATCTAACAGAGCAAATCAACCTTGTATGATCTACAGGAGCACCCTGTCCTGCCCCCCCATACGTAACAGAGCAACAAATCCCCCTGCTACCGATCTACAGGACCAAAAATCCACCCTGTACTGATATACAGAGCAAATCCCCCGTGACGATCTACCAGAGCAAACCACCTGTATGATCTACAGAGCAAACCCCCTGTAATGATCCTACAGCAGAGCAAATCCCCCCTGTACCTGATCTACAGAGCAAATAAACTTGAAGGAGCTACAGAGCAAATCCCCCCCTGTACTGATCTTACTGAGCAAAGCACCCCTTACTGATTCTACAGAGCAAAAACCCCTGGTACTGATCTACAGAGCAGAGACACCGTATGATTACAGAGCAAAGCACCCTTACTGATCTACAGAGCAAATCACCAGTAATGGACACAGAGCAAAACACCCCTGAGAAACAGAGCAAACACCCATGTACGATCTACAGAGCAAACACCCGTGTACTGATCTACAGAGCAGAGCACACCTATACTAATATACAAGGCAGAAGCACCCATGTACGAATCTACAGAGCAAAGCAACATGTACTGTCTACAGAGCAATCTCCCCTGTACGGGGATCTACAGAGCAAAGCACCCTGTACTGATCTACAGAGCAAACACCACATGTTACTGATCTACAGAGCAGAGCCCCCCTGTACTGATCTACAGAGCAAAGCACCCCTGTAATGATCTAAAGAGCAGAGCACCCCTGTATGATCTGACAGAGCAGAGAACCCCTGTAGATCTACAGAGCAAGCACCCCTGTACTGATAACGAGCAAACACCCCTGTACTGGATCTACAAGCAAAGCACCCCGAAGACACAGCAGAGCACCCCTGCTGATCTACCGAGCAACCCCTTTTGTACTGATTACAGAGCCAAAACACCCCTGTACTGATCTACAAGCAGAGCCAACCTGTACGCATCTACAGAGCAGAGCCACCCTGTACTGATACAGAGCAAATCACCCCTGTACTGACTCTACAGAGCAATCCCCCCTGTTTACTGATCTACAGAGCAAATCCACCCCTGTACGGATCTACAGAAGGGGGGCCCCAAAGGACCCATGTACTGATCTACAGAGCAAATCCCCCTGTACTGATCTTACAGAGCAGAAAGCACCCCGACGAACACAGAGCAAAGCACACCACGACTGCCATACCGAGCAGACACCCGAAGTCTACAGAAGCAGAGCACCCCCGTGTACTGATCTACAGAGCAAGCACCCCGCTGTACTGATAAAAGAGCAAAAACACAACAGTACTGATCTACAGAGCAAACCCCTGGACTGATCTACAGAGCAAACACCCCTGTACCTGATCTACAGAGGAAATAAACCCCCTGTACTGTCTACAGAGCAAAGCACCCCTGTACTGAATCTACAGAGCAAGCCCCTGTAATGAGCTACAGAGCAAAGCACCATGTAAGAAATCTACAGCGCAAGCACCCCTGGACTGATCTACAGAGCAGAGCACACCGAAGAAACACCGAGCAAACACCCTGTACTATCACAGAGCAGAGCACCCCGGACTGAAATTACAGAGCAAAAGCACCCATGTACGGATCTACAGAGCAAAGCACCTTGTACAGACTACAAGCAGAGCACGCCAGTTACTGACACAACCAAAGCACACCCGTAATGTCGACAAGCAAAGCACCCATGTAGATGATTACAGAGGCAAAGCACCTGACTGATCTACAGAGAAAGAGCACCTGTATGACTACAGAGCAGAGAACCCTGTACTGATCTACCGAGCAGCGCACCCGTGTACTGATCTACAGAGCAGAGGACCCTGACTGAACACAGAGGCCAATAGCCCCCCTGACTGATCACACGACAAGAACCCCTGTTGTACTGATCTACGAGCCAAAGCACCCCTGTACTGTCTACAGAGCAAAGCAACCCTGTACGATCTACAGAGCAAAAGCAACCCTGTACTGATCACGAGCAAATCACCCCTGTACTGATCTACAGAGCAACGACCCCCTGTACTGATCTACAGAGCAAAGCACCCCTGTACTGTTCTACAGAGCAAATCACCCTGTACTGACTACAGAAGCAGAGCACCCCTGTACTGATCTACAGAGGCAAAGCACCCGTACTGGATCTGACAGAGCAGAGCACCCCTGTACTGATCTACAGAGCAGAGCAACCCTGTACTGATCTACAGAGAGCAAAGCACCCCTGGACGATCTACAGAGCCAAAAACACCCCGTTACTGATCTTCAGAAGCAAATCGCTCCGTATGATCTACAGAAGCAAATCACACCCTGTACTGAT
>CM070034.1:40669119-40680005 GCA_036250615.1 Ptychadena robeensis | reverse complement strand
CCCCCCCCCCTTTTCTATTTAGGAACATTATCGAGTCCCCCTACACCTATTCAAACACAGGTGAAGAATGAGGGAATGAGGGCCAGCGCCCCTCTGGAATACCTTTGCATTCCCCCCTTCCCCCCGGGGGGCCTGCCCTTTAGTTTGGGAACCACTGGTATACAGTCAATATTGGTGCATGACAGCATGTTGACAAATGCAATTTTAAACTGTGTCAAAAATTTGCTCAACATCTACATCGCTTCATCAGCAGATCAGTTGATAGACTGTATATTATCCACAATGAACAGAAAAATCACCATCTGAACATACATTTGTATATGTAACTAACGCAGTCATATTTCACTAACATAGAAGAATCTATACAGAGGTGAGGGAAGCCAATTAACCTATCAGCATGTCTATGGAATGTGGGAGGAGACTAGAGTACCCAGGCCAGGATCTGAACCTAGTACTTTTGCACTGTATGACCAGGCAGCTAACCACCTGAGCCACTGTGCACTGTGCAGTCTCCATCCTGTCCCTACACAATGTTCTGAATGCTGTTCTTTGGGTAACACATCTATGTTGGGAATAAGGAACCATCAACTCTGCGTGAATGTTCTGTATACTGGGTATAACAGCATCAAAGGCAACCAATTTGACCTCAACGTCAACACAAAAAATTGATTATTACAGGTGTGTCTAGAGATTGTTAATGAAGTCGAATCCCAGATTAAATTGGAGTGTGTAAATTAATTATATATATAACCTAATTTGTGATTTTTATGAAGCCTGTGGTTTGTTCATTGATATCATTAAGCTGACATAGAATGATCCCAGAAGCCAAACCTGGCTGTCTTCATTGGACTGTTTCCACTAATGCTGCGGTACATTATTTGAAGACTAGAATAATTGGAAAATACACATTTCATCATAGAATAACTGATATTGTTATTATGAATGAGGAAAAAATAATGGCATAATAAACATGTTTAATATAATAATCTGTATATTATTTTTACAGATAAAGCTTTCATTTGATCCCCTTGACTTCAGCCGACTGAAGCCGACTGAAGAAGTGAACTACAGTACTTCACATAGAGAATATTGACAATATATTGACTTGCTATCTACTGCATAGGAATAATTACAACAGACATTAAAGTTAGCATCAGATAAGATAAGATCAGAGGTATAAAGCTTCAAAAAGTAATAATATTACATTTTAGACCTGAAAAAACACTAAAGCTAAACCTCGACCATATACAAACTATTCAGGTCTCTTTATTCCGTTATACAAAGATGAATGTTGATAAAGGCATTTGATTGTTTAACAGAGCACCTATGGGGTTAGGGCTCTTTCACAATAAATGCATTTAATCTCACACTATAACTTTTGCAGTATGCTTTAGGGCTCTGCTTAACTACGTTTTGCCGAAACGCGGCAAACTCATAGTGGGCGCATTTTCTGCATGTACCCCATCCAGCAGTGCACATTGTGGGTATGCGCCTATTTAAAGTGAAGTACAGAAGACCTGGCTCCAGTTTTCATGTTACAATATAAATTTTTGGCTACGCTTGCATTTCCAATCAAAATGTAATTATATTTCCCTGACTCATAATCACAATATCAGGTTCAAATCCCAGCCTGGACACTATCTGCAAGGAGTTTGTATGTTCTTCCTGTGCCTGTGTGGGTTTCTTCTGTGTAGTCCAGTTTCCTCCCACAAACTGAGTTTTCCTCTCCTCCAAAGACATAATGATAGGTTAATTGGTTTCCCATGAAAAGATTCTCTTATGTTAGTTACACATGACTTAAGCCAGGAA
Organism: Ptychadena robeensis; assembly: GCA_036250615.1. NCBI lineage: Eukaryota > Metazoa > Chordata > Amphibia > Anura > Ptychadenidae > Ptychadena > Ptychadena robeensis. The sequence goes on along the minus strand of CM070034.1, from coordinate 40,678,196 downwards.
CACACGGCTCGATATATGAGCGATCGAGATTCCCGGGAGCCGTGCGATTACGACAAGGAGCTGGAGATGCAGCAGTGCTGTGTCATCCAGCTCCGACGATGTTTTGCATGGGGACCCACAGTCTAAAACCTAGCTCTGCGTACTTTTTTTCTCTTTCATAAGCACATCTGCAGACGACAGGAGGAAAGTTGAGGGGAGATACATGGAGCTTTCCCCCTACTCCCCCTACTCCCCCTTCTCTCTGATGAGAAGGAACGTGTATGTGTTGTGCTCTGACGGCTAGTGCTCTCTTGTGACACCAGCTGGCTGAAACTGATATTGCAAATTGAGTTGAGATTACAGTTATATTGTTAAACATATACACTTTATGTCACTTGGATAACCACAGGCAAACTTTAATAACTATAAAAGGTTGCAGTTAGGAGTGTCAAATTGGGAGTGTAAATTACTAATTAAAAAAAAATATTGGACTTAGATACATTGGATTGGAGTGTTGGAGATCTGGGGGATGAAAATCAGATTAGGCACATGTGGGTTAAATCTGACAAGAGAAAAGTTGCACTACTGAGATATGATACTGAGATCTGGGGGTTCAAACAGTGTTGTAAAGTGAGAGTAACATGTGACCCAAAGCCAACTGCTGATCTGTGGATGGAGACAGCTAACCGGAGGATAAATTAGGAACAGGGAGGTCCATCTGCAGCAGAATCTATCATGCAGGAAGCTGAAGGAGAGGACAGTGAGGTAGACCACCGTACATATGGGGTGAGTACCAAACACCATCTCCTGGTACTTATCTGAGGAGCTCACTTAAAAAGTTATGTGCACCCCTGATTAGGTGCATTCTTTCTACTGGCATGACAATTGTCCTACATGGGTAATGTTTTGCTCCTCATGCATAAAAAAAATTAAAATCGTATGTACAATGTACTTCATGTATATAATGTGCAGTTTCATTATGAATGCCTGGAGATATACACTGTATAACTGTGGGAGTATAGATGGGATTCTTCAAAGTAAAACCTGTTTACAGGCTAAAATGCCAGACATAAAGTGGGGACACATTAACTGGGTGAGCAACTTGTTTTCAGGCCTGGGACCTTTATTCTTTATTACAGGTGTGTGAGCAGCCGGTAATGCTAGCCATACACATGCCGATAAGCGGACGATTTTTAATCTGACCGACGGGCGTGCGCGCTCGCGCCGTCGGTCAGGTTAAAAATCGGCCGCTAATCGGCATGTGCCCACATGGGGCGACAGATCCCTGTCGCCCCACTTCTTGGCCGGCCAGAGAACGGACATGTCCGATCTTCTCTGGCCGATGGGAGCCGATGAAAGCCGATGCCATAAGCTGCAATGAAGTGGCGTCTTCATTGCAGCTTATGGCCGGCACACAAAGGGTGCCCAGCCGATTGAAGGGGCCCCATAATGCAACGGGAGGCTAACGTGATGACGTCATCACGTTAGCCTCCCGGAAAGATATCGGGACTAGTCTGCCTACACACATCAGCGTGTGTATGGCAGGCTTTAGACAAATAGCGCATAGCTTTGGTAAAAAAGACCCAGCTACTACAAACTGCAGCCCCTAAGATACTGTTCCTGTATCAATATTGCAGTGGGGTGGTTCCTGCATCATCTCCAGTAGGGAGCCTGCCTCTGTGCTGGAGTGAGAGACTGAACCTTGCTAGGCTACAGACACGCAAGTAATATAATTGTGTTGCCAAACTGTCACTGTGCCTAGTGAGAGGTGAAATCCACATTTGGTGATCTCTTCCCCAGAAAGACTCATAAGCCAACCTGCACGAGTGTATACCAGTGTATATAAGTTCTGTTCTCTATTCACTGTATTATTGTGTTCAAAACTGCAGTCCTTTAGTTGATTAGTAAAAGAACATTTTTACAACACATGCATTGGTTGATTGTCATAGGTTGATTCTGGATCCTGTACATTCTTATGTGCTAACCAGAGAAATTCTGGTTTAGGGGAAAGTGGAATGAAAAAGAGTATATATAGATGAGCTTTTTCTTGTAATTTTGATTTAAGTAATAACTAGGGGGTGGAGGGTGACTGAGTATTAGTATCAATTGGTGATATGCCCTAGCCAAAAATGTATATATAGAACAAGAAAAGACCCTAATTGTGGGGTGACAGGTCATCCCCAGATCCCTCAGAGGAGGGGAAGCTAGAATTGGCAGTTACGGGCAACCGTACTTATACATTTTCTTAAAAGGTCTTAAATACCATTGGTGACCAGTGGTATATACATGATAAAAGAGCAACGGTCAACAATGGTGCTACAAAGGTCCCAATCGTCAGTTGGCAAACATAAAAACAAGTGCCAAAACATACAATACAATAACGTAAACAGCAATTGTAGTCACTAGTCCTGTAGTCACAGGGGTTGTATGTTTACATCTACATCTAGTTTGTACTGAAATTTCACATTTGAGATGTGTAGTGAAATAGGATCAATTGCTGTATACTTAAGAGAGTGGAAGGATGGTCAGGAGTTGATCGGTCCACCTAGGGCAAATGACAGGTCCCCTTTGCGATAGCTCAGGCCACTCACCAAAGGTGGGGCTCTGTAGCCTCGTCCGGTGTCTACAAATGGATCTGGAACGTGCAGAGAAGAAGGGGGGCCCTCCTGGGGGAGCTGGAGCATCGCCCAGGGTAGCCTACCTGTAAATAGGATGGTTGGCGGTGTCACAGAAATAATTCCAGGGAGATGAGAGCGATGATGGGTGGTCCTCCGTGTGTCACGTCACTGTGGCATCCCGGAGGGAGATGAGTAGGGGAAAACATTAATATGGATAGTGATTGGGGTGTGCACATTTGCCCTAGGTGGACCGATCAACTCCTGACCATCCTTCCACTCTCTTAAGTATACAGCAATTGATCCTATTTCAGTACAAACGAATTGTGAGTATTTTAAATCTCAAATGTGAAATTTCAGTACAAACTAGATGTAGATGTAAACATATTGTTCACTAGAGAATTTCTCCTATTGACCTTTATTCGTCACTCAGATTCCTAGACTGTTAAACAACAACCCCTTTTCTTGAATATTTAAATAACATGAGACAAACCAATAATAATGAATACACTGCTTTATGTCGATACAATTGCGAAAATGTATAAATATATTGATTTATTATTACCGCAATAATGTGAAAATGTATATACAAACTGTGGGAAAAAATGTGATAAATTATATATATTTACTGATCTATTTACTATTTTTGATATTACTGTAAAAATTTTAAAATGTTAATGACCATAAAGTAGGAATCTATGTATGTACTTACTTCTATTGTCTATTATAAATAGATCGTTAGTCCTAACAAACTCCCTGAGGAAGCCCCCCCTGGGTGAAACGCGTCGGAGAATATAAAGGACTAGTGACTACAATTGCTGTTTACTTTATTGTATTGTATGTTTTGACACTTGTTTTTATGTTTGCCAACTGACGATTGGGACCTTTGTGGCACCATCGTCGACCTTTGCTCTTTTATCATGTATATACCACTGGTCCCCAATGGTATTTAATAAAGACCTTTTAAGAAAATGTATAAGTACTGTTGCCCGTAACTGCCAATTCTAGCTTCCCCTCCTCTGAGGGATCTGGGGATGACCTGTCACCCCACAATTAGGGTCTTTTCTTGTTCTTGTAATTTTGAGTTATAACCTGAAGGATGAACAAGACCTGATACCTAACTTCAGAAAAAGGTCTCATCAGGTCTCCTGTATGGACATAAGTACAGATCTCTAACTCCCATATCTCTATATGGTAAAATAGTATGGTACAAATAACAGATTTCCTATTAGCATTTTCATGGACCCAAAGTGCAACAAAATACTGCTGGTGGTAATATATACCATAATTTTAGTTGATAAGATTTTACATTCTTGCCCCTAGACCATGAACTACCCCTGAAGTGTGTTAACAGGACAATAACTTTCATCCTCATCAAGAATTCAAGCTGTGCTTTAATTGTACTCTTTCTTTTTTAAAATTCTATAGAACAGTGAGATGAAACAACAATGTCCAAAAGTCTAATATTTCACAATACTCACCAATCATTGCGCGGGTGACATGCATGGAAAAGAATAATGTACTTTTGTTGACTGTTTGATCTGGTCATACAAGCATGGTAGATTGTTAATCACCTATGATCCTTTTAGTAAATAACTGCACGGCAGGAGATTATGCTTATATACAACAACGTAGGATATCTTTTTTGTTTTTAATAAACATGGAGAGAATTTGTAGTACCTGGGTGAGGCTGGGCTTTCAGAATGGGATTAGGAGGAAAAAGAACAATTGGCTATTAGCAGAGAAAACCTTAAAGTAAATCTTAACAAAAATGGGTTCTTCAACTTAAGCCTATAATGAAACAAAACAAAGGAGAAGAAGAGTTATTTTTCTGAAATTCACAAGTCACAGTGATCTGCAGATCCAAATACATACAGTATTTACATACTTCAAATGTGGTCTTCGTGAAGAGAACAAACAAGTTACTTACACCAAATGCTTGTTCTGTTCTATGGAGTGCCAGCCCATTGCAGCCTCCCCATAGAAGACAACTAGTGTCGGGCAGGACATCATTCTGAGATTTGTCCTGACAGATCAATTAACGACCTTGCCTGACTATTATCTTGGCTGACTATTATCTTACATGTCTAGGAGTTTTGGGACAGCTGCAGACCGCAAGAAGAGTTTTTGTGTTTTCTGGTCCACTTACCCAATTTCTTGTGTATTGGATAGATTGCTCATTATGGAGAGTATATAGACAAATAGATGGAGATGCAAATCAGCCTTTGTGTGCCCTTACTATATGGATAATTTCCACCTCCAGTCCTGCTTTGTGCTACCTTATTTCCAGAAAGACAGGGAATTGTGGATGATTGTTGACCAACAGTGCCAAAGCTTTTCTCCTGATCTAAACCGCAAGGTAAGTAATATCCTCAATGGTCATATGGCCAGCATCTAGTCCAAATGGACCCATTGCAGCAGCTTTTCTCAAGCTTATAAATGTTGAGTTTTGGCTTTTACTCTATTGAAATCCGTTTCAATTATTCATGTTCATTACAGGTTTTCCATAAGCTACACAATGTCTATATTCTGCATCTTATTCTTAAGCGAGATACATGCTAGCATTATACAACTCCATTGCCAGAGATGTTGTCAGGTGGGGAAAGTATACAGTGCATCATGTAGGTCATTAATGTGACTTCCCTGCAATTTGGGATATAAGTTGGTCATCCAAGTAACATAGAGGCAGGTGCCTTCTCTAATGCCTTTGTTTATGAAGGTGACATTTTGGGGAAGCCTAAACTTCCCTATAATTGTATATGTGATAACAAGAGGTAAATTCTTGAAGGCTACTATGTCTAGTGAGAGAACAGCGCTGCAACTCGTTTGTGGAATGCTAAAGAATTTGCCACAATGAGTCAGGCCTCATGAATAATATATATAGAATAGCAATTCAAATAAAATATCTGCCATTGATCTAACCATGCTTTAATATATACTATAGGTTACCACAAACTATAGAAATAATTTTTTAATGAGAAAGGTTATTATTTAACATTTAATAAGGACATTTACCATATATACTTGAATAAAATCTGAATTATTTAGCACCTGAAATGTGCTCAAAAAATAAAATTCGGCTTATATTCAGGTCAAAAAATGAAAATCGCGCCATTTTGTAGGTGGAATTTATGAAAGAATTGCAAAGCCCCCAAACGTGCTATCATCACCAAGTTTGTTGACAATGTAAACAAGGGGTTGTGGGAACATTTGAAAAAAAAAAAACTATTGCTCTAGCATATGTAGTTTTTGCATAAATAAGGTTCAAACTCAAGCCAAATTTGAACTTATTTTGTGCAGAAACGTGATATGCTAGAACAATACTTTTTTCTTTACAATGTTCCCACAACACTTCTCTATATCTCCAGCACTTCTAGTAATAATATCATGTTCAGGGGCTTTGTAATTAACTTACAAATCTGCTGAATTAAATAATTACACTTCAAAACAAAAGTAAATTTTCCTGTGTGTTTCTGTACCTTAGTTGCTGCATTTCCCTCCCTAGGCTTATACTGGAGTCATTCAGTTTTTTCAGATTTTTGTTCAAAAATTGGGTACCTCGGCTTATATTCGGGTCGGCTTATACTCGAGTATATACAGTATTTTATGTTTGATATATTTATATGAAATTTCACTATATTAGACTGAGTCATTAAAACAAAATCAAATTTCGAGACTGATACATTATTCTGCAAGATAAGATTGGCTGAGAGCAAAAGTAGTCACAACAGTTTGCTAGTTCTTCACACAATAAAACACAAACATGCCCCTTCGATATTATTGTTAATAACAGGAAATGGATTCCCTAACTGTGATATTTTCAATGCAAGGGCCAGAAATCATAACCTTTTTAGTGAGAATACGGAAAGGGCCCAGGGTTATCAATAAACAGTAGAGGAAGCCATACCATAGAGGCATGTGCGAATTAGACCCCATCAGCTTCAACAAGCCGTATTCACTGCAACAGATGTCTACTAAGGATTTTTCATTAAAGAACCCAGCTGCTGTTGTAGGCTTCTAATAGCAGCATTTGACCTCAAATAAACTTCTGTTAATCCATACAGATGTTAAAAGTCATTTTTGTGTCAGATTGCGGTCACTATACTGTAACTGCTTGTATAATCTGCATGTCACACCTTTCCATTGGACATTTTTTGCATTTTTTAAAAACTGCTATTTACACATTTATAGTAAGCAGATTCTATTGGTATCTTTTAAAGATGTTGATCCAGTATTACTATATGGAGATAGATAGATAGATAGATAGATAGATAGATAGATAGATAGATAGATAGATAGATAGATAGATAGATAGATAGATAGATAGATAGATAGATAGATAGATAGATAGATAGATAGATAGATAGATAGATAGATAGATAGATAGATAGATAGATAGATAGATAGATAGATAGATAGATAGATATGATAGATAGATAGATCGTGATGTTGATGGTATCTCTTCTGGAGTGTTGTCGGGTTCTGGGTTACTTTCCTCCCAGACAGATAGAAAAAGTATGTGAACCCTCTGGGATTACATGGAGTTTTGAATTGGTAATAAAATGTGCTCTGATCTTCATCTCAGTCTCACCAATAGAAAAACACAGTCTGCTTAAAATAATACTACACAAATATTATATGTTTTCATGTTTTTATTGAACATAACATGTCAAAATTAACAGTGCTTGGTGGAAAATGTATGTTAACCTTTGGACTTAATAACTGGTTTATCCTCCTTTGGCAGCAATAACTTTAATCAAAAATTGCTGTAATTGCAGATCAGACCTGCACAACGATCTGGAGTCATTTTGGACCACTCCTCTTCACAAAACTGTTTCAGTGTAGCAATATTCAGGGATGTCTAGTGTGAATCGCTCTTTTACGATCATGCCACAGCATTTCAATCGGGTTGAGGTCAGGTTTCTGACTGGGCCACTCCAGAAGGCATATTTTGTTCTGTTGAAGCCATTCTTTTGTTGAATGACTTGTGTGCTTTGGGTCATTGTCCTGTTGCATCAACCATCCTCTGCATAGCTTTGGTTGGTGCACAGATGGTCTTAAGTTTTTCTGCAAAATGTCTTGATAATCTCTAAAATTAATTTTTCCATCAATGACAATAATCCATCTAGGCCCTGAGGCAGCAAAGCAACCCCAAACCACAATCCTCTCTGCATCATATTTTACAGTGGGGATGAGGTTTTGATGTTGGTGTGCTGTGCCTTTTTTCTCCACACAGTGTTGTGTGTTTTTTCCTCAATTTTGTTTCCATGTGTCCACAGAATATTTTTTCCAGTAGTGCTGTGGAACATCCAGGTGCTGTTTTGCAAACTTCAAATGTGCTTCAATATTTTTTGGGACAGCAATGGCTACCTCCTTGGTGTATGTACCCCATTCTTGTTTAATGTTTTCCGTATTGTAGATGTGTCAACAAAAATGCCAGAGATTTCTGTAAGTCTTTAGCTGATACTCTAGGATTCTTCTTTACCTCATTAAGCATTCTGCACTGTGCTCTTGCAGTCATCTTTACAGGACGACCACGCCTAGGAAGAGTAGCAATAGTACTTAACTTTCTCCATTTGTAGACAGTCCGTCTTACTGTGGAAACATGAACATCAAGGCTTCGGGAGATACTTTTGGAACCCTTTCAAGCTTTATGCAAGTCAACAATTCTTGATCGTAGGTCTTCTGAGTGCTCTTTTCTGCGAGGCATGGTTCACACCAGACAATGCTTCTTGAAACCAGTAAACCCAAAACTGGTGTGTGATTTTAAAGGCAGGACAGTTTTAGCAACACATCCAATTTCATCACACTGATTAGACTTTTGCTCACTCCTGGCTCCAATTAGCTATTTTTCCACTTTTTTCACCCTGCAAAAAACATATAATGCATGAAATGAAAACATATAATGTTTGTGTTGTATTATTTTAAGCAGACTGTGTTTATCTATTTGTGTGACTTAAGATTAGAGATGGTCAAATTTTTTTTAAAAATTCGACCATTTCGATGATTTCCAGTTAATTGCAAAGCCACTAAACATAGTATCATCGCTAAACATGCTGGAGAAGTAGCGAAGGCTTGGGGGGTATACTACGGAAAAGAAAGTATGTCTCTAACACAAATACATTTTGCACAAACTAAGTTCAAAGTCAAGTCAAAATTTTGAAAATCGGAAATTCGACTTTATTTTTCAACTTAAGTGCTAGAGCTAAACTTTTTTTATTCAAATGTTCCCTACACGTCCAGCAATTCTGGTGGTGATACCATTTTCAGAGGCTTTGCAATCAGCTCACAAAGTTAGCAAGTCGAAAAAATTAACCATCTCTACTTAAGATCAGAGCACATTTTATGACCGATTCATGCAAAACTCCACGTAATCCCAAAAGGGTTCACATACTTTTTGTTGTTACTGTAGAAAGATAGAGTAGAATAGGATAGATAAATAGATAGATAGATAGATAGATAGATAGATAGATAGATAGATAG
>CM070034.1:40618295-40658646 GCA_036250615.1 Ptychadena robeensis | reverse complement strand
CCCCCCCCCCCCCCCCCCAAAAAATATATATACTGCATTTCTTGCACAATAAAACACACTGGACTATAAGAAGCACTATAGTTTTTTGAAGGCATATCAGTAGAGGGGAGACACTGCTGAGAGCCCAGAATCTTTCTGTGAGCAATTTTTTTTCTTGATGTTCCTCCCAATAACCATGGTGCGTCTCTCCAGGCTGTCTGCTGGAATATGCTACATAACGGTAAATAGAAGGAGAGGTAGGGCATATAACCAGAGACTTACAGTGAGTCACATAGATACTTGGCCCAGCTCTCAGCGCTGCTACTCCTACCAAGTGAATACCGGTATGTTAACAGCATGTCCCAGCATTTGAGTTCTTATTGGTGAGCTACCAGCTTCGAATGTCTTGGATCCCATCCACCTTTTTGTCTTCTAGAAAATCTTTCATACTCCATGATATAAAAAGTTGTGCATCCTGTTGCATTTCAATATTTACTCAGCAGGAGGGGCAGTGCTAAGAATCTATATGTGCATCTCTGTTAGTCTTCTAAGCGCTGCCCCTCCTCCTCAGTAAATAACGGTATACAGCATATTGTAGCAGAAAGCAGGCACACCTTCCTGATCCAACATGCTGTTTATTGGTAACCGGTATTTACTCAAGAGGAGAGGCAGCACTGAGACCTAAACCCTGGCTACCCCTCCGATTTTTGTGGGGGAAAAAGTGTCTTGTAGAGAGAAAAATACAGTATGTAATCTTAAAAAGAAAATCCATCTTTTCAGTCCTTTGGTAAAAGAAGCTGAAGCTTTTTTCTTCAATGTCATCTTCATGTTAAAAGCTATTCTAAAATACATTCTGTGCTACCTATGAACAAATCCAAAACTGTTCACCTGCTCTACAAATGAATTTTGAGGCTTCTTTTTAGGAACTTCAGGACTTTGATGATCTATGAATTGTGCTGGAAAGAAAATAGAAAGTGAGCTGTTCTTTGGCTGCTTTTATCAAGTTTTCTTCCAAAGTAATTACAGTGTCTTCAGTTGCTTCTGTTATGCCATTTGCTTCTATTCCCGTTCAGAGTTTTCAATTTCAGGATTTTAAAATGAAGGTAAAGGTGCCCAAAAACATCCCCATGCATTTTACATTTATAGTATAGTTATTGAAATCCAACTCCCCCTTTAACATATTTTGCTGCTGCTTTTTTTTTTTAATCCTGCACCATCCCATTGTAATCTAATTAAAGATTTAAATTAGCTGTTAGCAGCACTCAGCTTGACAAATGGTATTAGATCAGTCCAATGAATGTAAACAGTGGTAGGGGAAACGGACAAAGTATAAGGTAAAAAAAATCTTGCTTGTGTTTAGCCCCTTCTCTTAGAAAAATGAGTAGAAGCCAGCATTTCTATTAACAGTATTGATTTTATTGATTCAATTAACACAAGCAGAGTGATAACACTGAATTATACAAACAGAATGGATGTGTAGATAGACCATTGCCTGTTTCCTACCCGTGGTCTCCAATACATTCTCTTGTAATCATTCTTTTGCAATAATAGACATCAGCCGACCTCTTGACTGTAATAGAGGAATAAGCTTTGGCTCATTACTCATCCATGTGTCTCTGCAGGAAGCAGATTACATGAAGGATTTTATTTAGGGTGACAGAACTCATTTAGGAGTCCATGTAGCTGATTAGAGGTGAAAGGTTTGTATGTTTTGCCTGGGTGCAGTCATTTCCACTAGAACACTACTAGAAGACTTTAGGTATTAAATGGCACTTGGAATATGCATGGACCATCTTACCGTCTTTCAGCCGTAAAGTCATAAACAGAAATGCTCAGCTCAGCAGAACATACCTATTCATGCTGATGGAGAACAAATTGGTAGGGAAAAGGTGCTTTGTGTTTTTCTTATCTCAAGGTGCAAGGATACAAATCGCAAAAAGGTTGTTGCACATGAAGCATGTTAAACAGTAGAGAAAGGCTCCAAGAATACGCAGTTCCTATGTCCTTCCATACAGTGCTGTTTCTAGCATTTTGACGACTGGGGGGCTGCTGAAAGGGGGATTGGGAAGGAGAAAAGGAACATGCCCGCACATGCTGCTTCTCTTCTTCTACTATCTATACGCCCAACCTTCCCCGGCCCCCAAGGCCCTATGTGCATGCATATTCAGCATAGTGGGAGAAATGGCCCTGCTTCCATATAATGTTAAGACTCTACTAAAAGGAAAAGGTGGTTGTGGCTAACCTCAGTGTGCCACACCCCAAATTGAAATATTATCTAAATACCCTAGCCCAAAGTCCCTTGGGACCTCTAATCAACATTAGTGTATTGTGTGTATAGAATTCTTAAAATAATGTAATAATGTAAACATCTTTTAATTGAAATCGAATGTGGATTTAACTTGGTGCCTGAGACCCGCCTTCTAACGTAGATTAGAGGTCCGTCCCAAGGGACTTTGGGCTAGGGTATTCAGATAATGTTGAGACTCAAATAGCTGATAATTGCAAATATAGTTTTTACATTTTCAGGGCTGTTTCGAAGTAACACGCTGCCTTTGAACTCATGATGCCTAAAGCCCCCCCATACACGCATAGATCTGCAGGCGATTTTTCAGCCAATCGATCGGTGTGTGCGTTCGTGGCAATCGTTCGGCCACAAAATCGTCTGCGGATTGAAGCTGCCCACCTGGAGCTACTGTTCCATGCCACCCAAAATCGCGATCGGCCAGAGGACGGACATGTTAATTTTTCTCTGGCTGGTCGCATTACTTTGGATGGGGACCTGGGTCCTTATTTAAAGTATCAGCCGGCACACAAATGGTGCACTCTGGTTCTCTGAATGACCGGCTGCAGTGTCGCCATCACTATGCAATCATCTGTTTTGGGATTGCCCATGGGGGGGGGGGCTTTACACAAAATACTTATGCAAGCTCACCTACCACTGCATTTCACCCTGGCCCTACCACCACCATTCATTCATTCAAAAAAGAAATTTTTGACACATAAAGGGCATCTATTTTGTTACTTTTATTCTATTTTCCTTTTTTTTTTACATCCTCATCAACCAATATTTACCATACTTTCTAAGGTTCTAGTGAACCATTCTTCCAGTGCTTCTGTTTAAGAGAAGCTTACTAAGGTGTGTAAATGCAGGAATACCTGCACAGGGAGACACAAGATAAACCTTGTTTTTAACTTTACAGATTGTGTTTCAGACAGGGATTATTTACTGGCTGGCAAAGTAAAGATGATATGGTCAAATGGTCATGTGAACCTAGCGTACTGCACTCATTTTTTTCCGTATATGCAAATATCAAATATTAGTAGAATTTTCGCAAAGTAACGCAAAATCGAACATTGTCTATGCCACTCATCACTAATAAACATTGGGTATTGCACTTCTTGTTATGGTGGATTGGTATCCATTGTTACCTGCAAAAATGCAGATATACCATGTGTTGCAGTTCAACAGATTGTATTGTTATTGTTACAGATATCTGGATATTCCAATAGAATACAGCTTTGTTATCTATGCTTACATTCACTTTATAAAGTGATTATATATTACGTAAACACTTTTCTTTGCTGAGTAAACAGCCTCTACTCCATAATAGAACAACTCACCTTGCCTCCAACACATTGCCTCTAGTAATATTGTTCATAAGAACCTTTGCTGTAAAACGATATCTTTGTATCTGTGACATTGGCTGAGGTATCTATTCTTTGAATGGTGCATGTGTGTCCTCTAGTGGTTAAATCTAGTGTTTGAAAACATCATTAGAGTTTAAAGGACGTAGTACTACATGTTAAAGCAAAACATTTGCAAGTAAAGTTTACCTTTCCTTTGTAGTGTATTTTTTATACTTGAGCAGGGCTGAGTTTACTCTGCTTTTGACCCATTAACAAGATATACAGACTTAACACTAAAGAAATATAAACACACATTACGTTCTATAGAAAATTGTGGATATATATTTTAGCCACATATATTTTAACAACTATAACTTTTAATACCTAATGATACATGCATACTACAGGTATATAAAATATATAATTATAAAATGGAATGTAACACTTGAACTATAAACCGCCATGATGTCACGACAGTGCCCCCTAGTGGCGTAATAACATATCTATCACAAGAGCATTTTAAATGACCTTCTAACCATGAAACAACAACCTGCAGGTCATTGACCCTTGTAAGAGCCCAGTATTGAACTGAATACCAGTGACTGCCATCAGCCAGCATGTCACTATCCCATAATTTAGCCCATAACACTTTAAAATACAGATTGTAAGCCCAATCGGGGTGGCTCCTCTACTCCTCCTGTGTCATAACCTGTACCTGTGTGTTATCTTGTGTTGTCTGAACTAATTTATTGTAAAGCGCTACGTAGTATGTTGGTGATAGCAACCCATTCTTTCATTCTTTCATCATTCTTTTTTGGGGGATTTTGTTCATTTTCATGGCAAAGAAGGATTATGCAATTCATCTGAACACTCTTTATAACATTCTGGAGTATATGCAAATTGCTATGATAAAAACTTTTCGAATTTCAAATATTTGTGTCATTCTCAAAACTTTTGGCCAGGACTGTACTACTAGAGGGCTTTGATGACCCTTGTTGGTTTTAATGCATTCAGTGGCTTACATGTAGCTGTCATGTCTAAAATGTCCAGTCCTATATAAACAGCTACAAACAGACAGCCAAAAGTATGAAGACCAGCCTTAACACATTACAGGGTCCAATCTAGGCAAATGCAAATGTATTAGGTGTGTCCCTTTTAGCAGCTATATTTATTATGCTGATGTTATAATGTTTTGCACGTTTGTCCCTCATGGGCAGTGGTGGTTTAACATATGGGCAGTGGTGGTTTTACATATGGGCAGTATGGGTGGTTGCATAGGGCGGCATCTGGGGGGGGGGGGGTTGGTGGCATCCACCATACTGCCCATATGTAACAGTGCCCTCTGGTCCCTGTGCCATGGACATCCGACTCAAGCTCTGCCACAGAGAGAGAAGGGGGGGTGGATGTCCGACTCCAGCTCTGACACCTCCGCTCCCCCCTTCCCCCGAGAGAGATCACTGCTGTGGGGGCAGGGGGGTGCGGTGAGTGAAAGCTGGAGGTCAAGATCAGCCTCCCTGTGTCACTGACAGATAATTCTGCTACGGACAGGGGACACAGAGAGGGAGGCTCATTCGGACATTCAGGGGACATGTCGAGATCAGCGTCCCCCCTCTGTGTCCCCTGTCCATAAGAGAATAAACAATGACAATGGGAGGCTGTGACGGGTCCTCTGCAGCACAGCATAGAGGAGTGTGTAGAGGAGTGAACTCCTCCCGCTGTATCTCAGAACACCGGCAGCACCTGTGATCTCTCTCAGGGAAAGGGGGGAGGCGGTAGAGGGAGTGCTTGCCCAGGGTAACAATGTCCCTAGGACCGCCCCTGCTCATGGGTCTAGTCATCCTAATGCCTGGTTTGGAGGATACCTAGGTAGTGCCTTGGCTCTTCCATCTTAATGCTAGGCTGGGTCTATAGTAGTATAGTAGTGTTGATTAGGACAGTAACTAGGTCTCAAGGAATAGAATCCTGGCAGTATTAATATAACTTTTTTTAAGTGGTATGTAAAAAGTATCAATGTTATCTGTTTAAATTTCCCACCCAGGCTGGGAGAACTGGGTGACAGACAGGATCTTTCTCTGGCTCCCACTGTCAAATTGAAAACCTATTGTGGCCCACAAGTCAAGAAATTTGCCCACCCCTGGTTTATTCATTGCTTTTTTTAATCATGGGTCAGATGCAGTAGAGTAAGAGCAACTGGCTAGTCTGGTGGGGAAGATGTTTACTATATCGCCCCGGTTGACTACACATATGTATTTGTTTTTTTATGTAACCCACTTAATGTTAGGGCTGCAAAGTTACTTGCTAAACCACTAATGTTTGTAAGGATTCATATCTAAGAATTGTCCCTGATTTTAAGCACTTTGTGTAAGTCCCTGATTTTGAGTACTTTGCACAAGTAGTTTGAAATGAAGGAGGCAATTTGCAGAGGAGCAATGATGTGGCACTCTAGTCTAAAGGTAGGCATAAACTGTTCCATATTTTCATTTGATCAACAAAAAAATCTGTTGATTTTGATCGAACGGGAATCAATTTCTGCCCACCTGGTGCAATTGACCCAAAGTGATCAATATCAAACAAAACATCAATCGAAATGTCATTAAACTTGCCAGTAAATTTGGATAGTTACATTTACATGTCTTTTTTTGGTTTCCAGGTGCCCTCTGAAAGCAGTAATGACTCTTTAAAAAAGGATTGGCTGTGAATCGATAACACTGTATGGTGGTACAATCAATTGATGTTCGACTGGCAATCAATTTTTTATTGCGCAATATGATAGAAATGCGAAATAATCGAATCTTTAAATTGTAAGTGTATGCAATGAAATTGGGGGTTGTCAGTTATGTTTTTTATGTATATACAGTATGGTACAGTATGTCAGGCTTAAAGCTTATGTAGATAATAGTTTGAGACCACACTTATACACCAGTATAACATCGTAGCCTGGCCTTTTAATGTCTACAGCAATAAAAGTAGTAATTTTTCAGTGTATTGCTATACCCAGGTGCACAGGGCAAAACAAGAGAAGTGACTGAACTTAAAGGGTATGGCAAAAATGAAATGAAAAGATTTATGTTTTTTAATGACAAAGGGTTACAGTTTAGGCCCTTGCCTTACTGATGCTATCTTATTATATCTGAGTTGACTTTGTACCCACCCATACCTTCATTTTAAGTTATCTTAAAGTTACTAATGCTAGCCATACACATGCCGATAAGCGGGCGATTTTTAACCTGACCGACGGGCGTGCACGTCAGGTTAAAAATCGGCTGCTTATCGGCATGTGCCCACATGGGGCGACAGATCCCTGTCGCCCCACAGCTCGGCCGGCCAGAGAACGGACATGTTCGATATTCTCTGGCCGATGCAAGCCGAGGCAAGCCGATGCCATAAGCTTCAATGAAGACTGAGTCTTCATTGCAGCTTATGGCCAGCACACAAAGGGTGCTGCCCGACTGAAGGG
Source organism: Ptychadena robeensis (assembly GCA_036250615.1). NCBI lineage: Eukaryota > Metazoa > Chordata > Amphibia > Anura > Ptychadenidae > Ptychadena > Ptychadena robeensis. The sequence goes on along the minus strand of CM070034.1, from coordinate 40,651,583 downwards.
GTCCCATAATGCACCGGGGTGCAAACGTGATGATGTCATCACGTTTGCATTCCGGTGAATATCGGAGTAGGTCTGTCTGACCTACTCGGCATGTGTATGCCTAGCATAAGTCTAATGTGAGCTATATGCCACTAAATTGGCAGACTTCTATCATCAGTAGATCCAAATGGTTTAAATCTACAGTGTTGTGCATGAATCCAGAAGTGTAAAGCTAGCCACACGCAGTTAGATTTTGGTTCAAAATCGATGCTCGATTAGATAAATTTTTTCATCGATTGAACGGAAATCGAGAAATGCCCACATGGTACGATCGACGATAATTGTTCGATGAAGGCAGAAAAATTGATCGAATTTTGATCGGACATGTTGGAAAATCATCGTCGATTGTGCCAAAATCGTTTTATAATCGTCAATGTTTGTGGTGTTTCTCCTTGATCGATTAGATTGGATATAATAACATAGACCACTTCAATCTGAACTTCAATCGTTTCCATACCAAAATCAACGATTTTAGTAATATTTTGGAATCAAAATCTCACCACAATCGCAAACTCAATGTGGGGTGTATGTTGATGCGATTAAGATCGATTTTTGATTAGACAATTGAATTCCTCGATCTAATCGAGCATCGATTGAACCAAAATTGAACCGTGTGTGGCTAGCTTAACTTGTTTTCATTCTTTATGGTGGCCAACACCGAACATGGCTCATTAAGGCCAGTGACATATTTGGCCAACAAGAGTCATTTAGTTTAATGGCCCATTTGCCTAAAATGTTTATTTAAGTTGGTTTAAGTTCTATACATAGGTGACAGCTTTATTAAATGATAGCTAGAGATGGTCGAATTTTTCGACTTGCTAACTTTGTGAGCTGATTGCAAAGCCTCTGAAAATTATATCATCACCAAAATTGCTGGAGGTGTAGAGAAGGGTTTTTTGCTCTAGCACATGTAGTTTTTGCATAAATTAAGTCAAAAAACATAGTCGAAATTCCGATTTTCGACATTTTGACTTGACTTTTTTTTTTGTAGTGTACCCCCCAACCCTTCTTTACATCTCCAGCAAGTTTGGTGTTGATAAGATGTTCAGGGGATTTGCAATAAACTCGAAATCGTCGAAAAGGTTCAATTAAAAAAAAAAATTCTACCATCTATACTGATACCAACAGAGCTGTTATTTATTTAAATGGCAATTTTATTGGTTGAAGGAAGGAGATCCTTTGATAATGTGATCATTGAATAAAATGTTTTTCATGCAATTTGGCTTATAAGCTGTCAGTTGCCCTGAAACTGACCATGGTTATTTAGCCATAAAGTATGCAAAAAGTCCCTTCTAACAACAATAACACATTTCATTTATTTGCATATAAGGAAGAGTAGACTTTACTGGAATACCTCATGTAAAATTGCAGTGACAGAAATAGAAGGTGATGTTCCAAAACAGTTTTAGCTTCCGTCAAATTATTGGAGCTGTTTGTGCCATAAGTTTCTGTGTGGCATGCACACATACAAAGTCATTACACCCAACAACGACCGATTGAACAGTAAACCCTCGCCTGCTATGTTTAGAAGCCAATTACTGTTGGCAGTTTACCAGTAAACAAGGACACCAATAATAAAAATTAAATATCCAATTAACCATGAATCAAATTTTCCTGCACTGGCAAAACAGTTGTGGGATTGTGAAAACTCTCACAGCAAATATAATAAAATGAATTTAAAAGACTAAAGCCGGTCATAGATGCGTAGATGGTCGGCAGATCGACGGGCGCTTGATGACGCCATTGTGCTGTGGTTGAGCACCCCTCGATAGGAATGGGAATCGATTCACATTTAATACTTTGGATGAGGACTCTGATCCCTTTCCAAAGTATTTGCAATCGGCCAGGGAAAAACAGACATGTTAGCAGCCTTGATTCCCACAGGATCAATTGTCATGAACGAGCATGGCGATCAATCTTGCAAAAATACAGCTCAAAATCAAGATGTCTATGGCCGGTTTAATGCATTTTAAGTCAAAATAATACTTAAGCCCCCCATAGACAGGCAGACTCCTCCATACAACTTTCATGAGACCTACCAACAACTATGTAGTATAGTGACCTCCCTGATAGAATACATAGTGATTGGAAGGTGTAGAAAGGTCCTCCTATTACATGGTTTTGGTAGAAGAAAAGTTGGTTGTACAGAAGTTGCATGGAGGAGTCTGCCTGTCTATGGGGGGCTTAATAGGGGGAACATATAAAAGACTGGCTAGATTAATATATAATAGTTTTCTTTAACTTCATTTGCTAAAATATGGAATCTGGTCCCTACATTTGGCAGCAATGTAGCCACATATTGGCACTTACCAATCACCTATAGAAACACAATTACTTCTTGATTGTGCTGGAGGCTTTTGTGTAGAGTTTGGGCAGTGAGAGAGGACAGGATGGAGAAGAAGGTAAGTAGCTGATGGCTAGCTCTTCATTGCCACATACAATATGACACCTTTCACACATATCACAACCATGTAAGTTTTCTACATGCATCCTAGTACAGCCAACACAGTTTAGGTAGTCAGATTCTAGTGCAATTATGTAAACAAATACATATTTTAGTGTTAAGCCCCCCATAGACGGGCAGACTCCTCCATACAACTTTCATGAGACCTACCAACAACTATGTAGTATAGTGACCTCCCTGATAGAATATATAGTGATTGGAAGGTGTAGAAAGGTCCTCCTATTACATGGTTTTGGTAGAAAAAAAGTTGGTTGTACAGAAGTTGCATGGAGGAGTCTGCCTGTCTATGGAGGGCTTTATAGTGTTTTTAGTAAGTGATACAATAAAGCCTGCCATAGACACCTTGATCTATGGCAGACCTTCAGCAGACTGATTACAGCGTGGTGACATCACCACGCTGTGAGCAGTCTGCTAAATGTCGGACAGGAATCCTGTGTGTTCCACTGACACAAGGGATTGCTGTCAGACTGAAGCCAATTACCTCGGAGGGGGAGGAGACTCCCCCTCTGAGATAACAGCGTTAACAGGCTGCAGCTGTTCTGGCTGTCAGTCTGGCAGAAAAACAACCGGCATGTCGGGTCCGTGTGCGATCGGACCTGACGGCTTTTTTTCTACAGAAGTCAAGGTGGGCTCCCACATAGTTGCGGCAGACCAACCTTGATGTGCTCGGCGGTAGCGAGCATGCAGGTTGGTCTGCTACAACTATGGCCGGGAGTCTGCCCGTCTATGGGGGGCTTAATACACTGTTTTTCTTTTCCCTTCTTATCTTAAAGCCCCCCATACACCACATACAATTACCATGCAATTTCTGTACAACCAACCTTTCTTCTACCAAAACCATGTAATATGAGGACCTTTCTACACCTTACAATCACTATGTATTCTATCAGGGAGGTCACTATACTACATAGTGGTTGGTAGGTCTCATGGAAATTGTATGGGGGAATCTGAAGGTGTATGGGGGGCTTAAGAGATAAAATTCCTGGTAGTCCTGGTAGTTAATTAGAAAACCCCTAAACAAGGAATCATCACCAAGATGGTAGAGAAAAGTTGTGAGAACACTACAAAAAATGTAGACTCGTAACATTTTAACTTGACTTTGCACTTAATTTATGCAAGAACTACATGTGCTAAATTAGTTCGCTGGCCAACCAAACCACTAGTAGACCACTATTATAAGTGATCTGTTGTTACAGAGCTTTGTGGTTGTGGTGAATCAGGACTCCACTGACCTTATCTAGACCTTCCCATGAATGCAATGCGGTGCTAGCATATATGTCGCCAAACCTGCTACCACATTAAACCCCTATTACTGATGGATGAACATCGGCCATGTCCAGTCGCAAACAGGCGGATTGGACTCTAACAAAAGACCGACATCAGCCTGTTCACGGGGAAATTCGAATTTAAATCGGAGCTATACTGGAAGTGATGTCAGCGACGTCACTTCCAGTATATGGAACTCACAGTTCCTTGTACCTAAACCTAAAGTGACGTAGGTCCTAAATCAATTCCTGCCTGTGCCTCTACCTCTCGGCGAAGGGGCGGGTTGAACACCCGTACTGTTCACAGGTGAGACGAAAAGTGAACATACAATGTTTGCCCCAAACTGTCCACACGGCAGATAGTGCAGCTATCACTAACCCCTATATGTCCTGAAAACAAAATATTGAATATGTTACAATAGAGAACACATGTTTAAATTTATGAGGTTGAGTCCCAAAAATAGAAAGCCCTAGGAATGAACTGATAAAATGGTTCTGTTCCCTTGGACGTCTTCTTGTCATTCTCCGTGTCGATTCTTTCTCTTTTTCTGTTTAGAAATATATACAAGCAATTAAAAATAGATGAGAGATGATTTTCAGTATTCAGTTGGAAATGATTCATGTCAAAACATTTCTTGTTTTGGAAACAATTACCAGAAGGAATGTGAAATAAAATGATTTAAATATTTACAAACATAACACAGAAATATCTTGGACAAACTCTCTGAATTTCTAAATTGCTCATAAACTGAACGGCATTCTTGTAAAATTCTTCATGTTTTCTAACAACAGATTTATCTTCTTACAAGAATCGTATGGTCTAGGAAGAAAAAACATAATAAACATGCAAAAGTCACAGGCTTGTCGTGCTTATACAATTTTTTTTAACCCACCAAGTGGTCAGCCCGTACCATGCATCACCGTACGGGCAAACAAAGCAAAATAAATAGTGCTCTGTACTTTTCATTAATGACACAGAGGGTTGTTAGGAGGAAAAATTACATTGCCCACTGAACACACAGGTCATTGATGACGCCAAAAAGGTGGGCCTGACACAATTGTCAAGTTTTCAGATGTTCTTGCCAGCGAAAGGTTAGTATCACTGATTGTGGCTCTGGGTGAGTTTGTTGTGTAAAACAACCTTACCCTGAACTTTACTCAGGGAGACCACTAGGGAGGTTAATAATAATATGGAAAGCCCCCCATACACCTTAAGATCAATCCATAAAATCTCCATTAGATCTACCAACAACTGTGTAGTATAGTGGCCTCCCTGATAGAATACATAGTGATTGGAAGGGTTAAAAAGGTCCTCACAATACATATATTGGTAGAACAGAAATTCAAAACCAATCACCCACTTTTGCACTTGGTGTGATCAGCAGGAGGACTCCAATCTTACTCAAGAGCAACAGCTGCAATGTCAGTGTGACAGCTCCAACACAGTCTTTGGCTCAACCCCACTGTATATTCTCTGCAATACCTCCCCTGCATCCTAGTCATCCCTTTATGTCATGGGGAGAAATTAAAGCAGTTTTAAAGTGAAAACATAAAAAAAATAAACATACTTACCTACATGGATTCTTGATACATCAAAGCAATCCCTGTAGAGAAAAATGCCATACTTATCTTCCCTCCTTCCTTGCTCCAGTGCCGACCTGCCTGGAGTGTCCTGTACTCCAGCATTTAAGATGGCAGAACAAGACTCTTCCGATCTAGTTCTCTCTACCAATCCAGATCTGAATCCGGTTATGCTCCACCCCTCCAGACTGCTCACTGGAGACTGCTCACTTTCACTGGAAATATGGCTGGTTGTTGAGCACACAGGGATTATGGGGAGGCAAACGTCAGAAGTGACGTCTACTTTCCCAAAATCCATTTGCAGTTGTAGGTAGCCTCAGCAGCATGTCACAGCAGGGACGCCACTGCATGTTTACTGTATTTTTTTTTTTTTAAACCTCCGTTTTGCCCTGTTTTCGGCTCCTCCGATAAGGTCGGCTTTAATGCTTGCAGAGTGTTCAAGGCTGAGCAAAGTAAACACATCAGCCTAAAAGTATGTGATTGCCCTCAGCTCCTGACCCAATATTATTACTCACACTGAACCACAACCACTGCCACTGTGGGGTGACACCACGTGTTTCTTATTATTCCTTCGCCCTGCATGAGAACAGTGGCAATTAAAGAAAAGCAATACTTTTTGGTGATAATAGCCATTTACAGTAATTGCATATACATATCTTCTCATTTATTGTGTGAAATGTATTTTTTTCCTTTATGTTTTTATGTTATGTCTCTGGCATCTTGTAATATACAGACTTTATAACTCTTCACTACAGGCTGTCTGATAATTATTGCTACATTGAATCCCTATTAAAATCCTGCAGAACAGTGTAGGTGGACTGTTGTGTAGTTTTTACTACAATGGTCTAATTAGAAAGTAATTAACACTTAAAACGTTTTCTGAGCATGTGGGGCAGAGATAACAGTTGATGAACACAAAAACAAATGATCTGTAAACACAAAATGCATTGGTAAATTAATTATGTATGGGTCCAACACACTAGACAATCATTTGTTCATTTCTTTAGTATAATCTTCCTATGGTGGCTTCCTTCAGTGTCCATGCAGAAAAGAAACTAACAACATTACTTATGCATTCATACAGCTGCAATTACTGCTTCAGCATTTAAAATTCAAGGTCTTACATTAAACTAAAAGCACAACATACATATAAAAAAATCTAACAGTCTATTTGCTCATGACACAAAGGTATGTAATCAGGTTGATGTTCCTGGGGTGGTGGGTGAAGTATGGGACATGTCCTAGTGTTGGTGTAACAAAACTGTTAAAACATAGTTTAAAGATACCTTTTGAAAAAAAAATTGTTAGGGTATGTCTCCACAGCGCTGTGTGATCTGTCGGGACCCCCTACAATAGGTTAAAGTTTGGTTTTAACAAGGAACAAAAATGAGGTTTCTGTTGTACCAAAATGTTAAAAAAAGGCCTAAGTTTGCAATGATCATATCGGTAAAGTTTTGGCCTCTGGAACAATGTACTAGACATAGACATGTACAAACCAAAGAAAGCATTTCATAAGAACAACTCTAATACCAACTGGGAAGGGTGGCATGGAAATGTTTTGAGGTAGCTTAGTTGCTAGAAAAAGCTTTCTGTCATTGAGACCACAGACATTTATCAATAAATCAAAATCTGCTTTACATGTATGTGAGGGCATATATGATAAAGTTGAAGGTAAACTGAAAAAGTTGATCTGGTCTATAGCTTTATTTTACAGATAAATAAAAAAAATAATTAACTAATAATTAAAGCAAATATATCTGTGGACTTTAACAAACAAGGACTGTATAAATACCAACAAACCAAAAAAATAGTACTATACTACAGAGGCCACTAACAAGCTTTAAATGGATCTTGTGTAGCTTCTAGTGATTAAAAGATGGGATCTAAAAAACACAACAAAGTCAGAGTGGAGTTAAATAGTTAAATATACATCTTCCCCCTCCATAATTTCTGACTAGTACAGTTCTAGGATGTTGTTAGTAATTTAACAAAAGAACACAAAACATTAATAGTATATTAATTTTTCAGAATTTGGCCAATGTTTTATATTACAGCCTGAGGCTTAATTTAAACTGTTTTTGTTCTCTTTAATCTAGAGCCAGAGCCCCATAATGAGTAAAGATAAAATGTATATCAGATTACAACCATGAGGTCAATGGAACTACCTGAAACACAGATCTGGGGGCAACGCCATCAACCATCTCTGGGGAAATCTAAAATTGGCTGTCCAGTGGTGATCTCCGTCCAACCTGACATTGCTTGAGAGAAATTGATAAGAAGAGCGGCAAAAACCAAACCAGGTATGGAAAGCTTCTTTCATTTTGCTGAAAAACAGTCAAGGCTGATGATCCTGCCAAAGGTGCTCCCACTACGGCTGAGTCTCCACTGGGGAGGTTGTAGAGTGACTCATTTTTCAGACGCACCTGAACTGCTCCCATTATCCCCAATGGGCCAGTCTCCACGACTGGAGAAAGAAAACACGATTTACCATGTCTACCATGCTCGCCGCAACCGCTTATCAAACGCGTCAAAAACTTGTGGGTAAATAGCACAGAAAAACATGCTTTTTTTCATGTGTTTTCTGCCCGCAGTAGGGGAGCCTCAGCAAGTAAAGTTTGTAAATTCTTATGTAAATGTGATTTTTGTCAAAGCTAATAAAGAATAACTTCCAAAACCATTGTATATAGCGTATTTTTCAGACCATAAGACGCACCTTTTCACCTCCAAAATTGGGGACAAAAAGTGCCTGGGTCTTATGGTCCGAATGCGTGCCGGTGGTCGCACCTTGGCTTCCGGCCAACTCTCCCGGCATGGAGATTAGCTGGGGAGCTGGAGGAGCTGTCAGATGTGAAATGCCGGCCGGTGTCCGGCTCTCCCATCTGAACTGTGTATTTGCCTATGCAAGCAGAGCTCAGAGCCCTGCTTGCATAGGCAATGGACTTGGAACACGGAAGTGACACTGCACGTTCCAAGTACAGGAAGTGACACTTTGTGTTGTCACTCCCTGGGTCACGGATCTAAAAGGTTGAGAACCACTGATCTAAACAAATCGCTAAACATATGTCATTATAATGGTAATGACCAGTTTTAAATACTTAAATATGTTTTATAAAACCTGCTGCCTAAGCAGGCTCAATAGAACGGTCACTGATTTTTTTTACAAAGTTAACATTTAAACTCTGATCTCTATTCACAGATACATGTATACTGTAGTAACATATTACTGATACTGGAAAGATAGAGAATCATTTGATGTATTGACTATGAATTGTTCGTTGTTAAAGTGGGCTGGGGGAAAATCGGCCCAGTGAGGCAGTAAATGGTTCTCACAGGACACCCTTGAGTAATTTACAGATTATGCATTGTGAGCTAGTTATAGGCTTCTATTTATATTTAACAGTGATTTTTCAATTGTATTAATTTGATTTTATATGAAACTAAAGAATTTCTTGTGCTGAAAAGCAAAACTTCCCAAAAATGTCAAATCTTCTGAAAAAACAAAGTTTTGGTATTACTTACACTCACCTAAAACCCTTATTTTCAACTAACTATTGGCAAAAAAAACAATAATTTTTAAGAAACTACCACATTATGAACAAGATTTTGGGGTGATAAAAACTGTGAATTTATTTTAGAATAATTTAATGATATTCACTACAAAACTATATAAATTGCACAACACTAGTTTGTCATAGCACAATTATATTAACAGAGGAACGTTAAAACACAAGAAAACTTTATAAACACAATCTTTATTGTTTACTTACATGTTTAAAAAAATAAAAAGGAAAACAAATTTAACTCTGAATTTACAGGCACAAAAATATACCTAATAACTGGTATTACAGAATGGAACTTAATGGCTGGTTGAAAAAAAAAAAAAAGATCATCCTGCATCTTCAAATTCTTGCAATATAAAACATTGGAGAGGCACACAAATAATGCTAATAAGGTCCATTATCCCTAGATTACATACAGATTAAATACAGGAACCTATTTATGCTAAATATGACAGACTGCAACATTTCAATTGCATGTATGTAAGTTGAAACCTCTTTAGCTATTCTCAAGCAGGGTCCAATATACTAAAACATGGTGGTTCTTGATTTCTGGTCAATCTTTTTCTCATGTTTCCTTCTTTTTTTTTACTCTACTTTATTTCAGAAAATCTAATCTTTCAGTTTTTTTTGTGTAGATTTTTTTTTATAATAACTGTTCTATGCAGAGGTTTCAAATGTACTGTTATTCTAAGGTTTTTTATTTGGGCAGTTCTGTTCTGTTTTCTCACTTTGTTGTCATCCATAAATGTATTTATTTTCAGAAGATGTATCTGAAGCTTTTAAAGCCTCGATAAATTGCTGTTTTTTAATTATCTTTGAGGACTACACATTTATCCTTGCTGGACTTCACTGCAGGAACGATGTGAAAATATAATGATATTTATGAATTTTGATCCACAATTATGATCCACAATTTTGATCCACAATTATTACACAATTGACCAAGAATCGACTGCTTTTTAAGGCAGCTCAATCATAATTTACAGATTTGAACATAGAGTTTTCTTTAGCCTAGCAGCTTGCTCATCCAGCAGCTTGCACAATAACAAAACAACATTTTCCAACTAAACCTAATTTAGTTATGGTGGAAGTGAGTTTAATGGATGACATCATCAGCTAGAAAATAATCTTTAAGTAGTTGATGAACTCTAGAAAGGTGTAATATTTCAGCAGATACTAGAAGTGACTTTAAATGAGTTAAATGATCCCCAATGGATGTTTTAACAACCTCCATTCTAGTTTCTCCAGAAAACATTTGGGAAGTCAATAGAAGATTTAACCAGTACATAAGCAAATGTTGTCTTCAATAAAAAACAGAGGTAAAATCAATAATATGATATGGGAGGCTGATCTTACATTCAAGGCTTCACTTTTTTATCTCAGCTCTTCCATGAAAAGTCAATACAGACCACCTTCACAACCATCAAAAGTAACCTTTGCAATTAACTTGTACTATGTTCACTTTGAATTTCCCTTGTATTGTAAATTATTCTTCAATACCTTTATAAAAAAGGTTGTTACTGTTTTACGTGAACACTATTCTCTGCTTATGGCAAAGCTAATGAACTATCATAATTTTCTTGACTTATTTCCATGTTCTTCTGATACTTCCTTTCGGCAAATGTGACTGCATCATGTACACTATAGAATGCATGCACACCATCATTGGTTTTTGAACCACCAAAAAAGTCTCCATTGTGGAGTAAGTGGCGTACCGATGGATTGCAATTGGCAAGATATACCCGCACGCCAATCTCTTCATAATCATTATGAACCTCCTTAAGCACACTGAGACCCACAGAGTCCACAAATTGCATAGCACCACAATCAATTATAAGTGAATGCATGCTGATAGGTGGAGTTGTGGTATCAGGAGATTTGTGGGGTTTACTTATTGTTTGAATCACATTTAGTTTTGAAAGAAACTTAACCTTGGGTTCTGCATGTGAAACCCCTTTTTTGGCTTTTCTCTGTTTTGCCAACACAAATGAAGGGTTAACACCGGTTTTCTTAAATAAAGTTGATTTGAAATAACTCTTGTTGGCATAGTACAGAGAGCTATCAAACTTATAAATTTTAATATTAGGTACATTGTCAAGCTCCTTATACTTTATCTGATCTTCATAAATCTCTGTTCCAGTCACGTGACCTAGGAGAGTGGTCCTTGGCCTTTGAGTACGGAAGATCACACAAAGCATTGAGAAACAAACACCCACCAGCAATCCCATCTCTGTTGTGATTAATGCAGAAGCGAGCATGCTGACCCACCAGACAACTGTATCTATTCTGTTAATTCGCCACATCTTGGGTGTATCTTGAAATTTCATGACAGCACCTTTCAGGCTAACAATTGTGATAACTCCTAGTATGCAGTTTTGTAGAGCATAAAAGAGCGGGGCTATAGCAAGTAATACTAGCAACAACACTATGGAGGAAACAATTCCATTTAGCTGTGTGTTGGCACCTGTAGATTCCTTAAGCATAGTTTTGGCAAGAGCAGCACAACTTGCAAAGCAATAGAAGAAAGATGGAATTAGGTTACACATGCCAATGGCAATCATCTCCTGATTGGTGCTAACTGTGTATCCATGTTTTTTGGCAAATATTTCAGCAAGGGAAACAGTCATGGCAAATCCTATGATTGCAATCGAGATTGCGTCAGTTGCAATACGTGGAATTAGACTCCACTCTGGTGCTCTGGGTAGTTTAAATCCAGTAGGAATGATCCCACAGATTGATGATTTATATTTTCCATTAAAATTAAAATAATATGAAACCAACGTAGCCACGATAATAACAAATAATTCAATTGGAATTGGGACCTTCAACTTATTCCTATAAACATCATTAATTGTTTTCACTGGAACCATGACAGCAATAGCAACAACACTGGTCAGTAAATCACATATATTAGTGCTTTTCAAGTTCTTGAATATATCAATCCAGGTAAGTATTAGAGATCCAACACCATCATGACGGGGAATCTTCAGACCTAGAAGATACTTCATTTGGGATGTTATTATGGTGAGTGAAGACCCAGTAACAAATCCATTGAGCAAGGGCTCAGATAGGTACAAAGATATAAAGCCCAAGTTGAATAGTCCCATTAAGATCTGTAGAAGAGAAAATGTGATGTGAGATGACTATTTTAATAAACATTGCTTTGTACATATTTTAGTCCCAAGTAGAAGAGTAAAAATAAAGGTCTCATTGGAATGTGCTGTTTAAAATAAAATGTATATATATATATATATATATATATATATATATATTATGTACAACTGAAATCTATCTGTTAATATTTGCTTGGTTGAAGGAAAATAAATGATACCTAAACTGTACCTTTCCAAAAATAAAAAACTAAATTATTCATACACAGTATTCTGAGATCTAGCATGACTTTTAGTGGAAAATATTTGAATGGGAATGTAAACCTCCTACTACTTTCCTTGCCAAAGGCTTTAACATTCATAAGAAAATATCCTGCCTAAATGGCCACCATGACACAGAGATACAGTGCAGAATAAGGCATGGTAAGTTTATAATGCTGAAAGCTCTTCTGGGGATTCACAGTAAACAATGGCTACAGGTCCTTTGCCATCTGCTGGGCTCTTTAGGGCATATTTTTAATAAATCTAATACTTAAAAGAAAACATTTACATACATTAAATCCAGAATAATAAAGTATGTGCTAAATTATGTGCTAAATTTAAAGTAGGGGTGTACTTTATACATTGTGGTCCTGTCTAACCAACTGTATCTACAACAACTCAAACATAATATTTGGTATAGTGCAGAAGTAAAGCAACATTACCTGGTAAAGTCCAGCCATAAAGGTTAAAGATGTGCCAACCATAATGGCATAGCAGCTGCTATCACATTCAGTTCCATCAAAAGTCAATGTTGAGTTTGAGTCTTCTGTATATCCTGCTGCTTTTAACTGCCTATTCACGGACTCTCCCACCATAAGACACAACACTCCAAATGTTCCGACACAGTTATGGCGAGAGGTTGCCATGAAAAAGTAGATAATGCAGCAGAAGAAGTTGGTGTAAAGGCCATAAATAGGATCCTGGCTTGCTAAAAGGGAATACGCAATTGCCTGAGGGATAGTCACAATGCCTACTATGATTCCAGACACAATGTCTCCCAGCAGATATTCTCTAATTTTGTACCGAGGAAGCCATGTTAGCACAGGGAATAGGTGAAAACAAAACCTGCCCAACTTTCTTGGACTGCTTCTACAACATTCTTTGGTTGTCTCCCATAAAACATCTTTGACTTTAAATGGTGGCTTGGTTTGTTCTTCAAGTTCCACAGAAGCGTAAGGAAGAGGAAACGAGCGCTCATTCGGGTCTGGAAATTCATTCTTTATAGGCTCATCCAAATCCAAATCCTGCAGATTGAAATATGCCAGTGAAATGTTGAAAGATAATAAAAACATGTAACTGAATCATAATGTACAGAATATCTAACGCTTTACTATATAACATTCAGTTATTCAGTTTGCTTCATGGCTTAGCGTATTTAAACAGTTGCAGACTTTCTTTTTTTCTTTTACTGCTGCAAAACGTGTATCCATGACTTAATCACTACATATTACTACTTATGAAAGACTGAAAAAACTTTTGAAATAACATAAACATGTTAAAGCTAATTAATGGGTCATTCATCTCCAATTCCTGAGGGCTTAGTTTTAGTATAAACATAGTACTTATTAATCCTTTGTTAATCACACCTTTCTTCATTTGCAGTATTTCAAAAGAAATACTACAACATTTATGAAATCTTAATAACATACAGATTGCAAGGGTCAGGAATATAGAACAAATAACGAATGCAACATAGCATAAATTGTTCAAGGGTCCTAAAAATATACTACCTTGTCCACAGCAACTCCTATGAATTACTCCACTCACTTCATTCATAGTACAGAAGTGTCCATTTATGAGACATTTTAATGATACACAATACAAATAGTACATACCATCGACTGGCACATCTTACTGTCCCTGCAGCCTTTCACAGTCCCTTATCCCTCTTCCGGTACTAGTGGGAACCCAGCACCTCTTAATAATGTAACTCAATACTTAACTTAACATGTAACTCAATGCTGTAGCTTGTGTACTTACTACTTCTTCTTTGGACTTAAAATGCAAGATTTCAGATAGTCATGAAGCTGTTTCTTTACTGAGGGTTACTTACTGTCTACTCAGAAAGATGAAGAAGGGACCAGAAGAATTTACCAAAAACTGTTAAAATAGCCCTGTACAAATATTTCAGGCAGGTGTAAAAACATATGAAAAGTGAAATGCTTTCCTCAGATGTGTCGAATTCTAATGTATATCATAAAAAAAATGCGAATTGCTCTAACACAAGTTATCTAAGTGTCCCAACACACGTAACAAGCGGCGGGCAATTTTGCAGTCGACTGATGTGCATACGCGCTTGTGGCCACTGTCAAAATGGGCCGTGTGTCCCAGGTGCCCACAAGGGCTGTCAGATCCATCACCCCGAAGCTCGGTTGGCCAGAGAACGGACATGTCCAAAAATCTCTGGCCGATCACATCACTCTCCACAGCCCATCTGTCAGTCCCCACTTGCTATGTGTGTGGGGACCTTAAATCTAATCAATAGCAGTTTGTGTTTCTAGGCACTCTCGTGCACAGTTGTTGAAGGAACTTGGCAGGTAGGTTGGTTGTTCAAAACTAACCACTGAGTTAGTTGAGGTTGTAGGCTGCCTCAAATCATTTTGAATGTTGACGATAATACCATATGTCCATATTAATTATATGTGTATACCTGAAAAAATTGCCCAAACATGACTGAACAGATATAATATCCGATTACTTTTTGATCGATGTTTGGATAAAATTTTCGTCAATTGAACCATGTGTGCAGTATACGATTTAAGTTCGATCAATGTAAACTTTGAGTTTTTAAGTCGATCGAATAATAAAATCGAACCATGTATTCCTAGCTTTAAGCCGATTGTAGCGTGATGACATCATCACACTGCAGGTGGTCGTTCAGAGATTCGGAGGGCACCCTTTGTGTGCCAGCCAATAATTTTGATGAGGACCCTGGAAAAATAGACATGTCTCTGGTCGTTCCATGTTGGCAGCTGCTATCCACCAACGATTTTGCGGTAATCGATTGCCGTGAACGAACACACCAATTGATTGTCCTTGGATCTATGCGTGAATGGCTGGATTTAATGTGGTCTTCCAACCAAGCCAATAACAATTATCTGCTCTGATTTCCATTAAAGTGATCAGAGCCATTGAAAGAAGTTGACCTAAATTAATCTTAAAGGGTCAATCAAAAGAAGTTGAAGGCTGACTGTACCTCTCTCTTACTGTAAAAGGGAGAAAACTATAACACACTATTTCAGCTTAGAGATTTTTTTTAACCTTTGGATATTTTTATTTCTATTATTATATGTTAAATTAACTGCAGTGAAAGTTGTTTTTTTTTATTAATTATTTTGTAGTTGTAGTAGTAGTTTTTGTAGCATAGGCAATAGTCATATTCAAAAAATATCACACATTTTTATATCGCCTATCAAAGCAGGATTGGCTGTTATAGATAAACAGATAGATAATAACTGCTGGATGAAATTTACATCTACCATTTACGCTTCTAAATCCTTACAAAGGAAAACATTTCATAACATTTTCCGACCCTAGGAAAACAAAAACTATGATTGAAATTATCCTTAAGTTTTAGTTAACAATGACAGAGATAAACGTAATAAAGCATTCATTTTCAAACCTGTGCCATGGTTGTCGAAGTCTTGGTGGCTACTGGAAATAAAGTCTGATGGAGTTGGAATGGTTCTATCAAATATAAATTCTATGATTACGTCATAATAATGGAACTACATTTTCCCTAAACACAATAGGCAGCATGCAGTATGATTAGGATAAACATAACTTGCGTTTGTCATTCTGGTGGCATCATTTTTCTGTAAACTGTCTTTATAATTTGCTGCCCCAACACAGCTAGTAGAAGAACTTTTGTTTTATTTAAATACATCATATTTACTACACATAGGAATCAAAGTAGGGATTAATTACTGTTCGACATGGTTTCAATAATGTGTTCCGTCCAATTCCTTGTATCACATTGGTTGTGTCTTTAAATCTAAATATTTTTGCTGGTGAAGTAGCTAAATCATGGCATTTACAGTAATACAACAAACACTTGTTTGTTTGTGGTCTGCCGACTGCCATCGATACATCGTTTTAACTCATCCTACTACATTATTATGATAACAGTTTAATGATAGAGTAATGCCTAACAGCACTGGTGGAGCTTATAAAAACACTGTAAAAGTTCTTAGACATAAGGAACCAAATATAAACCAAAAACTGAGTACATAGCACCAATACATATAATTAAAAATAGGTTAAGAGTTAAACATGGTGGTCATTAGAAAGTAGAAATTAGGAATATACAGACATTTATTGGCCAATATTGCATTATTTGAAACTTAAATAGTAAAATGTTTTACCAGTACCAGAAGTTTACTTTTTACTGCAGAATACCGAGTTACTTTGTATTTGGTATACATGTACAGTGCATTCAATTCACATACTTTAGAGTTAGAGACTCCATCTTTCTAAGGTGTCTTGTAGCTATGCTGGGCCTTCACTCCTGTAGTTGGTCCTCTCAAAGTTTTAGTCAGGTCTGCTTACTAACCAGTAGGTGCTGGAGAATTTAGCTGTCTTCTTCTCTATCGCCCTATACACATGAAAGTGTTCGTAAGTATCAAAACAAGGGAGCTGGTGATTGTCAGTTACCAAGAATAAACCTTTATAATAACTTTAATAATAGATGTCTCACATATCTTAGTGAGGAATGGGGATTAAAGTTCAACTCCAGCCATATCGACAGGCTTGTACAGTTGTACTGGATCTTGTAATATAGTGAGTTTGCTTAGTCAGATTTCTCTGGAGCTTGCCTGCCTTGTTGGAGGACATCTTTAGTAAGGCAGTGTAAGATTCTGGGTTATGGGTCTAAATATTGAGGACTTTTATATCTATATGTATTGTGACAGGAAGCCTGTCAAATCATCTGGTTGCATCCAGTATGGGATATATGTGTGTCCCAGTGTTTCAGCTCTATAAACCCCCTCACCTGTTCAGTCAAAGGGCTCCACCCTGAACCAGTCCTGTGTGTGACTGGGGAGCTGTTGTACCTGTGTGGAAAGAACTCTATGTGTCTGTTTTATGGACTGCTGTGATTCTGGACTTTTCTGCCTTCTTGGATGTATATATTGTATATAGACTTGCACCAATAAACCACCTGTGTGTTTTCATCTGAAAAACCTGTTTGTTGTGCCTCCTTCGCCTGCTGGGGACCCATCCAGAGTACCGCACCTTGCCGCTCTACCGCTAATCCCTCACAGTATTATATGTGAAAATGTGTATATTTGGGAAAATTATTCGGGGGGGGGGGTTCTATGCCGCCCAGAAACAAAGAACGTCCTGTCTGTAATGTCTGTTTATTTATTACCCATTTTTACCTTAAAAGGCTCAGGATTAATGGCCACCCTTTTGAAGCTCGGCAGGATCCTTAATCTAGAAGTGATAAATCCTGTATTTTAGGTTTTCACATACCTTTACAAGTGGAATCCCTGTTAGGAAAGACAGACCTTAGAAGACAGACCTTAGGAACAGATGACCAGAAAGGAAGCCAGCCAAAGGAAGTCAGCCAGAAGGGCCAGGAAGACAGGTATGATCAGTATTGTTGTCTGATTGTTCATAGTTAATGTATTTGTTACATCACCACATCACATGTTGTCACAAGAAATCATAATCTCGACATGTTTCGCAAAGAAACTGCGGCATCCAAGTCTGGCCACTTGCTGTTTTATAATGCCCCCCGAGGAACACATACCTTAGTAGGGACCTAACCTCTTGATGATCCAGGCAGGATCATCAGACCCCTGGCACTGGATGCCATATATGGGAAAGAACCTGGGCTGACTAGGACTGACTGCTATATATGCAGTATATTCCAAGACCAATGACTACATTGAATAAAAGTATCTCATAGGATCACTTGATCCTGCCTCCCGTGCCCCAAAAACGTTGCATCCTTGCTTGTACTCTTGGGGTGCATTATCATCACTAATTGAAAAACTAGCTGAAATAAAAGGATATCTGTAACTATATCTCCTGATGAAGCAATTTATTTGCGAAACATGTTGAGATTATGATTTCACATGATGTCAACACATGATGTGGTGATGTAACAAATACATTAACTATGAACAAATATATATTGTATTGTATGGCACTTCATTGATTAAAACATTGTATGTTATTTTATACAATTTGAGTACTGCCTGTAAAATCCCTTTATTCCTTCCGCCCTGGTGATGGTAGCAAAACTTTTTTGTTGTTTTTGAGATATATTTGTGTTGGGAAGTTTAAATATTGAAATACAGCCATCCATTCTGAAAACGATAGCTGCCAATATGGATGATTTGTATTTGTGAAACACACCTGGGTCATAGCTCCAGTGTATCTTTACATTTCAAATTTAAAAAGTTGTCTTAGTTAAGATGCAAATAATAAAATTTTCGAAATGATAGCGTGATATACAGTTATTTTACTTTTCCATAATTGAATCCCATTACAGTACCAGCGTAGTTTGTTAACGAATTAACAAGGCAGAGATTTGCCTTGAGAGATGCCAAAATGTTTACACTTTAAAATAACTATCTTGTAGAGAGTTGCAGAGATCTGTGCTTCTCGACTGACCCACTGAAATAATGAACAATTATATATAAGAAATGCTTCCACAAAAGTTTAAACACAAGGATTTTTTTGGTAAAAAGTCCAATTGTCCTGCATCATTGTTCCCCTAGGATGATATGCTGCCCTGACGGAGACATCTCCTCTTCTGCTGGGGACAGTGAGACTTGAGAAGGTAGACATCACTGCTATAAAAATGCTCCCTTCCTGAGCATTAGAACTTAGAATGTATGCAACTCCATCTAATGACCATCAGTGGTAATGCATGAAGGCTTGAGGGACGTCTCTGCCATTATGCCAGCTCAAAGACAATGTTTTGGGTTTTGTTGATTTTATTTTCTTCTTCAGTATTTAATACTAACTGTCTAACTAACTATTAAAAAAAAAAAATATATATATATATATATATATATATATATATATATATATATATATATATATAATAGCTTTTATGATTTGTTAGCTCTGTGATCTAAGTTATATATAAAAATAGAGGTCAGAACATTTTTGTTCTTTGAGAACCAACAACTTTTATGAAATCTATATCTTAATTTAAAGTCCCATTAAGACAATTAACATCAAAAGTTTAAGGTAATTTCATTAATTGTTGAACATGCATGTTAGGTTGTTGAGAAGATGTTTTATATCTCCTATGCATTGAAAAGTGTTCTGAATTGAAAGAAGGATTATGATTTCTGTAATTTCTGTTTTGTCTAAATGTGTATGAAATATCAAATATATATATGTAACTATATATGGCTGTATATATGTATATTGGTTGAAAAAAAAGAGTGTTGAATTATTTGCATATTGCTACATTGAGTTCATGTCTATGGTACATAAGCATGCAGGTGCAAGAATCCGATTACCAGATTTTTAATGCAAAACTGCATACAACGCAACTATCAGAGGAGGTGGCATTTTTCATGCACCGGCCAATAAGATGCAACCATGGTTTTGGGGAGGAAATTAAGGGATTATGCCCTGCATACTCTGCACAGCGCAAGAAATGGCCCTGATAGAGGGGATGGAGGAGGTCACATTTTATCTTAAATAGTGACATTTAGCATGTGAGTGCAAAGCCATACATAATATATGTGCTTAATAGAAAAAGAAAAAATCAAATTGCCGACATTTGTTGCATTCAAAATGTAGCCTGTATTTATTTTTACATTGCAAGAATTGTTTTCAGAATATACACTTTTTACAGTAAAAACACCAACCTACCCTGAAAAGAACATCACAATATGATAACAGAAAAAGTATTGACAGATGATAATTTTCTTCCTTAGTTTTTAAACAGGAAAAGACAAGATAAAGATTATTAAAAACATTGTCACAGACCCAGCATGTTATAATATTGTTCCATAGGTTTAATTCACTTTCATTTTGAAGAGCCGTTGTTTTATATATTACTTCTATTCTTAATTCTGACCCCAAATTAGAAATATCAGGTTAAATACATTGAACACTTCTTGGTATGTAAAATGAAGCATAGTAAGCATAGCAATATTGTGGGGTAATTGGTTTGCATACTCTATAAATGTATCTTTTACAGTATATTACAGTATATTAATATATTTAAAGATGTCTATCTATGTCAGATGTCACACAGTAAATACAAACGACTAATGCTATAAAAATGAAACCTTAACAGTTTGCATTTAGACTGACTAAAGCAATACTACCTGTTAGATGAGCAGCGTACAATTTAATTCTGGCCTTTAGCTTGTTCTACCTTTCCCATTCACTGAATTCCTATAAATGGTGGTATTCATAAAAGCAATGTTGTTAAATATGCAAACAGGCAGGTCATTTGGGTTTATTTTACTCCTGCCCATCATACGCTCCAGCTTCTATATCCAGGGGTTCACATAAGTGGTACTCTGGTACTCAAAAGGGTCCAAAAACTAGCTCTATGTACCTGCATTTTTGTTACAAAGCTCATATGAGTACTAACAACTTGGAGGCACTGCGTGTCTGGGTGGCCGCAGTTAAATGTATACAATTTTTGTTGCTTGGATAGCTGCAGGGAAACATGAATAACTATAAAAGGTCGTGGTTAGGGGTGTGAAATTGGGAATTAGATAATCCCCCCAAAAAGATTGGACATCTAAGGGTGTTGGAGATCTTGGGGATGAAAGTCAGAGTAGGCATATGTAAGGGTAAAATCTGACAAGAAAAGTGAAATCTGACAAGTGTGACAGCTGGACTATAAAATGATTAAATTTGGACTGCAGGTAGTCTCAGGGGTTAGTTACTAAGCCAGAAAATTTCAGGGTTGTACTACTAAGGTATTAGATCTGGGGGTTCAAACGTGTTGTACTGTGAGAGTTACATTTGACCCAAAGCCAGCTGGTGACCTGTGGATGGAGACCGCTAATTGGTGGCTAAATAAGTAACAGGGAGGCCCATCTGCAGCAGAACCTACCATGCAGGAAGCTGATGCAGAGGACAGTGAGGAAGACTACTCTTCATATGGGGTGAGTACCAAACACCATTTCCTGGTACTCATCTGAGGAGCTCACTAAAAAAATTATGTGCACCCCTGCCTATATCACCACTTGTTTCCTTTAGTAGACTGGAGATAATATTTGGATGGAGTAGGGGAGCACTGGAGGTGAGTCTGAGTCACCAACAGTGGAGATTCCCTCTGCCGTCAGCAGAGGCTGGGGGACTTTAAAGGTCTCCTAAATGGAGGTGTTGATGCACAAGGTGTCAGTCAAAGGTATAGAAACAGAGTCAGATTTTTAATCAATCATTATATTCAAAAAAATATATAATATAATAGAAAAGATTAAATATAAACAACAAGATCAAGCTGACCTGAACATTTGACTCGTGGGAGTTCGCGTTCCTAGTACCTTCACCTATTACCTATATACCTACATTGACGATACTACCTACCTAATTACCTACAGGATCTGACCTGCGACTCCCATACTCCACTTGTACCTTTGATTGACATCGGCTGCCCGACCATAGGTGGTGCCCCGTTCTCTTACCCCGGACCCCTACCCAGATCATTTGGACACCTCTTGAACTACGTTAACCTTGCATTTTACATATTATCAGCATTTTTGTGCCTATATGTTGACTAATTCCCCTGATGAAGTTCTTTCGCTATTGAACGAAACGTACGTTGGGACAGTCATCCTCCATCTTAGGCTCCGCTTCCCTCGCTCATCGTTTTTCGCCGGATGCTGACTGGGACATGTTATACCAGTCCCTCATGTGTAAAGTCAATGTTACATTGTAAATTTATGTATGCCTACTATGCTACTGTGAAACATGCTACGTAGCTCTGGCTGATGATCTTGTTGTTTATATTTAATCTTTTCTATTATATTATATATTTTTTTGAATATAATGATTGATTAGAAATCTGACTCTGTTTCTATACCTTTGACTGACACCTTGTGCATCAACACCTCCATTTAGGAGACCTTTAAAGTCCCCCAGCCTCTGCTGACGGCAGAGGGAATCTCCACTGTTGGTGACTCAGACTCACCTCCAGTGCTCCCCTACTCTATTAATTTTGGGATGCCGGTCTCCTTCTTGGCGAGAGTGAGAGGCCCCCTCTCTTGTCTATAATATTTGGATGGTCACTAGGTCACAGTAGCTAGATCTCTAGATCTTTGTTTTTGAACATTTAAGGTGCACTGTCCAATTCCGATTTTTGATGCACTTTTGCAGTCAAACAAATAAATTTGTGCCTATACAAGGTTATTCTTTATGGATATACTGTGCAGGGCTTCTAAAAAAGCAGTTAGCCTGTTGTTTGCAGATCATTTATATTAATTGTTGTCCAGAATCAAGCTTTCTGCATTTATGGTAAAGGAAAAAACAAATAAAAACATTTTTTTAAATATACATTTTTTTACAGTAGCAGAACATGAATTGCTTCAGGTAACTGAACCTTTTTAGGTCCTGAGGTCATCACTTACAGCTTGGTCTGGGTCAAATGAAAAGGCAGCATCCCTCAGCTGAATCTCTTTTTGTTTCTCTTTGAATTTCCTTTCAGCAAAATTTACGGCATCATGAACACTGTGAAATGCAAGCTGCTCTGTGTCACCACTGGTTTTGCTAAAGTACCCTCCATCATGGAGGGATCGGCGCACAGATGGGTTGCAGTTGACAAGAAATACTCGTACACCTATCCCTTTAAAGTCATCGCGAACTTCTTTAAGAATACTAAGCCCCACAGTGTCAATAAACTGCATGGCACCACAATCGATGATAAGAGAGTGAATGTCAAGCTGTGGTACAGAGGTTTTGGTAGATGGTTTCCTTTCAGTTTTAATTAAGTTAAACCTAGCAATGAACCTGTTGCTCGTCTCTCTTGAAGATGCCTCTTCCTCTTTCTTTGCCTTCCTTTGTAATGCAGACACAATAGAGGGGTTAATACCGGTTTTGCTATACAACGAGCTCCTAAAGTAGTCTTTGTTGGCATAGTAGAGAGAGGCATCAAAGCGGAATATTTTAACATAAGGTATGTTGTTCAGTTCTTTGTATGTGAACTGGTCTTCATAAATCTCTGTCCCGCTAACTTTAGCTAACAGTGTGGCCCTTGGCCTTTGAGTACGGAATATGACACAAAGCATGGAGAAGCATACAGCTACCAACAATCCAATTTCAGTTGAAATCAGGGAAGAAGACAACATGCTGACCCACCAGACGACTGTGTCAATTTTACTAATGTGCCACATTTTTGGAGTGTCAGCAAATTTTCGCAGTGCTCCTCTGAGACTGGTTATGGTTATGACACCTAATATGCAATTTTGGAGTGAATAGAACAGTGGGGCAATGGCGAGAAGTACAAGTAATAATACAGCAGAACTGATAATGCCATTAAGCTGGGTGTTGGCACCTGTAGACTCTCTTAGAAGACTTTTGGAAAGAGCTGCGCAGTTTGCAAAACAAGAAAAAAAAGATGGAATTAAATTACAGAAACCTATAGCTAACATTTCCTGATTGGTACTGACTGTGTAACCATGCTTTTTAGCAAATATTTCAGCAAGAGATACAGTCATTGCAAATCCAATGATTGCGATTGGCACAGCATCGGCAGCTAAAGTGGGTATCAGGCTCCAATCTGGGGCTTTCGGAACTTGGAATCCAGTGGGAATGGTGCCACAGATTGATGACTTATACTTTGTATTAAAATTGAAGTAATGGGAAACTAGTGTAGCCACAATAATCACTAATAATTCTATTGGAAAAGGGACCTTCATCTTACTCTTGAATCGATCATTGATTTCTTTGATAGGAACAATAGAAATTATTGCAACAATGCTTACTACTAAATCACATATGTTGGTACTTTTGATATTGGAGAAGATATCGATCCATGTGAGAACCAAAGCCCCAGCTCCATCACGGCGAACGATTTTTAACCCTAGAAGGTACTTCATCTGTGAGGTCAGAATGGTCAAAGAGGAACCAGTGACAAAACCACTCAGCAGTGGCTCTGACAAATACATGGAGATGAACCCTAGCTGAAAGATTCCCATGATGATCTGTAAAAAAGCACAACAATTATCTTTTTTTTTGTTTCTTGCATTTTGGTGCAAATAAAATGCCTAGCTGTTTATGTGCTTAAACCCTCATGGCTGTTTATATGTAGTGCAAGATCTAAGCCTTGTTGCCTCTGACTGTTAAAGGTTTTGGTGATGTCACTTTTGTGTTGCTTGCTGTTCTCCTAACTGGTGAGAAAGCTGCGTGATGGGGATCGAGGGTTTCCATTGAACAGGGGTTTACCAACATGTTGGATCCCTGTTCGATTTACATTTTCTTGGAGCGGGATTAAGTGCTCCAGGTGGGCAGCATTCGGTTCCCAAACGAAAGATCAATCCATGTATGGGTACCTTTAGGTAAAGACCTCTGTTGGCTAAGCACATGACTGCTGTTTGTTGAAATTGTACTCTTTTAATCATAAAAAAACGCAGGTGAGCAGAATTTGTTTTTAAAATTAACATAAAGAGTTATGTAATTAGTTGTTAGTTGTAATTGAGAGAGGTAGTTTTATTGTTTTGTTCCCATCTTATACAGTGAGCAAAAAAAACCTGTAATAGGCCAAGCAGCATTTGTAAGAAAGTCCCCATAGACCTGGGTAGATATTTTGGGTACACTGAAAATGAGGAATTGTAAATTTAGATAGGGATAAATGGCACCACACCCACAAGGAAGCTGCATGGAAAGAATAGTTTTGCCTCTTCCATATGAAAGCTCAGCAAACAGGATTAAAAGTGGCCTTTATTAAAAGTTTTTAAAGTTTAATCACACTAGTGTCACACTTCTGAGACCCCTATTTAGGCGGTGAGTGTGGATCTATATTGGGAGTCATTAAATGTGAAGAAATTGTTTATTTGTGTGACATGAGAACATATTAGAGTCACAAAATATAGGGCAATATATACTTTTTATTAAAAAGCATAAGGGCTTTGGTTGGCATCACATGAATAAAGACCATTTTAATAAAAACAATTGTATTTATGAAAAAAATCTGACTTACCTGGTATATACCAACAATGAAGGTCAAGGAGGTTGCAACTGTAATGGCGTAACAGCTTTTACCACACACAGTTCCATTGACAAGTGTTGAGTTCACTACACTTGTGGTTGTTCCATCTGTACTGTAACCTGCAGCTTTTAACTGTTTGTTTACTGCCTCACCAACCATAAGACATAGCACACCGTATGTACCAACACAATTGTGTCGTGATGTTGCTGTAAGGAAATAGATGATGCAGCAGAAGAAGTTGGTGTAGAGTCCATATACAGGGTCTTGATTGGCTAACAAAGAATAAGCAATTGACTGTGGGATGGTGACAATGCCTACTATAATTCCAGATGTTATATCACCCGGCAGGTACTTTTTGATCTTGTAACGTGGAAGCCATGTGAGAACTGGAAAGAGGGTAAAGAAAAAGTGGGAGACCACCTTGGGCCCTTTACTACAGATTTCCCTTGCTTTCTCTGTGATGACTTCCTTGGTACTGCGTTCTGGCTGAGCATGTTCCTCAAGCTTTACATGCATGTAGTCAAATGAGCCAGCATTTTCATCTTCCTCATGCTCATTTGGTTCAACTAATTCATTCTTAGAGTCTGTGAAGCCTTCTACCTGAGAAACAAAACAAAATATGTGGATGAGGTGTTTTATCTTACACATAACTTGAATACCAGTGTTTCTCAAGACCTAGGGATTGGATACTAGGGGCTTCCTCATATACTTCAGCTACAGTAAATTTTTATTTTCAGTGCAACTCAAGAAGGATTGGCAAGTGGCCACATGTAAAGTGAAAATCTCCTATTTTATTGCTTTTCACAATTTGTTCACATAACACAGGTCTACCACTTAAAAGCTGTTTGATTATTTTTCTATTTTCAAATTTGTATTTGGTGTGCTGAAAAAAAAATACCATGATTTGCCACAAAATGCTAAATTGTCTTCAAATTCATCAGTTGGTATTTATTTTATATTATGGGTTTTTAACCAAATTTTAGGTCTTAATTACTATTATTAAATTCCTATAAGTGCATTTAAGATATAAATCCCCCACCTCCCTAAAAAAAAAAACTTAAAGGGGTTATCTTATAGTTTTATTTTTCTCTTTTCCATTCTTATTTTTCTTGGTTACATTTGGATGCTTGGAAGTTATACCTCTTCCTACCTTATGCTGCAACGATTTTACAAGAGCCGTTCAAGTTATGCCTCCATCTTTATCCCATAAAAATGCTGTAAATGCACATTCTTATATATGGTGTACAGTATATTGAGGGTGCACTTGAGGGTTCGACGAATAGATGCCTTCACTTATTACTTACTTATTTTCTGTGTGTTTCTTTTACTAAAGCATCTGTTTAAAAAATCTTGTTATTTAAGGTAATCTGCCCGCAAGGCGTACAGTTCGGCGGCGAACATGTATGTTCGCCCTCCTTCTCACCAGCGTGCAGTGCAGGTGTTCGACCCGCCCTGTTCA
The DNA here is from genome assembly GCA_036250615.1 of Ptychadena robeensis. NCBI lineage: Eukaryota > Metazoa > Chordata > Amphibia > Anura > Ptychadenidae > Ptychadena > Ptychadena robeensis. The sequence continues at coordinate 40,624,925 of CM070034.1, read as the reverse complement.
CTGGCGAGAAGAAGATCTCTTTTCTTCCTCCGGCAGGATCAGAAGCTGCAAGATCGTGCCGGAGGAAAAATCTTTTTTACTAGAAGACCGGGCATGAAGCCGGTCTTCTAGTGAAAAACACGCTCGGGGACAGGAAGTGAAGTCATTGACACTGTCACTGTTGACACTGTCACTGTTGACACTGTCACTGATCACAGTGACACTGTTGACATTGTCACATCCGGCTCCCTTAAACAGGAACTATGCGTTCCAGGGACCAGAGGTGACGTCACTGAGGCCTAGAGGTAAATGTTAATTAGAAAGAATAAGGGAAATATACAGGAGTTGACATCCCTGACCCCACTTCCAGTGTAACTGACGTCACTTCCAGTATTGCCTTTAGTTGTTGGCTGATTTAGGAGGGAAAGGGTTACTCTCCCTGGTAATGTCTCACCCCGCACATTATCAGCACAAGCGGGGTGGGAACTTAGAAGGGAGTATATGCCCCCTTCCTCCTAAATCCAGGTTGTGAAAGCCACACAAATAAAAATGACTTTCCTGGCCAAAACGGAATAGTTGAAACATATGGGTTAACGTTTACTGGCTTTAATTTTAAGATACTTTTATATATTTTAGTTTCAGCATGAATAATGACAATACTTTTTATATATAGTTCACTGTGTGCCATTAAAGCATCTACAACAGTTAGAACTTGTCAGATATTTTTTTATGTTCTCCACTTCACCAGAGCATTACAAATTAGCTGGAGTCTGTGTCCCTCGATGTCTACCGACGAAATTATCTGGACAGACGCTGGTGATGTGGGTATTCTTCCACCGGCCGTATCTTTTATAGATCCCTGTGTGGCTGATACGGCCAGCAGAAAAACACCCACACTTCTCCTCGCCGGCGAAGGGAGTGGGTCGAACACCTGTACTGTTCACTGGCGAGAAGAAAATAGAACATGCAGTGTTCGCTGCAGACTGTTCGCTGAACAAACACTGTGGCCATCCCTAGAGAGCACAGCACATGCCCAATTAAAAACCTATGGCCCACAGAGCATAGTTGCCCAAGACTGGTCTAAATTCCTGCCATATCTGTTCAGCATAACACATGACTTAATTATGTAATTTTTTTGCTCTAATCCTTATATCAAACATTTAATAAAAATATTAAAGCCACAAGCATTACTGTTTGGCATTTTGAGATGTATTGGACAACATATTTACTGGTAATAAAAGTTTTAACCAGCTCTAGAACAGGAAGTGACGTCAGTGACGTCACATCCGGCTTCCTTAACCAGGAACTATGCGTTCCAGGGACTGGATGTGACATCAGTGACGTCACATCCGGTTTTTCCAATTCAAATTCCCCGTCTTCTTTAAAAGTCCGATCCGCCTGTTAGCGGCCATCACTACCAGAGATGTATACCAGCTTCTTTGCAGGGAAGATAGGCTATGTACAGTTGACATATTAATGTTTTTAGTGGAAATACCAATCAGTAGACTCTAAATCAGTGACTTACCAGAAAGTGCTGATTCAGAGGATGGAACTAAATGATCTTGTACACAGTATTGCATGAATATTAAATTGTACACCGTTTTTTCATTTTTCTGAAAAAGGTGCCACTTGTGAATCTTAATAGATTAGGATTATTACAACTGTCCAATGTTGTCACAACAGCTATTTATTGTTTTGTCCTCAAATTATCTCCTTAGAGAAGTTTGCATTCCTCTTGTGTAATGTTTTTTACACAACATTTCTCAATAAACTAAAACTATATTTAAGTGTTCTGGATAAAATGCATGAATGCTTTAATAATATTCCACTTTAAATTTATAGAATGATTTGTTTTCCAAACATTCAATTATCTTACAAACAAATATAGAAAACCAGAATGACTGTTCAAATTACATTTGCATCAACTGAAAATGAAAACTTACAAGACCTAGCTATGACAACATTTTGTCCTTCACTTATGGGTTATAGATTTGTAGTTTTGGGTAGAGATGGTCAAATTTTGTTGACTTGATGATTTTGTGAGTTATGAAATAACTGTTTATTACTATTATTAGTTATTGCTTTATGCTTTGGCAAATACAAAGGGTTAACAACAGGTATAATCATTAAGCAGAAACAAAGTATCAGTATGAGGTTTTCTTGTGCTACTTATGGGTACAAAATCAAATATAAATATATTGTTGTAATATGGACCTTTATTTTAATTCACATTCCGATATTGAGCTACATAAACAACTTATGTACATATGAATGGGATAATAGGAAATTAATGTGAAATACCAAAAGTACAGATGGTAGGTTTTTTTTTTTAAGTTTTTACTAGCTGACCCTGTACAAGTTATTATTACCATAATTGCTGGAGATGTAGAAAAGGGATGTAGTAACATTACAAAGAAGCTACTGTTCTATCATATGTAGTTTTTTGCATAAATAAAGTTAAAAAGTTTAACTTAATTTATACAAAAAGGACAAACGAAGATAACTTATAATTGTTGCAGGAAAATTACTTGTACAGATTGATCTTTAGACCAGTGGTGGGCAAGTGTGGCCCTCAGCATCACTAAAGGGCCGCACATGACATTTTCAATCTATACTGACTTGTATAAGAATGGTAATGCACATTTTGTGTCATATATACCCTCAAAGGTTATGTGCCTCATAGATATCATCAACGCCTTTGATTCAAGGGGGGCCACTGAAAAACACCCAAAGGACCACATGTGGCCCCCAGGCCGCAGGTTGGGCACCTGGGCTTTAGACTAATGAAGAAGGTGAAACTGTGATGTCATATTCAAATGAAAAATGTTGAAGTTAAAGTAAGTTACAATAATTAATTCAACTGGTATTTCAAAAATGTTAAATAACTGCAGTTATTATGTATATGAAAGTATTAAAACTAGGTTGGAGATTTATCAAATTGATTTAGATCTGGCATAATTTTCTGTGCTCTTTAACTAATTTTGTTTAGTATTGACCTGAAATTTCTTTTTTAAATTGTGTCATTTATTTGGTTGAATACCAACCAAACACCATGCAACAAATGAATTCAAAATGTATACTAGAAATCATCAATAACGGCACATAGAAAAGTTTTTCTTATTAACAGTTTAATATTTGCAGTATTTTCTAAATGTATATTACAGTGTATTGATAACACTGAAGTAGCATATCTGAGCACCAACAACTATCCCTTACCATTAGCAATTCTCAAATTACATTTACTAAGTAAAAACATTTTTTATATATTTTAAAGGTGGTCCTCCATAGGGTGCCCATACCACTGCTTTTGTTGTTGCCCAACTGTATGCCAGCCTAAGGTCTGAAAGACCCCACAAAGAGAAGTCTTAGGATATATGCAGTAGTGATTAATACCAGAAAAAGAAAGTGATGGTAATGGGAGGATTTGGACAAAAGACTTTGGGAGCTTCTTCAGGACTGGATGAATTTAAATACTAAATAAACAACTATTAGCTAATTAAGACCTTGAAGCAGATGTAAACTTTAATGTTGGTAAAAATATTATTTGTATATTTCGGTTAAAAGGCATATATGGGAGCAAACACATTCAGCTAAGGTAAAACTCTAGCCTTATTTTTATTTTCTACACTTGTAGTGAGTCCTTTCTTGTCTAAAAAGAAATGTTGTATGTTCTCCATTTGTCTACACTTGGACTACCCTTTCTTCCTATTGGTGCATCTGTAATTATGCATAGTTTGCATGTATCTTCATATAAATAAAAAAGATTTGCACACTACTGGGAAAAGTCAAACAATAAAAATATTAATTATAATGACAAACCTGTCCCAGAGCCATAATGGATAGATCTCCTATTCCACCCTGGTCTTCAGACAGGCAGATGTGAAATGTACTCTATCATTGGCACATTCTCTGTGACAGATTTATTCTGTGATTGGCAGTGTTAAACAGGTAACCACCAATCAGGCTGCTCCTTGTGTAAAACAAAAACACGATGGGCTCAGATAATGGTTCTATTTAGGAAACATTCTTGCATTCTTTTTAAATAAACATGATGAAGTTCCAAGTAAAGTGTCCATTTAACACAGAAATGATTGGTGATTTAGAGATAATCTTAACTGTTTAGAATAACTATATTTTTTAAAAAGTGCATTTTTATCATGTGACCTACACAATACTGGAACTAGAATACTGGACTGAAGAAAGATTATACAAAGTCATTTAGAGGTTGCCTGTTAGAAATAAAGTTAAAGCACGTGAATATATGTATTATTTTAAAGAGACATTAAACAAATTAAAACAAAATATCCTGTCATGTTTTTATATGTTTCATAGGTCCACGTCTTCTGTTATGTGAACAATTTGTCTAATGTACTTGTTATTTATAAAGAAAACTAAAGTAAAAGCTGCTCTTTAGAGACCAACCCTGCTAAGGCCATAATAAGCCGCACATGTCAGTATTTATTTTTCTCAAATGGTATCTTTCCTATATTGGGGATAAAATATGTGAAACCTCAAATAGGTTGTTTCCACTGGATCTTTTCCCCCGCGTTGTACGTGCATTCGATATTGGTAAAACTTCACATCAAGTGAATGGGACAGTGTCCACTTTTACCCACACCACTTAGTTGTCCAAGTGAGGTACCACGTTGTCCATGTGGTTATGCATCCACTAAATATCATAGAATGCGTCAGCAGGACACACAAAAGCCACACCCCAACAGCATCCGGCGTAGTTTTTCTGCATCTTTGCTGTTCAAATAATCAGTTTTAACATGCACTGAACTGTAGCCACCCACAAACTCCAGCAAACAGTGGCCGATACTTTATTTGGGAGTAATGGAGGCATCACGCCATAGAAACAAAGCCTAAAAAATGGTAGTAGTGATAACATGGACTGCAGCAAATCCAAATAAACATTTGGCTAGAGCTGGGTCACTTAATATAGAGGGATTAAGGTTCTATTTTAGCATAAAGCATCTGCCTGCTTTTTTAATTATACATTTATAATTAGTAAATTTGATGCACCATGGTACCATGTCCAGCTTCTCAGGCATGTTTGATAATATTTGATGAACGATAAACATAACAACTTTGTGTGCTACTACAACCTGACATTCAATGGCAATCCAAAATATCTGATGAAGTTTGATTTAATTTAAATGGTTTGTTTGTTGCTATAATTTTTGAATTGAGCATAATGCAGTTTTAATATATCGTTTTCCATTTGCTTTCTTTTTCTTGTTAAAGTCTTCTTCAGAGCTGATTTTTGGACCATAGTCTAAGACTGGACATTCTAAATATGGTCTCATTTAAGTTGTGTGAAACACATCAGAACAGTTTACACTTGAGGAAGGGGGGGGGGGGGTCTAAAAGGGTTTTAGAAGTTACGTTTAGTTTCGTTTAGTTTAGTTTAGATGGACTAGGTACAAAGTACAAGTAACATTGTAGTGATGCAAATCTTCCTGGTGCTTGCCATTATAACCTGTGCCTTGCCTTCTTCTGTCTGTCTGCAGTACCTTCCTGCTTGGCTGCCATGTGAACTATATAAGCCTTCTTCTATGGCAGGTGGACAGCTACTTACCTTGAACCTATCCTGATCCACTGTCTGCTGTTCTGTCTGAAACCATTCGTTTTTACTTTGACCATATCTAATTTTTGTCATGTGCACTGACCTCTGCTTGAACCTTGTGCATGTATTTTTTTTCTGCCACCTGCCCGAACCTCTGCTTGAAACCTAAGCACATGTCTTTTTTGCTGCCTGCCCTGACCTCTGCTTAGACCGTGCCAAATCTCTTATCTGCCACCTGCTGAGTTTTGGATACTAATCAACTATTCTTTTCTCCACACATAAGATTCTGCCTCATTCTACCCCTGTAAGGGTCACACTAAGATTTGAAAACTGCTGTCCACCTTGAAGGGCAACATCTCCACCATGGGATTATCTAGTGAAGAGCAGACCACATGCTTCAGATGACATAACCTTTGACCACTACCGAATGTAAGCTGACCACTTAGGCGGTATGTAAAGTATCTTTGTCCATGGTATTTCAACAAGACTTCTAGATGACCAAAAGCTTCTAGATGAAGTATTGTAGACTTTACAAGATATGAAACAAAACCGCAGCTAATGAAATTTAGTTTACTACAGACTAGTGATGGCCAAACTGCCCGCAAGGTGGACAGTTCTGCCGGGAACAAGCATGTTCGCCCTCCTTCTAGCCAGCAAGCAGTACGGGTGTTTGACCCGCCCTGTTTGCCGGCGAGAAGGAGCCCTCTATTCTTCCTCCGGTGGGATCAGGGGCAGCGAGATCCCGCCACAGGAAGAATCTTTTAACTGAAGATCGAGTAGAGAACCCGGTCTTTCAGTGAAAAGCCGGCTCGTAAACCCGGATGTGACGTCAGTGAATTTGAATCTGTCCGCGAACATGCGGACGGCGGACTTTCTTTAAAGTCCGATCTGCCTGTTCGCGGACGGAAATGGCCGAAGTTCAGCCATCACTACTACAGACATTATGGTGTTATTTTAACATAATACTAAGTACAGGGAGTACAGAATTATTAGGCAAATGAGTATTTTGACCACATCATCCCCTTTATGCATGTTTTCTTACTCCAAGCTGTATAGGCTCGAAAGCCTACTACCAATTAAGC
>CM070034.1:40568831-40612691 GCA_036250615.1 Ptychadena robeensis | reverse complement strand
GTAGCCTATTCTGATGTTGTTTGTTGTTCAGGAGTGGCTTGACCAGAGGAATACGATATTTAAAGCCCCTGTCCAGAATCTGTCTGTGTGTGGTGGCCCTTGATGCTCTCCAGCCTCAGTCCACTGCTTGTGAAAATCCACTATGCGTTCCAGGTACAGAATGTGATGTCACTGATGTCACTTCATGGGTTTCCCAATTCAAATAGGGGGGGAATTTGAATCTGCCCACAGACCTTAGGGAAGTTCGGCCATCACTAATCATCACCAAAATATATTGCATGAATAAAGTTCAAAGTCAAGTTGAAGTATTTCAAGTTGAAATTTTGACTTTGAACGTGATATATGAAAAAAATACATGTGCAAGACCAACCATTTTAATGGTTCTGCAACCTTTCTGTAAATCTCCAACAATTTTGGTCATGTTCAGGGGCTTTGCAGTTAATCCCCAAATCAACTAGTTAAAATGTTCTTACCATCTCTAAACTCTTTCTGTGAAATTGCTTTATGTGCTGCTTCTTCCTCTCCACCAAGTAGCAGTGCCACAGTGCTAAAACTTGAGGTACAGGGTACAGGGGAGGCGTCCCAGGAAGTAGCAGGCATGACGTAATCGCGGGACCGCGCCAGCACGTGAAGTAGGCAGGGTCCATGACAGAGCACAACGAGGCTGGGAACTGCATGGCGGAGAGACGGCAATAAGGCATGGGGACACGCCAGTTTAGAGAGGCTCCCTCACCAGCATCCACTCCTGACACACCGGGGATAACACCCGGAGGGTTATAGATTTACTAGATATAGTAAATAAAGAAGAGACAGGAATGGTAGTTCTGAGCCTTGACGCGGAAAAAGCATTCGACCGCCTTAGTTGGCCGTTTCTAATTTCCACACTAAAAGCATTTGGAATAGAAGGACACTTCCTAACCGCCATACAAGGATTATATACAACGCTGTCAGCCTCAATCAAGCTAGCTAACGGACAATCAAAGAGATTCCCAATCCTTAATGGCACGCGACAAGGCTGCCCACTCTCGCCGATATTGTTCGCCATGGCCATCGAACCCTTAGCGGCACAAATTCGTAATAATATTAACATTAAAGGTGTTAGGGTGGGAAATAAAATATATAAGATCTCACTTTATGCGGACGACGTCCTATTGACGCTTATGCAGCCAATTACCACCCTCCCAAACTTAGAAAAAATATTACAGGAATATGGACTAGTGTCGGGATATAAAAATAACAGGGGGAAAACCGAGCCCATGGCGACCAATATCGGACGAGAGGAATTGGACCATTTAAAAGATATATATGGGTGGCGATGGAACGATGTAGGAATTAAATACCTGGGTATAATGATAACAACCAAATACTAAACACTATATGAGAACAACTATCCGACAATGTTTAGAGAAATAGATGACCTCCTGAGACAATGGAAGGGCCTAACAATCTCGTTGAGTGGTAAAATAGAGACGGTCAAAATGATGGTCGTCCCTAAATTGACCTATCTCTTTAACACATTACCGGTGCAAGTACCTAATAACAAAATTCATAAACTTCAACAAAAATTAATGGACTTTATTTGGGGATATAAGACACATAGAATTTCCACAAAAGTGATGTGTAGAGCAAAGGAGATGGGGGGAATGGGAACCCCAGATATAAAAAGATACTATTTAGCATCTCAAATAGGCTCCATTAATGGTTGGCTAAACCAGACCACAAAGCAAAAATGGGTCCAAATTGAAAAAGATCACATGGAAATTAGAGATATGAGACCATGGATATGGGGTAGGGGAGTAAGAACTCAAATTACTAAAATGACCGGACCAACTAATCATATAATGAAGATATGGGAGCTTATAGGAGAAAAACACGGTTTAAAGAACAAAATATCAAGGTTAGAATCAGTGATAGATAACCCTTTGATCCCGGTTGGTTGGACCAAGAGGAGGCGAAAGGTCTGGGAGGAGGCAGGGATAGACAAAATGGGAATAATGCTGGACGATCAGGGAAGGATGGAATCATTCGAGGGACTGCAGACCCAGAGAAACCTTCCAGAATCTAAAAGATTCACTTACTTGCAGATTAGACAATATTACTCAACTAGACATGGGAAAAGCAAGTACCCGGATTTGACCCCATTTAAAAAGGCCATGAGCTTAGGACAATTAGACAGGTCATATATATCCACGGTGTATAAAATGTTGGAGATAGATAAAGAAGAAAAAACCCCATATGTCGGGAAATGGGAAAAGATAGTGGATATAGATGAAGGGGAATGGAAGGAAATTTGGAGAAATGCGGGGAAAGCATCAATTTGTGTAATTCATAGGGAAAATCTATATAAGCTGCTTCTCCATTGGTATTATACCCCAGATAAGCTACGGAGGATATACCCACAGTCATCAGGCCTTTGTTGGCGCTGTAAAAGGAATATAGGAACGGTGGATCATATTTTCTGGAGTTGCCCAAACCTGAATGATTTATGGAGAGGGGTGAATGAGATGATGGAGGCCCTCGTGGGAAAGGAAATTGTGGCAGATTTTAAAACACATATCTTAGGGGTTACGTTTAAAAATCTTAATAACAGACAAAATAAAATACTTCAACATATACTTACAGCAACAAGATGCTTAATAGCAAAACACTGGAAATCAGGCCACCCCCCTACTATGGGTGAACTACTAGCAAGAATCATGGAAGTAAGAACTATGGAGTATTTAACGGCATGTTTGCAGGAAAGAATAAGGGCGTTTGAGGATACCTGGGAGCAATGGGATGCTTATTTAAAAAAGGAAAGGAAAGAAAACGACGCAAGGAAGGAGGGCAATAGGGAAGTGCAAAGGCAATTAGAAAGATCTGACTAAGACAGGAAGAAAAAAGAAACCATGGACAAGGCTGTTGTGTCGTGTTGGGTTATGGTTTTGAAGAAAAGTGGAAATAGAAAATGAAATTGAAATTATAATTATAATAGGATGAAAGTTAAAATAAGGCTATCGATAACATAAAATGTAATATACGCTTTTTGAATGTATGCTTTTATTAAGAGGGGCAATGAATCCGTGTATGTCATTTGGATATATGTCAAAATAACTAATAAAGAAAATTTAATAAAAAAACATAAAACTTGAGGTATTGCAGCACCACCGGAAAAAGACAATGTAATTCTGTCATAGTCACAGCTGCTGTGCGCTGATGTTCCTCTACTTACCGCTCCTGTCCTTGGCGCTGTGTTAAACCATGACCAATGTTGTGCTGGTATCTGCTCACAGCATGCTGTTAGTTTCTGCAGCACTTCCTAAAGGACCAGTGCGTGTCACTTCCAGGGATTTAAAGGATTGGTCATGTGCCCTGGCTGACCAATTGTGGTCCTCCTGCATGTATATAAAGGATCCTGCCCTTGCTACTATGCCTCAGTGTTAAGGTCTCTTGCTAACACTTGTGATTGCTACCTGTGTTCCTGATTGTTGCCTGTGTTTTCTGATTGTTGCCTGTCTTGACTCTTCTGTTGCCAACCCAGACTGCCTGACCTGTACCTTTGCCTGCCTGATGACGCCATTACCTCATCCTTTGTAGAAATGGTTTTCAAAAATTCGACCATATTGATTTCGAGTAAATTGCAAAGCCCCTGAACATGGTATCATCACCAAACTTGCTGGAGATGTAGAGAAGGGTTAGGGGTATACTACTAATGACAAAGTATGGCTCTAACACAAACAGTTTTTGCACAAATTAAGTTTAAAATCAAGTCAAAATTTCGAAAATCTGAATTTTGACTTAGATTTTGAACTAAATTTATGCAAAAAATACATCTCCAGCACTTTTGGTGATGAAACCACTTTCCGAGGCTTTGCCATCAGCTCACAAAATTAGCATTTTGAAAAATTCGACCATCTCTAATCATTTGATCCTACGCTGTTGCTTTTGGTTATGACTTTGCCTGCTGAGAACACCTGGTACCTTTCCCTGGTGTCCTCTGGATCAGCTGCCTCGTGTGCCTACTGACTCGTTGTTCCACTCTGGAAAGTCTATCCCTACCTTCCGGGGTATTGTGAAGAATGAGTGGGTTCACTTAGACAACACCCTTAGAGGAGGTAGGACTTGTGACACAGTGGGTACACTGAGTACAGTGGTTATGTCCATATTTTATATGGCCATAACCAATTAGAAGTTTATGATGCTATGCTCACATGACCCTTACAACACAGCCCAAAATGTAGTTTATAAATGTTGAAAATTTTTGAAGTTGAAGTATTTCAAGCTGAAATTTTGACTTTGAATGTGATATATGAAAAAAATAAATTTTCTGAGATAAGCTCAGAAGCGCTGTTTATTGCCCACTAGTGATGGCCGAACTGCCCGCAAGGTGGACAGTTCGGCCGTGAACAAGCACGTTCGTCCTCCTTCTCGCCAGCGGACAGTATGGGTGTTCGACCTGCCCTGTTCGCCGGCGAGAAGAAGCCCTCAATTCTTCCTCCGTTGGGATCAGAAGCAGCGAGATCCCGCCGCAGGAAGAATGTTTTCACTGAAGACCGGGTAGAGAACCCGGTCTTTCAGTGAAAACCGGCTTGCAAACCCTGCGTTCCAGGTGCCGGATGTGACGTCACTGACGTCACATCCAGGTTTTCAGACTCAAATTCCCCGCCTAGAGGCGGGTAATTTGAATCTGTCCGCGAACGAGCGGCCGGGGGACTTTTTTAAAAGTCTGATCCTCCCGTTCGTGGACGGACATGGCCGAAGTTCGGCCATCACTATTGCCCACCACAACACTTCTGTAGTGTTTCTTGGATACATCATGTCAGATGATGGATTGCAGATGGATCCAGAAAAACTGAATGCGGTAACAAACTGGCCTTGCCCAAAGGGTCTTCATGCTATTCAATGCATTCTTGGCTTTGACAATCGCCAGATCATCCCAAACTTTTCGACTCTTTACATTTCCGATCTCCCCTCTTACTAAGAAAGGGGCGAATGCCAAAGACTGGACCCTTCTGCACCTTTTCTACATCATCCCGATGCCTCCCGCCAGTTCATTTTAGAAGTAGAGGCCTCCTCCATAGGAGTCGATGCCATTTTACTACAGAAGGGTCCCAAGTGGATGGCAATTACATGTGGCTTCTTCCCCAAGCTGTTCTCCCCTGCCGAGAGTAGACAGAGAGCTTCTGCCCATAAAACTTGCCTTGGAGGAGTGGCACTATCTGTTGAAGGGGGCCCAGCATCCAGTGGTAATCTTCACCAACCACAAGAATCTTACGTATCTGCAGACCACCCATCATCTGAACCAGGTGGGCACAGTTCTTCGCCAGTTTTGACTTTGAGCTACACTTTCGTCTGGCCGAGCAGAATAACAAGGCAAATACTCTGTCTCGATCATTTGAATTCTCATACCAGCAGGGGGAGCCCCAGTACATCATGGATCCTGAACGCTTGGTCACCGCGGCACCAGTTCTGGTAAAAGACCTACCACCCGGAAGAACATTTGCGCCCTCTACCAAGAGGAGATAAGCACTAGCGTGGGGGCACAACTCCATATTTGCTGGTCACCTAGGGTTCTGGTTAGACCACTGAACTTTTGGATCAACATTACTGGTGGCACACACTGTTAAAGGATGTGTGTGACTATGTGTGTGCCTGCACCATCTGTTCTGGAGGGCTCTTTGCCAGCTGCTTGCTATCGAGCTGGACTTTTCTTCCGGTTACCATCCCCAGACCAATGGATAAGTGGGTAAATCAAATATTAGAGAGCTATCTCAGTAATTTCATCTCAGTCGAACATGACAACTGGGTACAATTGCTACCATGGGCTGAATTCTATTATAACAACCATTATGAGTGTTATAATGAGTGTACTGAATCCTCTCCGTTCTTTATCCTCTTCCTGTTCCTACAGCTTATGTGGATCTGGCTACAGATTCCACTTGCAGGGATTTCCTGAGGATTTGGCGTGGTACCAAAGACTGCATGAAAACTAATGCAGACAAGAAAAGAAGGAGACCACCTCAGTTCTTGTCCGGAGACAAGGTATGGCTCTCCTCTGAACGCATTCACCTGCTGATGATGCCTGTGTCTCTGGTACCTTTACCTGGTGTCCTCTGGACCAGCTGCCTTATGTGCCTATCCTTTCTCAAGAAATAGCCACCTGGTGTTCCCCTTGGGAAGTCTATCCCCACCTTCAGGGGTATTGTGACGAACGAGTGGGTTCACTTAGACAACGCCCTTACAGGAGGCAGGACTTGTGGCACAGTGGGTCCACACCCGCTGGTTCGCAAGGAAATCCTGGTGTATGGCACATGCTTTGAGTGTCCAGAGTTAGCAATACCATAGTTTCAATATCAATATACAGTGTATCTTTTACTAAGGAGTGACTTCCATTTGGCCACTCTACCATATATCTGACCTCTGGGGCTTGGATCAGGTTGTTGGTCACTTCCCTTTACACCGATTGTTCAGTAGAGATGTCCAACTGGCTCTAAGAAGAGTGCTGGTGGTATTGAAATCTTTCACAGATGATGGAGGCCACCGTGCTCATTAGGACTTTAAAGCAGCAGAATTTGTTTCTGTAAACATCCCCACATTTGCGCCTTGAGACAATGTCCCGGTGGTCTACAGACAATCAATTTAACTTCATGCTTGGTTTGCTCTGACATGAATTGTCAGCTGTAGGATCTTATATAGACAGGTGTGTGCCTTTCCAAATCATGTGCAATCAACTGAATTAACCACAGGTGGCCTCCAATTAAGCTGCAGAAACATCTCAGGCCTGGATGGTGGATTTCTGCAGAGATGGTTGTCCTTCTGGAAGGTTCTCCTCTCTCCAAAGAGGACCTCTGTCTGGGGCTCTGACAGAGTGACCATAAGGTTGTTGGTCACCTCCTTGACTAATACCCTTTTCCCCTGATCGCTCAATTAAATCAACTGAATTTACCACAAGTGGACTCCAATGAAGCTGCAGAAACATCTCAAGGATGACCTGATCTCCATTTTGAGCTTCATGGCAAAGGCTGTCAGTACTTATGTACATGGGCTTTCTTAATTTTTTAAACTTGCCAAAATCTTAAGGCAACTTTTTCATGTTAACATTATGCGGTGTTGTGTGTAGAATTCTGAGGACAAAAATGAATGTAATCTATTTTGGAATAAGGCTGTAACATAACAAAATGTGGAAAAAGTGATGCACTATAAATGTTTAACTAGCTAGACTTTACTCTAAAACCAAAATATAATACTGTAGTTCCATTTTACACTTTCCCTCAATGTGTTAAAGATGCCAAGTACAGCAAACAGCATACTCTGAGATTTGTTCTATATACACTGAATTGAATATTGTATACACCTAACCAATGCACTTGGAGTACATTTTACATTTCTGACCTTCTTTATTAAGTTGAGCTGTGTACATAAAAGCATATGTAAAGCCCCTCATAGACGTTTTGGTACAGGGGAGATGCTGTTATTTCTGGAGAGGTGTACTTGTGGTTAAAAGGAGGTGCAGGGGTTTTACCTGATGAGCAGCTCATGTACTAGGGATTTCTAGTAAACACCTATAGGAGGAAGGTCTAGCCACTGGCCCATGGAACAGTAAGGATTGCCTCTTCACCCTGGGTTATTGCCTTCCTGTTGTAACTTGATCCTACCCCGTCTCTGTGCTTAGAGACAGAGAAAAAGACTGTCCATCATTAAGGTAAAGTTATTCTCCATACAAGTTGACCTTCCTGTGTGTGGACTTTATTCATAACAGAGGCTTGTGTAAAATCATTGCTAAAATGATCTTTGTGTGGTGAAGTAGCACTACTGGGTGAAGAAGTCACGGAAGGAGACCTCCTGGTGTAGCCTAGAGTTTGGAAATTGGTCATTCTGGGGATATTGATGTGTGTCAGCAAGTGATCCAACATCCTTACTAGCCAGCTCGCAGTGGAGCACAGCAGGAGTGGTAAATGGGCTATATGCCTGAGGCATACACACAGGCTCCTGAGGTAGCCTTTCCTTGACAGATTACTCAGAGCCAGATTACACAGAGAGGGACTAGGAGTCTCAGCAAAGCTCTTCAGAGAATGCTTCTGCAGCTAAGATGACAGCTAAAGCGGTAAACAGGTAAAATAGGTCAATCAATAGTATTTTGCAGCAGCCCCAATGGGCCAACTCCTCAAAAATGGACCAATGTTCACTTGTTAGCTAAAGCTACCTGCATGCTACATCCTCATTAGCACTTGTAACGCAATTAGTCTACACCCATCATTTAGCACTGAATATTTCTGTACATTGCCTTGGTATTGGTTTAGACTGGTGCCTTCTACTCTAAATGGACTTAACCTTTTCCAGTAAGTTCCCTCTATGATAGACATAACAGCTAAAGGGGTAAACACATAAAAAGAGGTCAATAAATTCTAGTATTTTCCAGCAGCCCAAGGGGCCACTTCCTCAGGAATGGACCGATGTACACATTTCAGCTAATGCTCCCTGCATGCTACATCTCCATTAGCACTTCCCACTCTTAACGCAATTAGTCCACACCCACCATTCAGCACTGAATATTTCTGTACATTGCCTTGGTATTGGTTTAGACTAGTGTCAACTACTCTGATTGGCCTTAACCTTTCCCAGAAGGTTCCCTCTATGTTGGCTGGCCATCTGGCAGCCTTTGACTTGCATCTCCTAACTGCCCACCTGAACATAGCCTTTTTTTTCTGATAACCTACTATTTCCCAATCTTGCAAAGGTCCTATCAATATCAACATGATTAGGAATATCTACAAGAGGAATGATGAGACAGGGTGACTTGGGATTTTCACGGAAGTGGTAATGGAAACAATTTACAGAAAGCATGTGATATGAAGTTTCTAAAACATTTACAAATATGACATAGTATAGCAACATCTTAGACAAACTCACTGAACTTCTAAACTACCATCAACTAAGCAGCATTCTTGTAAAACTGTTTATGTTTTCTATAAATAGTTAATGCAAGAGATGAGCTTTGTCATCACTGACCGGTATATCATTCTACTCTCACTGCTAAAACTTTCATATACAGGACCCTTTAAGTTCAAATGAGTTCCAGCAATGTATACCAATATGACCAATCAAGCACAGTAATTCCAGTTTCATTGAACCAGGTTTTGGTACATTTGGCAGTGTCACCGGTGACATGAACTGGGAAACTGACGCCCCTCCATTAATATAGAGGTCTATGGCGCGAGATTCGCTGCAGCTTTCCGTGGGTATATCAGGTTTTCCCACTCTCCGCTCCTGTAGCAGTTGGGACAAACCTAAACTGCGGTCGAACCGGGGTCGTCTTAACTGCCAGGGAGGTTAATTAGCTTATTAGAGTCTGACACATTGAGTATAGAACATTGAACCTTTTCACAATATTCTAATTTTGGGGTTTTTATAAACTGTAAGCAATAATCATAAAATTTATTACATGCAAAGGTTTGATATACAGGGAGTGCAGAATAATTAGGCAAATGAGTATTTTGACCACATCATCCTCTTTATGCATGTTGTCTTACAACTCCACGTATAGGCCCCAAAAACCTACTAACAATTAAGCATATTAGGTGATGGCATCTACTGTAATGAGAAGGGTGTGAGTCTAATGACATCAAACACCAACTTACGGTGTGCAGATATAGGCAACTTCCTTCCCTTGGCAAAACTGGGATCAACAAAGAAGACTTGACAGGCTTAGAAAAGTCACAAACTAATGAGATACTCTTCAGAGGATCAGCAGCACTCTTAAAATTGCAACAGCTTCTGAAGACAGATCACCACAACAACACAAGCGTTTCACTTCAAAATAAGTCAACAACGCTACGCAAGAAAACGTGTGAAAAACCAACGGAGCCAAAATAAAACTGCACCACTGAACTAGAAAAGTCAAGCGTGCAGCTCCAAAAGACCACTTGCCACCAGTTTGGCCAATTCAGAGCTGCAACACTCACTGGAGGCCCAAAAAAAACACAAGGGTGACAATACTCAGAGACATGGCCAAGTACAAAAGGCTGAAAAACGACAAACACTGAACAAACACACAAGCTGAAACGTTAAACGCGGCCCAAGAAATATCTCAAGACTGATTTCCTAAGGTTTATGGACTGAGAAATAGATGAGTCTTGATGGCCAATGATGGGCAACCTGGCTGGATTGGTAAAGGGCAAGAGCTCCATCCGACCACGACACGCCAGACAAGGTGGAGTACTGGTTGGCTTGTATCATCAAAGATGACTCTGTGGGGCCTTTTCCGGTTGAGATGGAGTCAAGCTCAACTCACCATGCCTACATGCCAATTCTGGAAGACACATCATCTCAAGCATGTACAGGAAAACGCTCAGCCATCCTTCAAGAAAAAAACATGATTTCATGCAGGACAATGCTCCATCACAACGTTCCTAGTACCTCCCCAACGGGCGGCACAAAAGGTATAAAAAAGAAAAAACTAATGACATGGCCTCCGTGTTCACCTGATCGAACCCCCATTGAGAACCTGTGGTCCATCATCAAATGTGTGATTACAAGGAGGAAAAACAACACCTCTCTGAAACAGTGCCCTGGGAGGCTGTGGTCTGACTGCACCACGCACATGTGAGGTGAAACAGATCAAAAACACCTGACAGAATCCATGGATGCCAGCTTTGAGTGTCCTTGCAAGAAAGGTGCTATACTTGGTCAACTCATTTGTTTTTGTTTGTTTTTGAATGTCAAAACGTATCTAATTTGAAGTTGACATGTTATATTGGTTTCACTGGTTTAAAAATAAATTAATTGAAATGGGTTTATAATTAGTTTTTTGGTTAAGTTACCTAATAATATGCACAGTAATAGTCACCTGCACACACACATTCCCACTCTTAAAAGCTAAACTAAAACAAAACTAAAAACTACTTCCAAAAAATATTCAGCTTTGATATAATGAGTTTTTTGGGTTCATTGAGAACAGGTTTGTTGTTCAAAAATTTCCTCAAAAATACCACTTGCCTAATAATTCTGCACTCCCTGTATCTCACTTGGCATGTAATCGGTCTGTTTTATATATTTGTTTTACAAACTGATTTACTGCAATACAGGAACTTTTGGACGATATAAAAAATGTTTGCATTTCGCCTGTATTTCAGGGGTTCAAATGAAATTGAAGAATTTAATTAATCTCATGGGCAGGTGTTATTTTCTTTTTATGCCATTATCAATTAACCTCCTGAGCGTTTGCCACGGGCAATCGCAGCGGAGCACAATATGCTCCGCCGGGATTTCCTGCTCAGCTGGGGGACCTACACATAAGCCCGGCGTCACTGGAGACGCCGGACTTATGCTGAAGAAAGGCGACGCCCCTCCAGTTTGACGGAGGTCTATGGCGCCGCCTACCCCCGCCCCCTTCGCGTCACCGGTGACGCGATCGGGGGCGGACCCGGAAGCATCGGCATACATGCCGATGCTCCCGACCGCCGTAAGAAGACGGTGAGACCTCGAGCGTGCCTCTCGTTAACTGGGGCTGAGTTTCATGATGCATGAAACTCAGCCCGAGTTAACTCGGGGAGAATGCTCAGAAGGTTAAGCAGATAGGCCTGGGGGTTGGGGGGTTCTTGTGTGTGTAAAATTCGTGAAAGGTCAAAGGAACACTCCTTGAGGGTGAAACAAGCCATCCTATGCTGCAAAAGGGAAAAAAAATTCAGTTTGGTACATCCTGAGAAATAAAGCACTGGTGAACTCAGCAACACAAAAAGACATGGAAATCTATATAGGAAAAAAAAAATGGTGGATGGTCACAGAATCATTTTCATGCTAAAGAGAAACCCCTTTCATAACAGCCAACTAATTTAAATTATGCTCTTGGTAGTTTTTTTTTATTTGTCCAATTACTTTTGAGCCCCTGAAAGAAAGTGATTGTGTAAAAAAAGTGCTTTCGTTCCTCGCATTTCTATGCAATCTTTTTGTGCAACCCGTTGAATTAAAGTTGTTTCATTTTAAAGTCAATGTGATGGGGCATGGCCACACTTGGCATGTGAGAAGACACGGAGCTCCTCCTGCTAATCCTGCAGAAATCCATCTTCCTGGGGTACTTTACAGCTTCATCCACCTGAGCATTTTTTTTTCTGGGGGGTTAGCAGGAGTTATCACTACTCAGGCAATATCTGCAAAAAAATGTGTGAACACACTACAGACAGGATCTGCAACCTGGAGGACTCGCTTGCCCCTATCACACCTGATGTGGAACAGTCCCTTCCTCCGTCCTATTCGGCTGCTGATAAAGATGATGACCTGGTCAATTCTTTGTGATAATGTACAGAACCAAAAAAAAATTATCAAATATTTATGGACCTATTAGTAGATATAATAGTATGATTTATATGTCTGTACGTGTAAACGGCGTAGGGGTAGAAATGTAAAACTGGCTTTATATTATGTACTGGAATCTCACATATATAAAATATCTAAATCTCAAGCAGGGATGTCCAACTCAAACACAGAGTGAGTCAAAGGGTAAAAATTGCAAAAAGTCACAGGCCAACCTTGATTGTTGAATAAAATTTGAGTTTCCAGATAAAAAAGTTTTCCAGATATAGCGATGAACCCTTTCACATGGAAACAAACTTAGTTTTGTCTAAACATTAAATCTGGCACAAAGTTTAAATACTATAAAACATGTGAAATGTCAAATAAAAGACACATCTGTGCCAAGGACGGTCCTAGCCGGTCTGGCACCCTGGGCGATCACCCCCTCTTCCCCCTACCTGTCTGATGGGGAGGGTGTTACTGGTATGTGAACAGGTGGGTTGTTAGCGGTGTTGGACCAGGGGGTGTTTGAGGTGTTAGATGGGGTGATAGCGCTGTCAGATAGGGTTTGACTGAGGTTCTGCAGCAGCACAAAGGGAGCTGGTTTAGTTGTGAGAGGTAGGTATTCCGCTTGGTGCCCTGAGACACAACATCGCCGCTCTTCAGTAACCACCCCCTGTACTAAACCCCCCTTCCCCGCTGGATGATGTTGGGGGCGACAGCATTGGCGGGCAAAAGATAAATATCTGATGTCCATTATGCCGCCCCAGCCATAGGGGAGTTAGGCAACCACCCATGCCTAAAACAGCCACTTGCTGTGTCATTAATTTCTTAAATAATTATTAAATAATGAGAGCCAAATAAAATTACACTGAGGTCCATATTCAGCCCATGGTCTGGGGTTTGACACCTATAAAATACCTAACACCTATAAAATAATTAAATCAAACAAAATAAACTGATATAAAATTATAAAACATTTAGCCTAGCCAAGCCTATAAAACTTCAAAAAAATTGTTGCAAGAAAAACACTGGTCATCAATAATATTTTACACAATATATAGTGTAAGGGTCAGGACAATACAATGTATAACATACTTCTTGTAGTGCATTGGTCAGGAATAGTGATGGCCAAACTGTCCACAAGGCCACGAACATTGGATCTTTTCTTCTCCTGGCAATCAATATAGGTGTTCAACCCACCACGTTCGCCTATGAGAAAAGATTATTATTCTTTTGCCGGCCTGATCAGGAACAGAAAGATCTGGCCAGAGGAAGAATATTATCACAAGACACCAGGTAGAGAACCCGGTCTTCAGTGGAAAAGAAATTGTCTTTAAAACAGGAAATGGTGTCAGTTACATCACGTTTGGTAATTGGTATAAGGAACTGTGCATTCCAAAAAACGGAAGTGATGCCAGTGACGTGGCCAATGTTCAGCCGTCACTAGTCAGGAACATGTTTGATCAGGACTTCACCATTACAAATTCCCATCAGTCAAATTAAATATTGACTATTTGTGATCAGTGACAGATCCCCCATTACCAGACCCCTATAACAGACTCTTGACATTGTGTTTTGTTCATGAACCCATCTACTTGTAGTCTTATGAGTTGTCAAGTATAACACACTTTAAGGATTTATCATGCCCCTTAATCAAACCTGTCAAAGAATTTTTATAGAAAGTACATGACGAATATTTTGATGAAATCAATAAACAAAATATTCACAGCAACACTGTTTATATAAGATAAATATATTATATATAAAAAAATATACTTGTAAAAGATATATGCTTCCTTACAAAGTATTATTTATATATTCATGGTTTATCACTGGCTAGGAGTGGCGTACTCCTGGTCAGAAATGTTCAAGCATGTCCGAAGGGGTATCCAGTCTGGTTTTCACAAGCACACCCTGCATGGACTGAATGCTACAAAAAAATTCTCAGGTTGCTGCTCTTTCATACACTTTAACTGGCATCGGGCTTTAAAACAATGATTTGCATTTCCAATTGGAAAATCATTTTATTTTCATCATTAGCTTTTATGAAAATAATTGTACCGCTGACTTAAGGTTTCAATTATGCATTCGTTTTCCGGGTAACATGGGCAACAGACCAAAAAGCAAACAAATGCTCCTGGGGAAGGGCGTCTGCACACTTTTTGCAGTCATTTGGGCGACCTTTATAATCCACCCCCATTTAACCTTTTAGAGCAAGTGACCAAAAACCACTGGTAGAACACCTCATGTTGCGTTCCATGGGCAGTTGTTGCAATAGGGTGTTTAACCACTATTGGCGGTGTATATTAGCCCTAATGATTCATGTTTTGGCCCTGTATTTTCTGGAGTAACATCAATGAACCCATCCCTCAACCCCCTATCCCCCATCCCACTGGTAGAACACCTCATGTTGTGTTCCATGGGCAGTTGTTGCAATAGGGTGTTTAACCACTAATGGCGGTGTATATTAGCCCTAATGGTTCATGTTTTGGCACTGTATTTTCTGGAGTAACCACAATGAACCTCAACCTCTTACCTGTAATTTAAACCTCAAAATGTATGTTGGTTGATTTTAATTTTTAAAATATGAACTCCTATTTTGTGCTATATAACAAATAATCCTTTCATTTACCTGCTACTTTAAATTATTTAATGTGAAAAAAGTTGATTCAAGTATGAGCCAATCCTATTTTTACCTGATAAAAATGGTAAAATGGCTCAACTATCAATTGAGTGGATTCTGTTAAAGTCAAGAGGGTCTTTGAAACAGAAAAAAATACATATTACTGATTCTCACTGTATTCACAATGACATTAAATTAGTCATTTACAAGACAGAATGAGTAGTTCAGACTGAACCCAGGGCTATCACTACAACAGGAAGATATGATGTAAAGATGCTTTTTAAAGTCAAAACGTAATCTCACCTTTATATTAAATACACAAGTTACCATGTATATTTAATATAGATAGATTTTTTTACTTTAGGCGTAAGTTTAATAATAATTATGAATATTCTTTGTATGTATTATAAAATACCAAGGGGTGGTATTTGTAGTGTTTATTTAATTTGTTGCACGAGATAAACCCACCACCCAAGACCCCCACGTTTTCGCCCCTCTCCTGGCCAGGCAATAAGCTTAGCTGGGGAGGTAGAAGAGCTTGCAGAAGGAAGATTCCTTCTGTAGTGCATTGTTTATGTCACCGGGCAGCTGCATCCCTTCTGATATAAACAGCAGAGCCAGCTCACCAGCAGGCCGCTCTTCCAGCTCACATACAGAAGCTCCTCTGGTTGGCACCTGGAGCCTCCTTATCTTCCACTCTCCCAGTCAGAGCACAGGACTCCATCATATAAAATATTGTAAGCCCCCAAAAATTGTCTCATCACAATAATTGCTGGAAATGTATAGAACATCGCAGTAAATTAGGTCCAAAGTTAAGTCGAAATGTAAAATCTAAAAATTTCGACTTGACTTATGCAAAAACTGCATGTTCTTGGACAATAGTTTATTTTCTGTAAATTTCCCGCAACACTTCTCCACATCTTTAGCAACTCACAAATCAACAATTTTAAAAACAATATTTGACCATCTCTAGTCAGAGCTGATGGCCAAGAAATAGATTTTTCCCCTACCTAAGTCTTAATTCCTCTACCATGATTAAAAAAGACATGGGACACAATGTTGGGAAGATTACTTTGTACTACCTAGCTCTGTGTACTTTTTTTTTTCTTTCAGAAGCATGTCTGCGGACTACAGGAGGAGAGGAGAGGGGAGATACATGGAGCTTTCCCCCTCCGCCCCCTTCGCTCTGATGAGATGGAACGTGTATGTGTTGTGCTTTGACGGCAAGTGACACTTGGTGGCTGAAACTGATATTATAGATTGAGTTGAGAGTACAGTTATATTGTTAAACATATACACTTTATGTCACTTGGATAACCGCAGGGAAACTTAAAAAACTATAAAAGGTTGCAGTTAGGAGTGTCAAATTGGGAATGTAAATTACTAATTAAAAAAAACAATTGGACTTGGATAGATTGGATTGGATAAGGGTGTTGGAGATAAGGGGGACAAAAATCAGAGTAGGCACATGTAGGGTAAAATCTGACAATAGACTACTGAGATATGATACGGAGATCTGGGGGTTCAAACGGTGTTATAATGTGAGAGTTACATGTGACCCAAAGCCAACTGGTGACCTGTGGATGGAGACAGCTAATTGGAGGCTCAATCAGGAAAAGGGAGGTCCATCTGCAGCAGAATATGAACATATGGGGTGAGTACCAAACACCATCTCCTGGTACTCATCTGTGTAGCGCACTTAAAAAGTTATGTGCACCCCTGTTTATTACACAGTAAAAAGTAAAAAGAAAACAATACACACAAATTGTATATGTATAACAGTTTATTCCTATGAAGGCACACTTGTTATGACAACTGTAACAAAAAAGGATTTGCAGTGCTAAATACACGCAATTCCGGATGTAACAATTATTCTATAAAAAAGTTTGTGATTTACAAAACTACATTGTGTTTATTCTATAAAATAGTATACAAACAGTAACAGCTTGGACTGCTTATCTAAACATTGCAGCTGAATTTTGTGCAAAATCAGGTTTATTAAATATAGAACAATCAATCTTAGAGGTTCACATTATTCCATATAATTAAAGCATTTCAATATCTGTATTCCTTTATAAATCTATGAATAATAGAAAATCTTTTTCCTGAGTTATAGAACGTATATACATAAATATATATAACATCAAAATACATTCAGTTTTTCTGCTGTTTGTGAATTATGAGTTAACATATTCAGACAAAATATATTTGTGGATTATCTTTCCCTTGTTTTGGGCATCTCATTGATTTTTTTATGTAGATGTCATACTCTGGGGTCCCTCACCAGGAGGGTGTATCTCTGTAACTGTTGGAAGTCAAAGGGCTGCCTTATTTTTATAATAACAAGGACAGAGGCGCACAACCTAGTACAACAAAGTAGGGTACTGGAAATGGTTAAATAATATGGAATGGAATAAAATGAAACAAAACAACAGACAAGATACTCACATTAAAGGAGGTTTACAAGGATTGATCTCTCAGGGCCATGTGTTTTCCAGGATGACCTCACTTCCTGGTTGGGGATGAGATCACTTCCTGCTTACAGATGCTGGAGGGCTCAACAGGAACAAATGTCTGGTATGGTTTTTATACACCAGACATTTGTTCTGAAACCTTTTCACGCATATCTTTGCAATGACTCCTACACATCTGAGCTATTGATCCAAAATAATTATGCCAAAACTCATTCTGATATCATATGCTATGCCCCTTTTTGGGGTCAGAAAGTCTTAAGTTTCTCTTTTTATAAGAAATTCAGCCATAGCAGAATATATATGTACAGGAAAGTTATTAGGAGTACAAGATCTAGTTCCCGGGGAACAATGCTGAAAGCCTCTATGCCAGTGGTGGGCAACGGAGTTGATATGGAGGGCTACAAGTGCGGCCCTCAGCATCACTAAAGGGCCGCACATAAGATTTTCAATCTATACTGACATAAGCATTTTTTTTAAATAAAAAAAATGACAGCATGCCTAGCTAGAAGCCATTTATTTTAAATAATAAAATTTGTTTTAAGTTATACTATAAGTATAAGGGAACACTGTAGTATGGTAATTTACATGTTGTGTCATATATATCATCAAAGGTTATGTGCCCCATAGATATATGATTAAAGACTTTGATGATATCTGTGGGGCACAAAATCTTTGATTGAAAGGTTATGTGCCTATTCTCAGGTATACAATCATCTCCCCACTCCTTGGTGGAATAATGGGAGCATAGGCACTCATCTGTCTGCCGCTCCCCTGCCCACATGTCTTTGCCCAGGAATTACTTAGAGCAGGACCTTCTGGGTCGCTGATTGGTTTTCATGCAAGACAATCAGTGTGCTCAGCAAGAGCCTGAGTGAGTATTTCTCCTCTTCGTGCTCTAAGAAGACCCTGAGCAAGGACGCATCAAAGGCAGATCGATGGACAGGTGAGTTCCTATGCCCTATGCATTAGACGGCTTCTCACTTGTGTTGATGCAGAGTTGGTGGTTGGCCCATTAGTGATGTTTTTGCCAATGATCTGCAAATATCTAAAAAGAGGCTTGAACTTAATGCAGACACTAGATTTTTGTGGCCTATGACAACCATTTATGGTGATCTTATTTGAAAACTTAATGATGCTCCAGCCATCAGTAGATAGATCCATCATGCCAGATCATTAAATGACCTCCACAAAATGTTTCTGCTATTTGCTACAGAGGAGGACATAGGGATGCCTCCTGTTCTTCCTTCTCTTTCCATAGTGCAGAACAGACTGCTTGGGGAAGGACTAAGCGTCCCGTCTGTACATAGAGTGTTGCTCAACACCATGTTTTGTGAATCTATACAAAGTTATTGAGAATTGGTAATGTACATTAAGTGCATGTTCAGTTACATTGAAGTCAACAAAGATGTTTAAATGACCCATTTAAAAATGAAACAACTTTGGTGTAGAGATCCTCGTTATTAGTGTTCTGCTGCAGTGCTGTTGTATTGTTTTTAGGATGTATGCTTTGTCAGTCTGTAGCCTGAGGAGCTGTAAGCACTAAGGTCTCAAGATTCAGGGTATTGTTGACTTCTGTTACAGTTTCCAGAGGTCAGAGAGGGAGGTAACCATAACTCATTTATGGATGTTATCCTTTTACAGATAATTACTAACCATATTGTGGTTAGAGGCATAACAATTTTGGAGTGATTTTCCTGATTGTTTTCTCCTTGTTTAAGGTCAGGTAGGATGTGTGTGCGGAATTTGGTGCCATACATGGTGCTTAACCACGACCTACATGTTTCCTTAAAGCAGTTGCCTTCAGGTCAGGATTGAACTGGAAAAGGAATTTGCAAGGAATGAAGATAGAAGAAGCTGCTCTTTCTGCACATTACCCACTGAACAGGTACCTGTAACTTATAAACTTGAAAAGATAGTCCTTGACTGCTACTACATGGTCACTGAACCTTTGCATTAAAAAAAAAAAAGTATATCTGCATTGAAACCTCCTTTTTCCAGTTGAGCACCAGCAATAACATTTTGGAAAGTGATTGTAGATACTTTCTCTTTACTACACTAAATAAAACCAACATGGTAACACGGAGGGTATGCTTTACATAAATTATAACAATGTCGTATTATTATAAGAGTTTTTCCTATTCATCATAATACCTGTCTAGCAAGCTCAACCTAATGATATTCCTTAGATACTTAATTGCTGTTTCATGAATTAATATTTAACCTCCTGGGCGATATGCCGGAAGCCAGTTCTGACGCAGTTTGATCATGAATCAATTTGCGCCTGTGCTGGGATTGGGCACAAATGCCGCCTCTCCGTGTACCTGCAGGTCTTCTACAGAGCTGCAGACACACTGAGCCTTTCCGGCGCCATAGACCTCCATGTTAATGGAGGGGGCGCAGCTTTTCTCCCCGCACACCGCCGATGTCTATTTGACACCGGCGGTGTGTAAAGGGCTGGGCAGAGAGCCGGCAATCACGGGGGCACGAAAAGCCTGTAACGCCCAGAAGGTTAAGCTTATAATAAAAGCTGCATGTTCAAAAACAAATTAAAGAGGACAACTGTACAGTACTCCTATATCCTATTAATGCTTCCTATATCCCTCCTGAACTTACGCTAACACATCTACATCCCATCTCCTTACCTCTTAATATTGTTCACTGGTGATTTATATTTTATCTAGAACTCTCCAAAAGAAGATTCAGTATTGCTGGTATTTATCAATGGAGATAAGTAATGCAGTATTAGTGCAGAATATATGTTTAAATTACACGTCCAACCTGAAAACACAACCCACCTCACTTTATAAATGATCCAGAGACTGTCCTCCAGTGATGTCCATCCGGCTCATTGTTATTGCTACAAAACCCTGCTGGCTCGTCTCCAACAGGTAATCAGAGTTCAGAGTTATGGATTTGGTAATTATGAACCACTCTGAGCCACACTCAGAATTACCACCAGGGGAGTCAACAGTATATTAGGGCTGAATAT
Organism: Ptychadena robeensis; assembly: GCA_036250615.1. Taxonomy (NCBI): domain Eukaryota; kingdom Metazoa; phylum Chordata; class Amphibia; order Anura; family Ptychadenidae; genus Ptychadena; species Ptychadena robeensis. The sequence continues at coordinate 40,592,335 of CM070034.1, read as the reverse complement.
AAAACACCAAGGCTGTCCATACACAGGTTGTTTTTTACTTTCGATTGACTTAAAAAATCTATCTTTTAAATAAATCAATAGGAAATTGATCCATTTTTTGCAGAAAAAAATAACCAATTGATCAAAATTGGGCATTAAATCAGAAGAGCCATCATAAGTCAGGATGGAAAGTTTCAGGCAATTGTTTTTTGTCTGACAAGTTTTTTAGGTGTTTCAATCAGTTTTTCTCAGATCATATTTTGCATCAATTGTAGTATGGTAGTATCATTGATCGGTATTAGATTCACAGTTGATATTTAAATTGCACAAATCAGTCGAAAATCAGTTGAGCAAGTTGATGCATGTATGGCTTGCATTAGTTTAAGTGCAGACTACCAGAAATAGGCTGCACCTTAATCATCTAAAAAAGATGATATTGAAAAAAGTAACAACACAACTGTAACATTTAGAATGCACAGTAGTAGTAGTAGTAAATCTCCAGTTTTGATGAATATACATATGTATTTTTTTACATACCTCCAGACATACTTTACCTGTACACTATACTTACTTTATAAATCTAGCACACCAGGAAAAGTATACATATTTAAAAAATGTCCAGTCATGTTTTTAAAATACTATTTCTTATCCTTGTGCTAAAGCTTTGCAAAGTTATCCTTGGCACATAAATAATTTAAATTAAAGGACATTAAAGCACATAGAAATGTATAATTTAACAATAAAGTAAGTTGCACACCCCTAAGCAAACACTCATATATAGAGTGATATACATTATACCTGACATAATAAACACTGGCATTTGTGGTCCCAAAGTTAGCCAATCAAATTAAGAGCTTTTAAGGATAAATAACAAAAAAAAACTGTCATTTTTAACAACTGAGCATTGATTTGTAAGCTGAGAGACATACATCCTGGAGGTTGAGTCAATGTATTATACTTAGTTTCATATGCATGATGTGATTTGGGTTTTATAGCTCTGCCTTCAACCTCATGAGTCACTAAGCCCTTATACAGTAACACACAATAGGTGCATCACTACATGGTTGGTAGGGTATTGACTATGCATGTTTATGAAACAGAGGTCTCTAGATGCCTCCTCATTATTAAACCATGGCCAGAAGATCAAGCCTCATGGCCAAGAGAAATGTACAATTTCTCAAACTTCCCATTGCTTATAAACTGCCAACCAATTGGCAATTTTTACTAACATAACATAAGAGAGTGATCACTGGGTACTTTAGAAGATACCCAGATGATAAGAAATAATCTGTGATTAAAGTGTAACTCTATATTCTATTCTATGTAAAATCTGGTTTAAAATAAATACAAAAATCTGTCTTGTTTGAGATGTAATGGTTCCACTTTGCATGAGTTTATGGGAATGTAACAAGATGAATGAAACACGTTGGACTGAAGACCAGATATGAATTTGTATAAGTTGGTGCAATAGGTCTACACTCAATAAAAACAAATTTTATAAATTACCTTTTATGGGTTGATATTATGGAAGTGCCAGTAAGCCACTTATAGTGAAACGTGGGTTTGACGGAACCATAAATGGGTCTTTCCCTAAAACCCACCAAGGGTCTTGTTAATATGTTTGAATGATTGGGGTTGGCTATGATAAACTAAACCTGGGAAACATCCTGTAGTATTTCCTTCAATATAATTCTTCACAGGAATGTAGTCACTGTCTATATTTGACCTTTCAGCCCCATCTGCTGGAACTCAACATGTAAAATTACACAGCAGACCCATTAATGTGAGCAGCGTCTTGCTCTTGTGCATAAAGTGCAAACTGCACAGCCTGATGGACACTATAAAACACCATAGTACCTTCTTCCTTTTTAAAATATTCACCATTTCTAAGGGAATTCTTTACGGACGTATTGCACTGTGCCAGTAAAACACGAACCCCAATGTCATTATAATCTTTTGTAACTTCTTTCAGGGTGTTAAGACCTGCGGTGTCTATAAACTGGACTGCACTGCAATCAATAACTAGGGAATGTATAGGAAGTCGCTCCTGGTAAGGATGTAAAACAGCTTCAACCTCAGCAATGTTGCTTTCTGAAATATCTTTCTCCTTCTTTAACCTTTCCTTCTTCTTTGCTGCTTTTTGAACCTCTGTAGCCACCAAAACTGGGTCCACTCCAACATGTCTGTACAGTACTGATTTAAAAGCTTGTTTGTTCACATAATACAGTGGAGCTTCAAACCGAAACACCTGGACACCTTTTGTGGTGTTAAGATCTTTGTAGACAGCCATAGACTCATATACTTCGGAAGCTTCTACTCTACCTAACAACGATGATGTAGGTGTTTGTGATCTTACAATGACGCAAAGCATAGAAAATGCAATGCCAATCAAAAGTCCGAGCTCAGTGCTAATTACTGCAGATGAAAACATGGTAACCAACCAGATAACAGTATCCACCTTGTTTACTTTCCACATCTTGGGTAAATCTAAAAATTTTCCGAGGGCTCCTCTTAAATTCACTATGGTTATAACCCCCAGTACACATTTCTGAAGTGAAAAGAAAAGAGGAGCTATTACTAAGAGGACAAGCAGAATGACCAGAGAGGTCATTATTCCTGAGACTTGGGTTTTGCAACCAGTAGATTCTTTTACTAGTGTTTTGGCAAGTGCAGCACTTGTTGTAAAGCAATGGAAAAATGATGGGATGATGTTGCAGAATCCAATAGCATACATTTCCTGATTGGCCTTAACCTCATAGCCATGTTTCTTAGCAAACATCTCCGAGAGTGAGACAGTTATTGCAAATCCTATTATTGCAATGGACAAAGCACCTAAAGCAACATTTGGAATCAGGCTCCATTCCGGAGGCGTTGGCATTAGAAATCCAGTAGGGATCTCCCCTGCTATGCTAGAGTCATATTTTTCTTTGAGATGACCAAAGTGAGAGGCAAGAGTTGCCCCGACAACTACAAAAAGTTCAATAGGGATTGGAGCCTTAAGCTTAGACTTGAAGTATTCATTGACTTCTTTGGCTGGAACCAGAACTAAAAGGCACACAATACTTGTAACAAGATCACAAATGTTGGTCAGGTGAATTTTTTGGAAGATATAGATCCAAGTATAAATGGAAGAGCAAATTCCATTAGCACGTGGTATATTTAAACCTAAAAGATATTTTACTTGAGATGTAAGAATTGTGAATGAGGCACCTGTTGCAAATCCACTTAGTAAGGAGTCTGACAGGTACACAGAAACAAATCCTACTTGCAGGATTCCCATCAGAACCTGAAAGATAAAATAAGGTACAACATGAATAACAGCAATAATCCATTTGATGGAGTAACCAAATGCATCATATCATACTCAACAAACTCTACAGATATAGTAATGGCATTCCTATGAGTTTTAGCCTCTCCATAGTTTTTAATCATAGATTATGTTTTTTTGGGTATCAGGGCATGATAATATCTATCGATATATGTATATATATATATATATATATATATATATATATGTATATATATATATATATATATATATATATATATATATATATATATATATATATATATATATATATATATATATATATATATATATATATATAATTTTGTTAGTTTAGTAGTTTCTTATATTATAAAAGAATCCAGTTATCCTTGAGTAACTTGACTTTGCTTTTCCATCATTGATAATGTTTTTAATAAACAGATTATTTCATGACTATAAGTAGCTCACTTAACACTCACAGCCAAAGTCAAACTCCTTGCTGTACAGTGGCTTATTGTTTATCAATAATACAGGGAGTAAAATGTAATCCAAATTTACTCTTACCACAACAGCAATAGAGAACGAATAGTGCAATGGGGACACTTATCCCTCTAACAAATGTCTACAAAATGGAATTCCCCCACATTAAAAATTTATCCTGTACCACTTCCTGTTTAGTCTATTGGAAAATAATTGATGCAGATCTCGTTAATGTCACATGGATAGCACAAAAAAAAAAAAAAACTCTAATTTTCTATTCTATTCACTGACTACCCGCCTTTAATTTAAAATATACCCAGTAGTCCTTCTATTAGGGATTAGTGTCCACTGCTTAATTTCGCAAGAGTTGGACACACGACCACATGGTGCCCCTGGAGATGCATTCATTGAAGATCAATGGACCTGTCTATAAGACACAAAAAAGTAGCGCCCAATGCTGGGTGGGTTTTTCACATCTTTGTTATGCTTATTAATAGGGTGCGCTCCCACTGATGCCTGCAAGTTGCGGGAAATCCGCCTGCAATTTGGACGTCACATGTCTTATTTCTCCAGCGCAGGGCAAAAGCAGTGGACACATGGCCCAAGGGATTCTGTTCAGTTACTTCCTGTTAAGGGTTGACAACAATCTCACAATTGTTCTCCTGTAATGCCACTGTGACGCCACTGTAATGCCACTGTAATGCCACACTCAGGAAGCCAGCCCATAGTAATGATGTACCGCTGATGATGTACATGTACATATAGGCAGGAAGTAATGGAAGGGAGTTGCAGGAGCGCAAAAGAAAGAATGGAAATTAAAAAAAAGTGTATTAAATTAGTTAAAAAAATTCATTTATGATAAACTGTGCATTTTTGGGCTAAATGGAAGGGTTCAGAAGAGATATTGTCGCCATCTGCATGAACAGCAAAATAACAAATAAAATCACGTCATCCGCCAACATCCAAAATTTGTATACATTATAAACAAAAATAGATAGTTGCACCCAGAACCCTTAAGTCACGGAGACCGTATCCACGTCCTTAAGGTGGACTTTCAGGCAGACTAGAGTAGTGAATGGAGATGAGTAATGAATAAAGTTATCAACCACAATGTATTGAAAATAGTCCAGATTTATACGTAAGTCCATTGAAGATCATATAGGTTTGGAACAATCCATGGTGTTAAGCCAACAGTTTGTGCGTGTTTCATGCAAGAGGGGTCAACATGTTTCGGGGCATCTCTGTCGCTTCATAAGGACGGTATTGCATGAGGTATGCAATGCAATACTTCATACAATACCGTCCTGATGAAGGAGTTCCTATCTCTATGGCATTTATATCGGTGGTGTTAGTGACCAGAGATAAATAAGTAACATTCAAAGTTAATATTTCCTCTAATACAAAAAAGTGTTGGGTATTATAGTCAGCTGCAAGGGAGGAAGAGGTGGTAGAAAAGCATAAGAAGGTTGGGGGAGACCATTAAGTCTTAGCCCTGCCAATGTCTCTATAACTGCATACAATCTTCCCAAAAGTATTTTGTGCGATAACAGTCCTATAATAATAAAATAAAACCTCCAGCGTAAGAAAGTAGGGGCCAACGTTCCAGATGTGGCTGTGTTTCTGAAAAGGCAATGTATTTGTCATATGTGTTAATCCAATTCATTATAAGAATTCAATCTTTTTCCTTTACATTATGTTATTCTTCTTTTCTACATAATAGTCTACTGTCTAGTAAACTATAGTTTGATAATTATTTCTATATTAAATCCCTATTGAAATTACAGAGAACAGTGTAGGTGGACTGTTGAGTTGTTTTGACTAAACTGGTCTAATTAAAAAGTAATTATCACTAAATATGTTATCCTCATAAGCAGGGCAGAACAGTTGATGAACAAAAGAGTATTATCTGTAAACACATTGTTAAAATAACTACGTACGGTAACAAACTGGAAAGGTATTTATATTTTTCTTCAGTATAATCTGCTTCCTAGAGTGCTCAGTGTAGAAAAATATTTTAAGAAAAGCATTCATGTCCTTTAAATTATTTATTACTGCGGGATCAGTAAACTAGAATACCAACAATCATGGCATGTCAGCAATAATTGTTTTTAGAAATAGTCCCACAGGTTTCAATAGAGTGTTGCAGATATAAACTAACTATTGTGTGGCTAAGGTCGGAACCTGCAGTGTCGATTAAATGATTTGCAAGCTATATATAGAAGACAAAGTAACTTAGCCAGATTACAGTATTAGCTTTGTAAAACTGGCCTGTTCTTTACGTGATCCCATGTGAAATAAAGCTGCCTTCTCTATAAGTGATGTTTAATAAGCTCATTCATTAAAAAAAATGAAAAATAATTCTGTATATACAACTTAGCTCAAAAGGTAAAAACAGAAATTTCAGAGTTGGATTCATAAATGGCTAACAAGGTGCAACACTCTACTATTGCTCATAAGGTAAACAAACTGTATGTATATATTATCCTCCCTGGGGGTTCTGGCATTTTGGAATTTCAATAATGATGCTCGGGATGTGAGGACTTAAAGAAAGCTTAAGCCTATACTGCAATACAGGCATAAGGCCAGGGCTGCCCCTCACCTCACCCGGGTCATTGCTGATTTTTTTCGGGTCAAGGGATGAGCATGCAGGATACCCATGTTGGAGGGTGGTATGGGCTCACCTGGGGCAGATAAGCTACCCCGTGTGAAGCTCGGGGTTACAGTTATTGCTAAATATATCTACCCAAGTTTACTGCAAAAAGCAAAAATTATCTGTAAAGAATAAAGTAAGAATGTCGCTCACAGCACTTCCTCTCTCCCTCTCTGAAGACGCAGTGTCCCAGCGGAGCGGAAGAGCCGACATCTCTGAGAGCAGTAACAGCAGTAATGCTGTGTATTGATATACATACAAACATTTTCCCATAGAAAAGCATGAAATGGCCAATGACCAATCATGATATTGCATTTAAGTAACCCCTATCATTATACCAGCTATATGGCCAAATGATTTTATTTATTCAGATTAAAGGGTAGTATTAACAATAACAAGTGTGAGTTTGGGGAAGGTGTTTTTCTGTTCCAGTGTGCCTGGGCTCCAGAGCACAAACACTGCTCCATATTGTCCCAGTTTGATGAGTTCAGAACTTATCTCCACCCTGCTGAACGCCTGACGTCTACTGAACACTTCTTCTGGGTCAACATTATGCTTTTAACACCCAATTCGTAACATGATTATACTATCTTCTAGATCAGTGGTGCCCAACTGAGTTGATGTGGAGGGCCACAAGTGCGGCCCTCAGCACCACTAAAGGGCCGCACATGACATTTTCGATCTATACTGACTTGCATAGGCATTTTTTAATGAAAAAATTACGCGGGCAGAGCTAGAAGACATTATTTTTAATTTTTAAATAACACAACTTTTTAAATTATACTTCAAATGCCCATGTAATTGGATTGTCACCATGTCACCTTTGCCCATGTAATTTTGCCATGTCACCTTTGCCCATATAATTGGATTGTCACCATGTCACCTTTGCCCATGTAATTTTGCCATGTCACCTTTGCCCATGTAATTAGATTGTCACCATGTCACCTTTGCCCATGTAATTTTGCCATGTCACCTTTGCCCATGTAATTTTTGCCATGTCACCTTTGTTCATGTAAATTTTGTAATTTGTTCATGTAATTGTGGGATTTTATGGGAGAATAAGCAATTACCTTCTTTCAGCTCCTCTACCCACGCGTTCCAGCATGGTATCAGCAGCAGGAAGAGGAGGAGAGGTGAGAACTGCCTTCCGTGCTGCTGATTGGTTGACACATGTGCCAATCAGTCCAGCCGGAGGTCATGTGATATACACAAAGCTGCAGACTATATGCGTCAGCTTGTTGTTGGTGATGCCATCAGAGTTGTGAACACTTTGTTAACATTTAGGTTACGTTCTCACCCTATAGATGCCATTTCCTGGAAGATGTCTTGCTGACTCTTATATACCTGTTCACACTTTTTAATATCTCTGTATTTGCTTACTCATTAAACCTCACTCATAACGATACGCTACCACACCCATTACCCTCTGTTATGAAAACAGAGACAAAACAAAGCAAACTAAATGAATAAAACATGAAACCACAAGGCAATTTGGTTCCTGTTTCTACAAACTGCAACCTGGATGCTCACATTCACACCTTATAGAACTTGATGATTTGGCTTATTACTAAAAGAATAATCTGCTTTTTTCAGTACATGTCTGTTACTATAATAATTGTACTCACAGTATATTATATCCAGTGACATGACCAGTGTATTGTGCTGATTATAATACTGCTTAGATAAAAATGTAGAGGATTTACATCTCTGGTAATATGGAGATGTTGTGTTAGAGCTAGACATTTATTGGAAGGTCATTCTCAGGCTAAAAGGAGATTAATGTAAAGTAATCAGAGTCTTGTGTAGAATATAATAGTGAGGCTTCAGCTGCATACTGTAATACAATCAGCATAAGGCACTACCTACAATCACACTATGGGATTTGCTTTACATAGAACGTTTTTACTTAAATCAAACTGTATTTACTTTTCTTCTTAAGAGCCTATTCATACTATATGTGTTAAAGCTGCTCATGCTTGAATTGAATGGTAGCACAAACTTAATGTAAGAAAAAATTATATATGACTCTTTCTAAAGGTAGTCAAAGACTTTTAGCGTTTAGCGTTTTGATCAAATAAATAAAATATTGATCGCCAGTCAAACATCGATTGCTTGTAGCACCACACGGTATAGATTCACAGACCAGCGTTGATTTTTTTTTTTAAAGCGTCATTCTTGCTTTCTGCCACATTTGGGCACTAGGAAAGCAAAAAACTACATGTGGGTGTGAAAAATTTAATGAAAGTTACTGGCATGGCTAATCGCTTTCGTTGGATTTTATGTTCTATTTTTATCACTTGTGGTCGTTTGAACCTGGTTGGCAGGAATCAATTCCCGTTCGATTGACTTCAAAAGATCTTTTTTTTTGGTCGCTCAAAGGGAATATAGACCTGTGTATGGCTACGCAAAGGCTAATTTTTTTCAGCCCACAGTCGTTTTCAGCCCACAGCACCTCGGGAAACGACAGTGCGCTCCGGCACCCGCGCGGGAGATGTCTGCCTGCGAGCGACTGCAAAATAGTGCAGCCGTTCACAGGTTGTCTAGATTCTACATTAGGTCCTCCTTTGGGCTAAAGACCGCAAACTGAAAAGCCGACGCCTAATGTTGTGTCCACTGGTCAGTTACGTTTATGGGTTCTTTACCTGGCGATTGAAAACCGCCAGTGTAAATGAACCCTTAGTGTGCTCTGAGGAAATGCAGGTCCATAACCAGTTGCTGAAACAACCCCCCATACATATTTCTGCAACATAAATGTATGTTATTTACCATGATGATTACATTTGGCTTCAAAAGCGTTAGTAGAAGGCTGCATACTGTTTATTTTCCAGATTTCATGTGTTGTTCTGATGCTGGGAGAAAATCTGGCAAAGTCTTATGTCACATAGTATTCATTTGGTTGGATGTTACTGCCCAGATGTAGGACTTCTAAGAGCAGAAAGAATTAATACCAGCTCAAAAGACACCCTGGGTAAATCAGCAATGTGCTCCTTCACCAATCTCTTGCTAAAAAATATGATTCTTAAGCTTAACAGACAGAGAGGGAGCAATGCCATAACAGTTAGCCAGTTGCAGGCTAGTAGGGTGACGTGGCTTTTCACGTAGCTGCCTTCCAATTTCCTTAATTTCAAAAAAATTTCACTCCCTATGTATTCATGATGCCAATAATTTATCTTAAAACCAGGACAAAGGCTGAATAGTTCCCTGAACCAACAGAACCCACACATAACACTTACTGCAGCAGTTGAGTTTAGTTTTTTGTTTGTGTACTCTCTCTTTCATCCCTTTATATTAGACACACATGGGAGTGGGAGAGTAGACAAAGAAGAAACTAAATTGTAAGTAGTAGTAGTTTACTTGCCATAGTCAATGATCATATATTATGATATTGATTATTTCGAGCTTGTGAGAATATAGAAGTAAATCACAGTTAAACTTTTATTGTGTGTTATGTTTGGGTTCTTTTAAAGTTCCTTAGCTCTATATTCTGCTGTTCAAACCACTATTCTGGTATTGTAATTTTTTTTGGGACATCTGAAAGTCCAAGCTCTTTCATACATTTCTCTGCTACATTACATTCCCCATATTCTGCGTAGTGTGGCAACCCCAACAGCCTATATATATACCCTTGCATTATATATATAGAGCTCTCTTGAACCATTACTGTCTCTGCAGTCTTCTTGGTGACCTCCCCATCCTGCTGCTGTCAGTTCAGATGTCTAATTTCCCACTGAAGCTGTGATCCCATATATATGCACCAGTAGGTTAAAGGTCATCCAATTGTAGGAGGTTTAAAAATGTGAAACTCAAAAGTCAGTGCCTCTAACAGAGTTCCAATGTTTCCTGACCTGCAATTCACTGATAATGATTATCTACTTGCAGTTTATTCAAACAACTATACAAAAATATTTGTTTTACAGGCTGACCAACTGTTAAAGACCTATTGACGCCACTCCCCATCTGTGTTAATACAATGTTTAGAGTAAAAATGCTATTGGCGTTTTAAGGTGCCCAGAAATCCCACATTTACAAAATTGTACCATTATAATACAATCAGTAAAAGATAATCCCCCATTGTGGTAAAACCACAACAACACAGGCACATGTTTTGTGTATAACAGTAATACATTAATATTTGTGTTGTTGTGGTTTCTATTCTTTTTAAATAAAGATGAATTATTTTTTATTGGAACAGGACATTTCCCTCAATGGGACTTTGAGTGGACAGTTAAACATGATACAAATGTTGCTTAACGATTTTCAATTCCAAAAAAACACACATACAGTATACAATTCCATAAAATTGTAGCGTATACATAAATTAGTCCTGTACAGTTCATTATAATTGAAGAGGTAATCACATTACATTACTTAGTGTGTTTTGTCTACATGTTTCGCCAAAGGTTTCTTTAGGACCCACACTATTTGGATCTGCGAAGTAAAAATGTTGTGTAATTAAACTTTGTTGACCTATTATATAAGTAGCCCTAACCAGATATCTGGTACATAAAAAGAGACATAAGGGGGATCAAATAATTTGTAAAACTCACCATAAATGTATCAGAACTGGGATTGTACCCAATTTGAAGAAATAGCAAATTAAACATGTTTTGTAATAAAAAATTGGTAAGCAACATTTGTATCATATATAATTGTCCACTCAAAGTCCCATTGAGGGAAATGTCCTGTTCCAATACAGAGTTGTAGGGTTGGGACAGTTAGATTACAGCCATCGGTTTCAATCGTTCTCTGTGTCTTTATTATTTTTTAACGATACAATTTTGTAAATGTGAAATTTCTTAAACCCCTTAAACCCCTGATATTATTTTAACTCTGAACATATTCTAACAATTATGTTTGGTAGCACCAGGGGGCAGGCAAACCTCAGCTAAAAATGACAAAGAAATGAAACAGTTACTGGGACTAAAAATATCCCCCAAAAAAGTTGTATAATAGCACGCTCACTATAACCTAAGCTCATTAAAAGTTTTATAAAATGTTATTAAATGTGTGTGTGCCAAAGCAAATACTGAATACGGTGACCCTCTTTATGAAATTAATACAATAAAATATAGATAAAAATATTTATGCAAAAATTTGAAATAATGTGACTGCCTACTAAAAAAAGAAAAGTTCACATGTGCTAATCTATAAACTTAATTGGACAGCTACTTAAGAATCAGTTATGGGTCAGTCAGCCTTCCCAGCACAATGACTGAAACAACTTACAAGACTCATGAATAAGAAAACAAACGTTCACAAGCGCTAATCTTTAAACTTAGTGGGACAGCTACTTAATAGTCAGTTATGGGTCAGTCTGCATTCATAGTAAAATGACTGAAACAACCTACAAGAGGCTGCCCCTTGATTCCAGATTTCAGTAGGTTTGAGCTATCTATCCATAGTGAATAGGGGACAATAAATGAAGTATACAAGACCAATTGAAGAGCACAACCGTATGTTCACCATAATATGCAGAAATTAAATTTTTTTGGGGGAAGCCTTGTTAAAACTTCAATTGTCTTTCAAAATCAACAAAAACTTTGTGTAAATAACAATATTCCCCTTACCAATACGTACCTGATAGACTCCAGCCATAAATGTTACAGCAGCTCCTACTTTAATCGCATAACAGCTTTTATCACATGTCATTGTTAAAGTCTGATTGATATAAAGTGTCTCATTTAAGGAATGAGTTCCTTGCCCTTCCAGTTTGTCGTACCCTGCGGCTTGCAGTTCTCGGTCCACAACTTCACCCACCATCAAACACAGTACTCCAAATATTCCAACATGAATATGTTTAGAGGTTCCCATGAGGAAATAAATAATGCAGGCAAAGAATGAGGTGTAAAGGCCATAGACTGGCTCCTGGCTAGCCAAAAGTGAATAGGCAATAGACTGTGGAACCAGAAGTATGCCCACTATCAGTCCAGACATGGCATCTCCTAGCAGGTATTCTTTGAGTCTGTATTTGGGAAGCCATTGCAGCACTGGCAGGAAACTAAAAAGAGTGTTTTTGGCTTTATTGGCTGAGCAGCTGCATGTCTGCTTAATCTTTTTGGCTACACGTTTCTGTAGAGGAATAGTTCTTTTCTCCTTTTCCTCCAGCAGTATGGACCCTGGAGGATGGGGGCTCCTGTGTATGGCTTGGATGTTGTCATTGATTTCACTTTTCATCATGATTTATTTCCTGAAATAATAAAATTGAATATGAATTATTATAATCACATTTTCATTAATAGTCATATTGACAATATAAAATACTGCATTTAATGGACTCTATAATATGTCTTGATTACTTCCTTACATGCTTATTGTTGTTAATGCTCCCTACTGTAATTACTGTCATACAGTTCATAATACCTTATTTAATCCACTTCCTTCCTGTCAAATAGCTAGAAGTAAATAGTGTGGGTGAACTCACGTAGAGCTTTACTGTAGCCAAAGAAACTTAAATATATAATCCTACTTTGTAAAATCGAACTAAATTAAATTATATTACCAATTTACATGTCACGTCTAATTATATTCCCCTGGATGGAGGATCTCTACATAACACTTTGCACCACAGGATGTTCTACAGGAACTACTACATGAATCAAGGCTTGACTGGGTTAATCAATCAAAAACATATTTATTTTGGATGAAAACAACGCTAAGATTAATCAATACTTCACACCAATGTTAATAATTGGTCCAAAAATAAAGTGAAGCTACAATTGGTGGAACTTTGGCCATTTTACAGAACAGTTTACATTTGTGGATATAAAGGATGAAGATTCTAAATATTGACAACCCTTTGTTGGTTTCCAATATGAATGTATAGGTTTATGATGGCTAAATCAGCACTGTGGTTCATTTGTACAATTGCGGTTGGGTAGCATGTGTAAAGGTTAACAACAATTTTCAATTATAATTTCTGTGTTCCTTATTGAGTGATTCTATTTGGTCTTTCATATGTGTAAGATAGAAGAGTAAGAGTAGAACAAAACTCCATACTTTCTCACCATTAATAGTGAGAAAAGTTTAGATATTCTGTTTGTGTTCATTGAGATATCATAAGAAAAATAATTCCATAGTTCCTAAAAACAGTAACATTTTTTATATAAAACTTTTTTATATGTAGGTCAAAAATGTGAAAAAAAGCCCAAAAAACCAACCTCTTTAGTCTCGTCTACCCATCCTCTCATTTCCAACATTACAACCATGCCAGCCTCCCCACCCCCCACCTATTGTATACTTTTTTTCCCAACCTATTAGATTGTAAGCCCATCCTGGCAGGGTCCTCTACTCCTGTGTCACAACCTGTACCTGTATGTACTATCCTGTGTTGTATCTCCATTTTAATGTGGATCCTTTTGTCAAGTGAAATGTCAAATGCAGGCGACCGAGGCCGAGGCATTACACTCTGCAGAGCTGAAACAATGAATGGAGATAATAATCCATAATCTCTTCTGTTTTATCACATATTAATGATTATAAAAATAAATTAGTTTATTGTTGGCTCTCAAATAACGTGTTCTTTTCCAATCTGAGCTATATTGTTTTCCAACCCTAATATCTAGACGGCTCGATATTCGATATGACATCATGCCGCTGCTGTCAGATATCGGCGGGGCTGGGGAGAGAAAGCTCTGCTCTCCCTAGCTCAGTCAAAGCTTTGCCTGCAGACCAGCAGTCTCTATGCAAAGCATTGGACATCGTCCGTGTTTACGGTCATGTCAGATATGGCTGTTTTGAGCGGGATTGATTGGTCTCATAGTGGTGATAGCGGCAAATTATATGGGCCAGATAGACGGCCATGAGTGTGCACAGTGCTCGAATCAGCCATCGATCTGACCCATATTTGTAGGTCTGTACCCTGCTTTAATGTTTGCAGGATTAAAGAGTGATTCAAGGTTTTATAACAATATTTAGTGTTGTACCGTGTTAGCCATGTGATCCCCTTGATTGGCTAACTGAAGTCAATAAAAAAGCAAGTTTTTGGGATGTCTCAGATCTCTTCTGTAGGGTTAATAAAATTTTAATACAGTTTTTTGAGACTCAAATTTATAATTACAATGTTATAAATATATATACACATAAATATTTATGATATTGTAATTCTTTGTATAAAAGTGAGACTCAAAGACCAGAATTGTATAAAGCATGAAGAAGGGGTCTGAGACATCCCGAAAGCTTGCTTCTCTAATCGTTTCTGATGTTTTATATTGTACATTATAATGTATCACTCTAGATCCCAGCACTACTCCCTGTAAAAGTCTTTTTGATGTTTTATATACACTAGGCCCAATTCGCTGGAGAGTCAACTCTCCATCTCTTATTACTTTATATGCAACCTCATTGCATCACATACTGATATTCAGCATCCAATCTATGTGATCGGATGCTTATATATGCACACGTTCGCGTATGTCTGGCTTTGCAGTTTAGTAATCAGACCCTCGAAAAAATGCAAGCAAGTAATTTAAAACCCCAATGTAGAGAACAGATCAGACTAAGCTTTTATCCAACCCTTTTGTATTTTCCAGCATACAATACCTGTGCTTTATATGATTTACAGCTGGTGAGATTACTACATCATAACTCAGAAATAATCATAAATACCTAGAATGGTAATAAATTTAATCTAATAAATAAGGAACATCAGGTGATATTCTGAAAACAATCCATCATTAGCAACAGTTTGGCACTTTTACACAATTCTAATTGGTAATAAAGTACTTTACCCAGTGAATCACCTGAATTATGGTTATTAATTGATAAGTATAACCCACAATGTAAATATCCATTTTGGTTTGGTATGTGTGTCTTAGATCATATACCACCTCTATACTTCTCTTGGATGATACAACTGTCTACAATGACTCTGCTTCTTCATCCTTTCCCACAACTATTGTAAAGGCAGCACTCTCTTCTATACAGCATATCTATTACTGGTTTTATTCTATTTATTATTACACAGGCAACCTATATGGAAAAAGTGTGATGACTGTTAAGCATATCTTGGCAACAGAATCTCTAAAGCTAGCCATACACGTGTCGGATTCCATGTCCAATCGATTCATCATCCGATCGATTCCGGCGATTCTGCCGGGAATCGCAGGTGTGATCAATCGGCCAATTAAGAGTATCCATCGCTGCATACCACCTTGTCCAACGGATTCCGGCACGATTCCGGGACGATTCCGTGTCCGATTCCACCTCCGATTCCACCTCACAAATGGCAACTCCCCCTGATCTGTGCAGAATCGGATCAAAAAGACCAACATGTTGGTTCTCTGACGGATCCGATTCTGGGCCCCCGAACGATCGGACGTGATCGGACGGACAAGGTGGGCTGCACATGATTCCGGCACGATCGATTCACGTGCACGCCCCCGGAATCGATCGGCCCGGAATCCGGCCGGAATCCGACCCGTGTATGGGGGCCTTAAGACAAAAAAAAACAAAACCCAAAAGCAACCCGTTTCAAACATATATTTTCCAAATATGTTTTATGGGTTTCATATTATAAGCTAAACTTTAACCAGAATTATTATTATCCACCTCAGTGATATTATTACTTACTTATATGGCACACAAGTAAAACGTTTTAATTACCTGATCCTGCACCAATCTCAAAGACCTGTCATCAAGCCTCTTATGGCCTTATGTAAAGTGAGGACCTGCCCACTGACCAGAGCATAGGGATGAAGGGATGGAGCCTATAGTACAGGATCAGGTAAGTATTGTTTTACCTTACACTTTACACTTTGGTGTGGTGGTGTGTGGGGACTCATTGCAAGGGATGAGAAGAATGAGTCCAGTTTTATATAACTCGTTTACTTTAAAAAAGGGAGTCTAAAACACTTTCCTGGCAAAGATTATTTTTAAGTGAGTCCTAACACCAGCAGAACATTCCTATTTGATGAGACTACAAAACAAGTATGTAGTCAGCACTTTAGACATGAATAACTGTACTTTATCAGTAATTCATGAAAAAGGAATGATAAGCACCACCCGTACGTTTCCAATAGGTGGCCCAAATACATGGGCAACGTTTATACAATCTCAGGAAATATGTAGGTTGCAATAAATTAACCTTTCCATGCTAGATGCTTAGCCATTATGCTTATCAAAAGTGAATACATGTTCTTGATCCATATTTCTCATACTGAGACAAACAACACTAAAACAGGATGTGTGCCAATGGTTGCATCAGCAAGTACAAATACACTGAAAAAAAAATCCCAAGATAAGAAAACTTATGCAAATCCCACATCTAATGGCTGGAAAGTTGCAATATAGGAACCTCTAGGATTTGGCTTTAATAAACTTTTAAAGCTGGGCATACACATACCAATTCTTGCACGATCCGATCCCCGATCTGATGCCGTGAACACTCCCGCATCCCTTAAGGATCGGATCGTGCAGGAATTGGAGGCTGCACTTGACGAGGATTGGGCTGAAATCAGCCGTCCTGTCGGATCACACAGTTATCCAAGTTATCCAACAGGACAGTAAATTTAAGCCCGATCCCATTAGTTCGGCAACTAAAGAGCTGCAGCTGCAGATGCAGAGTGCTGTCCGATTCTCGGCACTAGCGGGCGGGTGTGATGACATCACACCGCTACTAGTGCAGAGAATCGTATAAGGAATAGACGGTAAATCGTACCGTCTATTCCCAGCTTTAAGCCCCCCATACACGTTCCGATTTTTCGTACGAATTTTGCCCGACCGACCGATCGGGTCGGGAGATTAATCGATCGGGAGATTAATCGGATTCGGAATTATGTACCCGACCGATCCTGATTTCTCAAAATCGGCCAAAAAATCGATCGGGACCGCTTCGGACCTGTCCGTAAATTTTTGGTCGATCTGCTGTTAATAAATAGAATCAGGCTGATGGATTGGTGATAATTCTAATTCCGATTTTTCGTGCCAGCCGACCGACCGACCATAACATTTTAGGTGAAAATCGGGTGACAGAATCGGACGAAAAATCGGTCGGGAGAATAATCGGAACGTGTATGGGGGGCTTTAGACTTACTTTTTTCCTGCTGTCTTTTTCTTTCTCTTACACTTGGAAAAATGTCCTTACTTTTTATATTTTGACATACATACACAGTGGACTATTTATTACATTCCACATTAAAACACAGTTTACTTGTTCCTGGCTCTCACACCGCACATGTTATCCTTCAGTGAACTCTCAGTGAATGCCAATGAAAAGGAAAAAATCCACCACTAGCAGTCTAAAGGAAGTGAGGAAATAGGCTGTCAATATTTGCTGAAATCAATGACGACTGTTCAAGGTTACATGATGGCAGACACAAGAACAAAAAAAGAATACAGGAAAGTAGAGATGGTCACGAAATTTGAACTAGCTGACTTTGGGAGTTAAAGTGGATTCAAATTCAAACTCAAAAACAAAAAACATAAACATGTAAACATATAAAAATTACTCCCCTACAGTAGATCAGGGACAGTGACTCCTAAAAAGAATTAATAAATACTCTCCTTTCCCGGCTGCTCGCTCCCGAGCAGCCATGCCTGGAGTGTCAAGTTCTCCAGGCTTCAAGATGAAGGAGCAAGACTTTTCCAATCTTGCTCCATCCACCTATCCTCATCTAAATCAGGTGGTGCTCCGCACATCTGCTTTAATTACAAAGTCCCTCAACATTGTATCATCACCAAATTTGTTGGGGATGTAGAGAAGGGTTCTAGGAACATTTCCCTAACACTTTTAGTTTTTGTACAATCGTTCCCTACATCCTATGTACAATTTTGCGGTGATAGCATGTTCATGGGCTTTGTAATTAACTCACAGACCTAGTAGTTGTCTCTTGAGCCTTAGAAAACATCCTAGTCTTAATTAAACCTAGAGGTCAAAACTAATAATCTACAATATTACAATTCTACATAACATTCTGCTCAGATCATATTCCATAAATACTCTCAAGGTGGCCCTCCCCTTAGTCCATGTGGGACTATATAAAAATGCATTTAACATTTAACACATTTGACTTTGCACACTACAAGCCTTTTGGCTCATTGGGAAATATCTGTCATTGGTTTTCAACCCTTTCCCATATGATAAAGGGTACAGTCCAGTGTGAGCTGCAGGATGGAAGCTTGGAGCTCATACTGGTCTTTCTTTTCCCTTTCCCAACAATAAAATAAATGCTGCATACATATATTTGTAGGGATCAAGCAGAGGTAAACCTGATCTTTGGCTTAAAGTAACTTTACAGTGCATCCCCATCCCACTGCAAGGATTACATGTTCATTTATATCTACAGGGGATAAAAGTCCCTACCTGTTTATACATTAATCATTCCCCCAAAACATTTTTGGGATGATTAATGCCCCAACAGGTAAGGACTTTTTTCATGTATGGCACAATGACATACTTTTAGTTCCATGGGTCATTAACTTATTTTTTGGATTCATGTCCACAGGGGTCTGACAATGAGGTTTAACCTCCCTAGCGCACTGCTGAGGTCCAGATTTCTGTACCAAAAGTGCACCATAGACTTCAATGGTTAATTGATCTTGATGTTGTAGGCATGTAACTTCCCAAAATCTGTCCGTACAAGGGTCTAATAAACATCCTGAATTTAATAATGCTTGAAACAAACAATTATGTAAAATAATTTTTTTTAATAAAGTTAATGAGAAAATACAAAAATCAGGGCACAAAGCTATGCTGCTATGTACTAAATCCCACCCAAATAAAGTCTCTGGTGCCCCAGATGTGCCCACTTGCAGTTAACCCTCTCTAACCTGGTGTAATGGATGTGGTAAAATCCCACCGGGGAAGAGAGGGTTACTGCAAACGGGCACATCTGGGGCACCAGATTTGGCGATATTTAGTACATAGAAGCACATTGAAATCAGTTTTCTACAAAGAAAACTGATTTCATGTAATGTACTTTCAAATTTCCCCCGCCACCTCGATGTGACATCATCATGTCACTCCACACACAGGATAAGATCTTCAAATGCAGTTTATTTAATCCAAAAGATAGGTTCATCATACAAATGTGCAGTAATGCATCCTAACACCCCTGGGGGGTCACCTCCACCACTTCATGTCATAGAAGTGGGACTTAATCATAGAGATCTCTGATATCTCTATGATTAAGTCCCACTTCAATGGGATGAAATGCGTCAGAGAGGTGGAGGTGACCCCCCAGAGCTGTTAGGATGCATTACTGCACATTTGTGTGATGAACCTAGCATTTGAAGATCTTATGCGCTGTGTTGGATCTAACTCCTGTGTGTTGGATACGTGCTGGAGGTAACCTGTGAGACGGGGTCGTTTGAGAGCTCCTGCACCTGGATGCTTTTTTTATCTTCTATTCTGTTTCTAGTTAGAGATTGGCTGATCGCATAGAACCTTTAATATATTATGTAATTTATACAAAAGTTTGGACATATTTTGATTTAGTTGGCAAATTTTGTAGACTGTACGTTTCAATGGAAACAGAATATAGATTTCCTCCAACAATTTAAGATTCTTCTCTCTTTCTTGTTTTAGTTACTAATCTATATGACCCACAACCCTCTTTCTTCAAATGAACTCCAAAAGGTATTTGTATAGTGTGAGGTTCTTGTTCCTTCCCCAAGGCATAAGGTACTTGAAGAATGAGGACAATGAAAAAAATGCTGGTGTTCAACAATGGTGCTCCATGATCTAATGACAATGTATATAAAGTGCTTGATGTGTCATGTGACAGGATGAGTGTGAGCCATTCATTTCTACTGATCTGCTGACACATTCTATTTCGATTTCTTGTAGTCTCAACTGAGCAAGTTTATTCAAACCATTAATATACATGCAGAATCACAAAATAAGTCATATAAACACATCTCCTTTTCATGAGTGTCTCTTATATTCTATCGTATATATTTCTGGCAGTCATACTTTGCTGTTAGCCAGCTTTAATAAAGCACAAATGGGTGTTTCCTGTAGTTTTTGTGTCAGCAAACAAGTTCACTCATGTGACTGTTCTACAATTACAAAATTGGGAAACCAACTACCTTCCATCTGACATTCTACTGGAACTTGAAAAAGTATGCAGACACACAGATTTATTAGACACCTGCAAGCATTTGTACAGTGGCTCAAATTGACGTTCTCATGTAATGTTATCTCTTACTAGAATGTCCACCCAAACAGACACTGTAGGCTCTGGGTGTACTGACTGGGTAGGTTGCTAACCTAGGTAAAGGTAGCCATACACGGCCCGATTTTCACCCGCCGTGCTCTCTTCCGTCTGTCGGTTGCTTGGCCGAAAATAGGATGGGCCCACCTTGTGAGATCGACCAGTATTCACCCGCATGTGGGATCACACGGCGTTCCTCCATGCCGGTAAATTCTTGCCGATCCCATTACTTTGAACACAAATGTTGCCCACCGATCATGTGAGGGGCCGGCTACAGCGGGATAACGTCATCCCGCTGCAGTCGATCCTTCATCTATTAAGGGAGAATCGCCATGTCTATGGCTACCTTAAGAAGGGTTGAGATGTGCAGGAAATTATGCATTATAACTTTTCAATTTTCTTTATGTTTGTCACAGCAAGTGGGTCCTTGGCAGTGCCCATTTAGAAAACTGTAGGAGTATCGACACAGGTGACAAGCTGGTGGAGGGGCAATCACGGCTGCTATAACTGTGAGCTCTTAAAGTCACTGGGGTTATGCCCGAAGCCAGTATGGGCACAGCTTGATCTTGGATCAAACTGCGCCCCTGCTGGGATTGGGCACAATCGGCTGTTATTTGTGAACCTGCAGAGTTTCTGTATTGCTGCAGACTCTGCTGAGATGGCCTGGACAGCAGTTTTCGCGCCATAAAAAATTCACAAAAAAAAACCAGGAGGTTAAGAGAGTCAATAAGCCAGGTGGTGCTTGGTGTTTGAATAAGTTGTTTGATATAAGGAAGTACAGTTTTGAGTTCCCACCAAGCTGGTACATGCTAGGCTGGTACTTTTGGTTATGGTGAGGCCACTGTCAGGGACCTTTAAATGTTTATATTTTTTAAACTGTAAAGTTGGTGGAACCGGTAGTTAAAGGGGTGGGGTCAAAGATTAATCAATGATTTGCAGGGATTTCTTCACAAGGTCAGCCTACCAGAGTCAAAATATGACATCAACAAAATGCTGCATCTATGCATATAAGAAGGTCTGACTTTTTCAAACTTTCATAATACAGCAAACCAAAAGTACAGTAGCCACATTATCAGCACAACAGCTAGTGAGAAGGTGTAATTTTCTTTCATGTTACAAGTTTGCTTTAAATATATATATATATATATATATATATATATATATATATATATATATATATATATATTTGTATTAAATATAATTTCGATTCAACCATGGCAGACAGGCTACAACACATGAAATCATGGACCACTTTATAGTAAAAGAATACAGGCTGAAACATCAAAACATTGCACACATAGCCAATTACAGCCTCATGGATTCAGGTCAAATCCAAGTGGACCTGTTTGGCCAGGAAGGTTTTAAGGGGGAAACAGAAAATAAACAAAAAAGGAAGGAATAGAAAAGGGGGAGGAGAAAGAATGCATAGGTGATGGAGGGGGGGGGGTGTATAGGCCAGTGAGTTTGATTTCGCAGTGACATTGCGATCCCAATATACACATGTAAAAGTGCCAATATCAACAAAAAGAAGTGAACAGGAGATCTTGACTTTTCAAATCTAGGATACTATATATTTTATCCTTGATATTTACTTATATTTAGATAATAATTTGCAAATTTTCACAAATTTGAATACTGCCTATGCTGCTCATCCCTAATCTGAAGCAATATATGCTAAGTATGCCAATCGCTTATAAAAGATGTACAGCTGACATATTAAACTGTAAACCGTTCACAGTACATGTTTGGTAAGCAGTGTCATTATGAGGTCAGAGAAAAGGACATTATCTTCTTAGGCACACGCCCGGGTGGGGTGCAGTTTTTAAAGCTTACAGTGATAAAGAAAGTGTAAAAAAAAAATATACACTACATAGAGGTTAACCAGGAATATTGCTTTACATATTTTGTATTGTGTATATATGGAACATTTGAAAATATTAAAACAATTGTTCATTACAGCATGCTGGACTCACTATAGTGTTACTGAAAGAAGAAGTATGGTACCTTTGTTGCTTTGCTTTTTGCTTCAACCACCAGAAAGTCCCTCTGAGTTTTACCTCAAAAATCCCAAAAATACCTGTCCATCATGTACTGAAGTTCTCCTTATGGGGCTTCCTTTGCATGCTTGCAATACAATGGGATGAATAAATATTGCAGTGGGTGTGGGTATTGGCATTATTGCAGCTGATTCAAAAGCCAGTAGTGTTAAAGTGTGATGTGGACATCTGACCTAGAAATCTTCAGTTCAACCATGGGTACCCATAGCCACCAATAGATATAGAATAGGAGTACAGTATATGCAGAAGCACCCAACATTTGTTTAACAAATTTACATTTGGCTTATATTTGAGTCTAGAGATGACACTTGCAAAAGTTCAACTAGCTAATGTGTGTAAATTGCAAAGGCTCTGAACATGACATCATCACCAAAATTGTTGGAGATGTAGGAGAGGGTTGTAAGGGAGATTTTTTTATCTTGCAAATTGAGTTTTAGCATATATTAGTAAAGCATAAACAAGTAAAATGTTAGCTGCTGCATTTTCCACCCTATGCTTATAATTGAGTTATTCACATGTATAGTATTACTCTTTGCTTGTTCCAGATTTAATGTTGAAGTAAAACTTTTTTCCCATGTAAAAAGGGTTATTGTTAGATCTGATGAGAAAAGAAAAACTTTCTCAATTAAAGATTTTCTTCCAATAAATGTTATGGTTGGCGTGTGACTTTTAGCCCACTGTGTATGTGAGTTTAACACTCCTGGTGTTAAGACTTATATTTTATTTCTTCTTATTTTCTATCATCCCACAAGCTCTCATGGCTTCCCCATACACTTTACAATCTTACCATACAAATTCTGTACAATCAACTTTTCTTCTACCAAAACCGTGTAATATGAGGAGCTTTCTAACCTACTATGTACACACTATGTATTCTATCAGGGAGGACCCGGCACTACATAGCAGTGATATATACCTTC
>CM070034.1:40553883-40568731 GCA_036250615.1 Ptychadena robeensis | reverse complement strand
CAGTGATATATACCTTCCAATCACTGTGTATTCTATCAGGGAGGACCCGGAACTACATATTTGTAGGGAGATCTAATGAAAATTGTATGGAATTATCTAAAGGTGTATTGGGGGCTTAATAATGGTAAAATGGTAAAAATGGAGAACTTAATTCCACAAGGTTTCAGGTGGTGGGTAGAAAAATATACTATACTAAAATATACTAGTGAAGACACTGCTGTGCTTAGTTAGAGGGCGATTTCAACTGTCTATAAAATACTCTAAACTCCCTTCAAGTCAATAAAACAACCCTTTCAGTCTGACAGTTCTACTGCTTGTAAATTGCTCATTATATACACAGAACACAGCAAAATACATAGCACATGTTCTAGGTACACACAAATCTATCACCGATTCATAGAGGCTCCGTTTTATATGAACAAGAAGATTGCAGTGTGTTACATAAGCATCTCACTCCTCTAAGCAGTAACTGCACTTCTAACACTTCCCATGGACTTTCAAACATTTTCACAAATGTAAAAAAAAAACAAACATAAAAGAAGAAATGTTATTTTAAATAATGGCATGTAGAAGTATAGTATATGCGTTGTTGTTATTAACACAAAGTACAAATATGTAGTTCTATCATATATCCCTTTTAGAGTCAACCAAATACCTGTTGATCCTGCCAGTGAAGTCCTCCTAAAACAGCTCTCTGATGGTGTGACAACAATGCTAAACTGCTTCTGAACTCAGAATAGAGTTGCCTGAGTAGGCTGGCCTGTACTACACTGATATACATGATGACGTGAGCGGCATGGTTATTGACATGTTTATTAAAGGACTGTAGCCAGTGCAGCCCACTGCTTTCTGGACTGGCAGAACTGAACCCCTCCCATTTTGAGCTGCAGTGACTGGGAGGAGAAGCATGTAAAAGACACACAAAGGAGAATTTGGCTCAGTCAGGGAAAGTAAAATACTTTTTTTCCTATGAGAGTTTGCATTCCATAGTAACTAGATTTAATACTAGTTTAGTCATAATGCATTTAGGGGAATTTTAACTTTTCATTTATTACTACAGAGCACTTTACATCCTATGTTCATGTCTTTAAGTGACTGCACTCTACCACACTAAAGCCATACATGGGCAGATTCCTGTCCAATTTCTCAGCCGAAAATAGGGTGTGCCCATCTGGCAAGATCTACCAGGAATCTCCCGCAGGCCGGATCACACAGTAATCCAACATGCCGGTAGATTTCCAGCCGATTCCATTACTTTGGATGGGAACAGGACAAGGGGTGGCGTGATGACGTCATCATGCTGCATCCTGTCCCTCATCTATCGAGGGAGAAACGGACAGTATAAAAAAGCAAATAACTGCACCCCAGTAGCCACATGACACCTCTAGAGCTACCTTTTAAGAAGAGGGATTTTCGCGGCACTATATCACAATGTATTCGGCATGTAATAAACAGCCTTACATATATTTTCACCAAATATCCATAAAATAAAGAGTTCATAAAATAAAGAATAAAACAAGATTCAAGAATTTATATGGACAAAGCACACTTTACCCATCTTGTTGCTCTGTTGGGCCACCTCTATGGTCCAGTCAACTATGTCCCATGCTAATAACTATAGGTGAGAATCGTTTCTATAACATCTAACAATAAATAGTTCCCCTGCAAAGTAAATCCCACAGAATAATTCCATATTACTATCTTCCAATTGCTAAACTATTGCAGTAATGTCATCTCTGTTTTGTCAATAAGAATAACTGTATTTGCAAACACAACAACTGCATATGAAATAACTGCTAGCACGATATGCCATTACAATGCAATCGCACCTTTACAAAATGTAATCAGAACTGCTTTAAATAATGCTCTAACCCTCTTGTTTAACCCTTTTACTGACACAGATGGATGGGTACTGCCAGTTCTTACAGCAGACTGACTCACTAACCTTTATGACAGCAGAAGATTTGATGGTTGTAAGGTCACAGTCAGAAAATCTACCACAAACTCACATCCAAGTGATATAAAAAACCTTTTTTTAATGGATGTGATCAGCTACTACCAAGCTGCTGACCACACAAAGTATGTAAAGACCAGCAGCCCTCATGTTATCCTTCTGGAAAACTACCTTAGAACCCAAAGACTATAACAAAATGTTGTGTTTGCCAGGGGGGGGGGGGGCATTGCGGGTTTACATTTCTGTACCTAAGGATAGAGTGTAAATGGTGGATCTTGAGGGAGTGAAGAGGGGACTAGATGTGTAGCAGGAAGGGAAGTATATAAAGGTTTTTTTTATTATTTTAGAATGCTTTATTTGAGGATCAAGCACCTCTCCTGGAGATAAGGGCTCTTCGTTTTCATGTTCCTTCCTTTTCATGTCTATGCCTTACATTGGAGGAACTACATCAGTAGTAATGGGGTTTTGTGGCAGAAGAATTGGAGTTCAAGTGTTAACTAAAGTCATTAGAGAAGCAAGCTTTCAGGATGTTGCAGATCCCTTCTTCAGGCTTTAGGGTTGTGCACAAAGGTAAAACAACATAAAAATTTTAACAAAAACAACTGTTTTCTTTTGACACACTTGACTGATAGAGGTGAAAGTGAAGGCTTAAGGCCTTCATACACGCAGCGATCTGCGACCAATGTGATTGCGCATTTGCGGCAATCAATCGGCCGCAAAGTTGGCCACGGATCGTTGCTGCCCACATGGAACAACAGATCCATGTCACCCAAAAACTCAATCAGCCGTGTTGCTCTATAATAGCCAGCACTCAAAGGGTGTCCCCCGATCCTCTGGGCAACCTGCTGCAGCATGATGACGTTATCATGCTGCAATAGGTCTCCTGAAAATCCCGCAGCCATCTCTGCATGCATGGGGGCCTTTACTTAGTGGAGATAGTGATCAGAGTTAGGGAGAGTTATTGGGGGTCATAGAGATAAGAGGTCCAGGCATGAAATTCACCTCTTTCATCAATTAAAATGGCCATAGACCTGGGCAGCAAAGAAATACAGCTAACATAGAAACCTTAATACCAATAAGTCTTGTAAATTATGTGGCAGAAGAAAGAAGACTTGGTGACAGAAAGAAACGGTTGAGCAGTAGATATCAATCAGCACCAAAATGGTATCTATCGTTTTCTGTTTATATGTTGAAAATAACTACATGGCACCAAGTGCTGTAAAAGACCTTACATTGCGCTAGTGTGACTGTACATCTATTGACCAGCCTTTCTGTGTCTAATGCTAACAGCCTCATGTTACCTTGAACAAAACAATGGATTAGATGTCACTTAACTTCATTGCACAAAAAAGTGAAAAAGAATGTGCTGTATCACCATTACAAGCCTACATCCAGCAAACACAGTCCTAAACATCCAGGCCACAGACAATGCACACAGGAATACGTTCTTGTTAGAGGAAAATACATCAATTACTTTTACTACAATATGTATTACACTGGAAGCAGAGAATATATGGCTCCTTGTTATACCATCATGCCAAAGCATCTAGGTAAAATGAACCCCTTCATCATACGGGATAATGTGTACATTATATCTTCCACATGTTTCATAAAGCTTGTTTCGTTTGCTTTTAGGGTATGCCTGGTAGCCGCAGCGGAGTGTAAGCGGGAGGGCATGTTTCGATTGTGGGCAGGTCAGTTAGGATGGGTTAGGATCAAGGGAGGAAGGGGAGGGGTGAGGAGAGGCCATATGTACCAGCTCGCTGGAAGTGAGACCCTCTTTGGAAGCTGCAATCACCCACCCTCCCTCTCTCCCTATGTGAATGTGTTTGTTTGCGTGTTCAGTTTTTCCCTTCTAGGTTTTGTCACAGCGCTGCGGGACCTCGACCGTGCCGGGGAAATTAAAGTCTATGCTCAGGATCTTGGTGATGTGCTAGTTAATGAGGGCAGTCACCAGACTCTGGTAATGTGGTAGTGGGGTTAAGCCCCCACCTAGTTTCATATGTTTATATGTTTATTCCAGTAAGGTACCCATCGAGCTAGTGATGTAAGCACTGGTGGCCGGTACAGTTTGGAAATGTTAATGTTTGGTATGGTGGCACTGTGGGGAGGGATATCTCACAATTGTTTTATTCTGTTTTTGCAGTTGTTGGCTGTGGCCTGTAATATTTAAATATTTAATATATATAAAATTACATATTCCAAAAGAATCAATGGGTTGTGTCCTTATTTTAGTTGGTTAAGATAACAATCCCAATCACTCAGGTATCCCACAGTCAAGGCTATACTGAAACTGAACTAAGAAAAATTTAATGAGCCACAATGTATACAAGTGAACTATGAAATTATTTTGTAAAGCTATGGGAACTTATTTGGTGTGTGCCTATGGAAGCTGCCAAAGCATTCAGCCATAGTTTTTCCAAAGGAGGGTACACACGTAAAAATACAGCTTAGATCGAAGCGCCCATAAAAAGAAAATTTTCATGCTTTATTCCAATTGAAAGGTTAAATCAACACTATCTGTACAAAAGCACTTCATCAGGATAAAATCAGAGAAACAGATATTTAAGTTTCGGGTAGTTGTAAAATCCGGAGTGACCCTGAATTTTGTCGGTCAGCCATATCTAAGAGTTTCATCACCTTTCAGGTTGGTGACCTCAGTGTTCTATTCTGCAGTAGGGAAACAGCCACTTTCCTAAACAACAAAGGTCAAACAGCACTTTGATGGTGCCCAGTCATAGTCTATATTATACTGTGATGGATAACGGGATGTAGATACTTTCCTACTTGATGATATTTTACTTCGAACATCTTACTAGCTTCTGATGTGTTTAGAAGCATCTTTGATAAAAGTTCCTCACCTGAGATTCCTGAGCAGAATCAGAGAAACCATAGCTTTAGAGGTGTGATGATTCATGTCACTACCATTCATATCTATTGTTTATTTTTTCTTATGACATGTAGGGGAGACTCTCTCTCTGCTTATCCTTGTGCCCATCACGGTGGGACATAACTGAATGGACATCTAAAACTAAGCTGTCAACAGAATAGAATGGCGGGTGATGAACAGACATTTTCCAATGGAGGTACCATTCTAGTGACAGCTGCCTAAGTTCACTCACTTTAGATAATGGCCTTACACTTCTTGTAGTGTTGGGAGTGATGGAAAGTGCTGGGAGCTCCCGCCAATGAACACACCAAAATACACACCTATTGGTGCTTTGAGTGGATTTTATTTCCAGTTACCAGGCTTCCTTTACTCTCTACTCTGAATGTATGACTTGTCCATGGAAAATGGAGACCACAATAATAAAGTTGTGGAAAGGACTTAAGCTTTGTAGAGACCTGACAAAGTTAAAACAGATGTTAGATTGTATTTACTTTTATTGCCCTTACTGCAATCCTCAAAGCTGGCTTTGCAAGTACTGATTTAAGCCAGCCATAAACGCCTCGATCCATGGCCGACATGTAGCAGACTCATTACAGCGTAGTGAGGTCAGCGTGGAGACTCCCCCTCCAAATTAACTGACTACAACAGGATCGGCCACAAAATGTACTGGCAGGACTGATTGCCTATTTGGGACGAAACTGCAAGGTGGGCACCCCTGTAGTTGCCGGCGACCGAACACCATGCATTTGGCGTGAGCGTGCATACTCTGATAAGGCCTTTAGCTTTTCTCACAGGTTCCCTTAAGGGTGTTTGTAAGTCATAATAGCCTGTATGTTTGTATATAAATATTGATGTCTATATATGACATACCGTATATATATAGAACTATTACTCATACAATATTTGTATTGTACACTGCAGAAAGTTGTGGAACAACATTACTGTAAGTCCTGCTATGGAAGTTTGTCATTCCAGATGCCTAGAAGAAGCTACATTTTTGGTTGGCAGTCATAACTAGAAGTCTAGTCAACTTTGGGGTTAGTTTAGTGATCATGTAGATCAGGGATAACGAACACAAAGTGGGCCAAAATTAAAAGCTTGGACACGGTTATGGGCCAACCTTGATATTTATTGATAAAAATCTCTACAATTGAGGAAGTTTTCTTTCAGGTATAATTTTCCTTTAGATAACAAGGAATCTTTTGCGTAAACATTGAATATGGAACAAGCAAAGTGTCATACTATAACTCATGTGACATTAAATGAAAAGAAATCAAATCAAAGACACTTCTGTGCCATTCATTTCTTAAATAACTTTTTTTTAAAATATCAAGGGCCAAATATAATACCACCTAGGGCAAGATTTGCCCCCGGGCCGGCGTTTGACACCCCTGATGTAGAGGGTGATCCCTTTCCCATGAAGCTGATGACGAGACAGGGATACATTTCAATAGGCTAAATGGTTGCATTATCTGGGTGATCCTGCCACCAACAGTATGCCAAAAAACGTGCCGCATATGTGACACAAACATTGACATCTCAGCTTATGTCATTCTGTCTGTCTAGCCTTCCCCAGTCCACTGCTGTAAGTAAACCCTCAATAAAAAATGACACTTACCGTTCATAATAATAATACCGTGTCTCCCCAAAAATAAGAATTTTATAATAATTTTTGCTCCCAAAGATGCCCTACGTCTTATTTTCGGGGGATGTGGACATCACTTAAAATGACATAGGGGGGATCAGAGGGGGTCAAAATGGCGCAGGAGACTCAGAGGGGGGATTACCATTTTAGTAACCCCTTCTGATCCTCCTGTGTCATTTTGATTGCCTCCTCTGATCCCCCCTGTCCAGAGTTACAGTACTGTATCTTCGGGGGTGCCTTATTTTTGGGGGATGCCTTATATTTCAGCATGAGGCAAAAATGTAAGGGTACAGAGACATAGGAAAGGATAATAATTTCAGCTGCTGGTCTTAACTGGACTAAACATTGACCATACGTCAATGAGTATTGAGTGTCAATAGTTGTAATTATGATAATACACTAACAAAACCATTTGCCTAATGACATCAGGTGTGACATCATCATGTGTGTTATAAACATGATAAAGCTGATAAACATGACGTTGACACGTATAATGATGCGTTCATGGCATCCATGAGGACATGCACAGTGAAGAAGCATCCATAGGGGATTAGCTGACAAGTGATGAGAGTTTGGGGGGGGGGGGTCGGGCAGCTGTCACTCGGAGTTGCCTAGCCCCGCCCCCTCCCCCTCTCTGACACCTGAGCATAGAATGGCATAGTTACCAGCTTTGCCAAGTAAACTTTTCTTGTGTCGTGGTCTGGCAAGTGCTGAACTTCAAATGGCTTGATCGTGTCCCCAGCAGAAGTTGGGGTAACTTGTGTGGCCAGTGCCCACCCCCTGCCAGCGATCACCCCCTCCGGTACTCACCGGGCTCCCGGTGGCTCGGTCCTCAATGTTTCCAGCCGGCTGGCCGGGCCCTGGAAGGAGCTGTCATAGAGCTGTCCTGAGGGCAGGAGGCGGAGAGCTGCTCCAAAAAGTGAGGAGAACTCCCACACTGGGAGGGGGACTCCATGGGCTGATCATGTGTGTGTGGACGACGTGTAGCTATCACACACAGCAGCCTCTGTCTATTCCTATAGCAATGACAGCTGGGCTGCAATACACTCTGCTGAGCGCACACATTCATCACAAACTTTACTGCAGAGAACACAAAAGTTATGCAAAGTTATAAAAGTTTAGTCATTCCTCCACCAGAGCACAGTGAGGAAATGTAAAAGTGTCATTGTGACACACAACTGGACCTGTTCTGCAATTATAAAGTCCATCCTGGAAATCGCTTATATAAAGATGTTGCTTCTGACTGTCAGGAACATACACCATCACTAGAAGTTATATACATAAGTCATTCTAATAGCATTGGCTATGGACGGCTAGATTTGCGGCCGTTTTCTCCACAGATCTACCGCCATGCACGCTCGCGGCGATCGCTCTGCCCAGAAATTGATCCAACAAATTATGGACATGTCCATCATTTTTAGATCGATCTCATTACTTTGAGTGTCCCCATCTAAAGTAAATGCCAGCACACAAAGGGTGCGCGGCCAATTCTAAGCATGACCGGCCATGGGTGATGACATCACTCACGATCAATCCGCCGAGAAATCGGCGGGCATCGAGACAGCTATGGGCATCTTAAGGAATTATTAAAGCCAAATCGTTGATTAAGGAAAAAAGTTCTACAGAAAAGTTCTGCATACAATACAGATGTGTTTAAAGGATCAGAACCAGAGATTTAAGGAAGACGCTTTTCCTGCTGTAGAACATAATGGGAGAAAGTAACATATCTGAAACCTCTTTCACATTTCTTGGTTCCATGACAGGTGTTAATAAGGATTTATTAACCATTTCAGTGAGCTCACTCTGCTGCAATGGGGTTACTGCTTGATTATGGCTTGGGGGCCAAGAAAAGAAGCTGTGTATGATGGTCGCTTAAGCTGGGCATAGACGGGCCGATCGAGTCGGCAAGGATTCGGGTGCGGCAACTTGCAAGATTGGACTAAAATCAGCCGTCATGTCGGATCGCACAGTGATCCGACATGGCGGATAATTTTGATCCGATCTGTCCCCAGCCGAAGTAATGAGCGGCACACAAAGAGCTGTTTCTCGGCACCAGCGGGCGTGCGTGATGACATCATCACGCCTGCTAGGTTGGGTTGGGAATCGACGCAAAATCATCCTGTCTAAGCCCAGTTTTAGAGATCATAACAGTCTATTATCCCACGTGTGTATTGGGCTAATTGATGGACTAGTTCACTACAAACACATCCAAAAACTTAAAGGAAAAAGGACAATAGAGTCCTATGGCAAAAACCTTTCAAACATTTCAAAAGCTTACAAGAAGCAACAGGTGCATTTTGATGCATCCATTTTCAATGGACACATTCTGCACATCTACACATGCCAATACGGTTTACCTCATTGAAATCGACACATTGCAAAATGGTGTTGCTTTGGGAATGCGTCCATGGAAAAACATTGGAGGGGTACAATTTTGACGAAGTAGAGACCAGAGCTAAAACCCTGTACACACAAGAACATAGCTGTGCTGGCCGGGAATACGGGGCTTGACCTCACTTCGGGTTTTCTGCCAGACCCGTATTCCAAATGCCGGAAGTGACGTTAGTGATGACACTTCCGGTATAAGTAGATTAAAGTCCCCTCTCTCCTATTCAGTTCCTGCCTGACTTAGGAGGGAGAGGGTGTTACTTTCCCTAGTAATGTCCCACCCCGCACATTATCTGCACAAGCGAGGTTGAAAGTAAGGAGGGAGAGTGACGCCCCCTACCTCCTACCTCCGCCTGATATGAAAATCTTGGGAAAAATCTGAGATTTTTTGCAATCGGGGTTTGGCCGGGAAAGTCACATATAAAATGTGACTTTACCGGCCAAAACGGGAAGGTTGACAGGTATGCACAAGAATAGTTAAGAGAAACTAATATGAGCCCTGAATGACAACCCTACACGACACCTGTTGTCTTCTAGAACAGAACTGGAACAGAGCTGGTCGTTGGGAAAGATCAAGAATGTTTCTTTCCCATGACTAAAAAATGTGTTTACAGCAAAAACAAAAACTGCTCTTCTAAAGGTGGGAACGAACAATTTTTTAGTTGATTGAACAAAAGTCTAGAATGGCCAATTTGTTAGATGGATAAATTTGGTTCGATCTCGAACAAAAAATTGTTCAAAAGGTCATCGAACATGTTGGTAAATTTTTATCGGCCGTAGTAATTCTGAATGAATTTTCATCCGATATCGGGATGAACGAACAAAAAAATTTAATGTTACATTCGATAAATGGACGGACTATGTCCGACCAAAAAATCTATTAAAAAATTGTATCGGCAGTTGAACAAACAAAAAATCTACACGTGTAAACCCACCTTAATGGTCTGCATGCCAAACTGAGCGTGGGTCCTCCGCTTCTTGCCTCTGTAATGTACAGCCAGAAGCTCTACGACGTGTATGGGGCTTAAGACATTATGGACATAAACACAAACTCATCTGAATAGCTAAAATACTGCTGACCTGATTTTGAAGTTATTTAGTGGGTTTTAAAAAAAATTGTCATACATAGAATTTCCTGAACATATATGCTGTGGCTTTCAATACCCAAAGCTGACAATCAATCATAAATTAATCATAAACAAACCCAACAAAATTAATAAATAAGTGGGTACAACTGTCAGTACGTGGTGTATGGGACTGGGTTAAAATAAGAGTGTAAGATGGGTCATTATGAGGGGTGGGTGATGAAGTTAAGTGGATGTATGCAGCTCCCAATATGGAGAGGGAAAGTGCCCCCCCCCCTCGTAAAAGACAGAAACAAAGACACAAGGTGCACTAAGTTAGGTTCTGTTAATGGTAAAGGAAGGGTCCCAAGTGTGGCTCTGGATAGCTTACCTTATCCAGCCGTTCTTCTGTGTAAGTGTCTGCCTGTACCTGTATTTTATTCCAGGCATAGGCCGTCCTGATCTGCACATCACTGGCATCAGTGATAACACCAGGGAAGTGTATAGGGGGGGGGGCTGGTAACTTATAACATGTTAATCAGTTTGTATTTTTTGTAGAATATAGTAAGCAGTTTACTGAAATAATGGGACCACCAGGGGGGTTAATCATAGCATGGGCCTGTTTGATTGTTGGCAATTCTATAATAATTCTTATTAAGTGTACCATGCAGACTGAACATCTTCTGATACCCTAAAATCTTGCAAAGCACTGAGGTAGAGAAAGGGTTCAGCATCTGGCATGGAGTCTGGGACCCCACATCAGTCCTTGGAACAAGAAAAATGTGGGCAAAAAAGTCAGAAGTAACCCCATAAGCTCTAACACTACAAGAAATCTTCTGATCAGCACTGGCAGTTGTACATGCAGAGCAAGTGCACTGAGTACTTTTTATTTATTTGTCTTTTAAGATGACTTAGTAACTTTAAACTTTGATCAGCCAGTGTACACATGCATCACACCCACGGAGCTCAGGCCTTCTGTTGCCTTTGGCTCTGAGAAGTAACAGAATAAACCCCATCACAGCCTCGCACAGATTAGTGACCTGAGTTTTAGAAAGTGACGTGGTAGAATAGTGACTGATCACTACAGGAGGGAACGAGGAAACGATGTCCCCTGCCTTCCATAGATGACACATTCTACTTCTCTCTGACCATCAGAGCCAAAACCTGGGCACAGTCTCCTGACTATAAATGTTTTTTTAATAAAAATGACACTACAAGATATTTTGTTCAATGTATCATTATAATCCCACCTGTAAAAAAATTCTCATGTCGCTGTT
Organism: Ptychadena robeensis; assembly: GCA_036250615.1. Lineage (NCBI taxonomy): Eukaryota > Metazoa > Chordata > Amphibia > Anura > Ptychadenidae > Ptychadena > Ptychadena robeensis. The sequence continues at coordinate 40,557,513 of CM070034.1, read as the reverse complement.
GTCTCTGATCATATCTTGCAGCCTGCTCATAGTCTCTGACCATCTCCTGTCGCTGTTGTCTCTGATCAGCACTTGTAGCATGCTCATGGTCTCTGACCTTATCCTGCAGCATGACTGCAGTCTCAGACCTTCTCCTGTTGCTGCTGTCTCTGATCAGCTTTTGTAGCATGATCATAGTCTCTGACCATCTCCTGTCGCTGCTGTCACTGATCATATATTGTAGCATACTCATAGTCTCTGACCATGTCCTATCACTGCTGTTTCTGATCAGCTTTTGTAGCATTCTCCTAGTCTCTGACCTTCTCCTGTTGCTGCTGTCTCTGATCAGCTTTTGTAGCAAGCTCATAGTCTCTGACAATGTCCTGTCACTGCTGTCTCTGATCATATCTTGTAGCATGCTCATAGTCTCTGACCTTCTCCCGTAGGATGACTGCAGTCTCTGACCATCTCCTCTGACTGCTGTCTCTGATCAGCTCTTGTAGCAAGCTCATAGTCTCTGACCATAGTCTCTCGGTAGCATGAGTTCAGTCTCTTACCATCACCTGTAGCCAGGGTCCCCGGTGCTCTATTCTGCACAAACATTTACCTCACTTAATAAAAACGCATGACACCGGTATGGAGTTTAAAGTGGATACACAACTTTTGGCCACAGCTTTATCAACTATAAATAACATACAAAAATATTATTCCAATCCACCTAACCCAGGTCCCAGGACGGTGTCCCCACTTCCACCACGACAACCGATGTACCGGATACTGGCCCTCCAAACTACTGGCTCAGTGGGTACTACCGGTGCACTGCCTCCCTCCGTAACCAGTGAACTTTAACTAAAACCACAGAAATAACCATGATGGTAAAATTTGTCTTTTCATACATGAAACTTAACCGATTCTGTATTTGCAGTTTTTTTTTTTTCAAGTCATGTGTTTTTTTTAGATGTTAACCATGATAGTGAGAACGTGCCCTGAAACAGGATATGGTGTGAATGGCCAGAAATCATGTGTTGTGACCTATGTGCAGGGCTGACTATTCACGCTTCCAGCCTGATCTAATTCATAGAGGATCTTTGCTTTCATAGATTTAGTCAATCTGTATGAAGGCTTGTGGTGTGTTAAAGTAAAGTAAGTTAAAAAAGATCAGGCTTACTTGAAGAATCAGAAGATAGTTAGGAACACAGACATACAAAGACAACTGTGTATGTTTGTGACAAACTGTATCACATGTAAATTTTGAGCTTGACTAGGGTATAAAAGCTGGCTGTCCCTTGAATATTCACCAAACCACAATTTTTATAGAAAATTAAATAAATTTGACACAGAGGCTGGATTTTGAATGGCAATGGAGCCTTTTTATTACAACATAAATAACAAATAATTAACAACCATCAACTACTTAAATAGTGCAAGTGCAGGTCCCTTGAAGGCAGTTACCACCAAACCTGCATAATCCTACAAAATGGCCTACCACTGCAACTCAACATGGAGTCGAATTCATTTACATGGGCATACCACCTTATATGAGCGAGTTCCCATTCACCACATCTTTACTAAAAAGTTGAGACTTTATACCTATAATGTTCCTTTTCAAAAATACTTTATTGAATGTAAATTCAATTTTCAAGTTTATTTAGAGGTTTGAACAGCATACAAGAAGCCATCAAATAAGATATATTTCCTGAAACATGAGTTACAAGAATATAAACATTCTGAGCAGCATATTGTAGGCACAACAGAATGGAAACGATAATAGGTGCAAATATGTATAATATAAGAACAAAATGGGCCCTGAGAAGCTGCAGACTGTGAAAGTTTCTTGTACGGTCTTTTGACCTCATTGGCAGAACTTTTTTTGTGTAACACAGATAACTAGAAGAGCACAAGCAGAAAGGTACAAATAAGGTAGATAAAAGAGAGAAACGAAAAAGGCAAGTGCCAAGAGAGGAACAAATGGTCAGGTGAATGAGGAGCGAGTTCTTATACGATTTGATCAACACTGTATCTCCCTTATGGTTGGTACCTATAAAGTACCTGTAACGTCTTCCATCACCGAACCCACCTTTGAAATAGTTGTTTTTTATATACCTTAATGCTATCTTCCAGTGTTCTGCATCATTAAGTGAACCCTAACCAGCCAAGTCATAGACACTTCAGTCCATTGCATCTATCTGTCAAATCTGAGATGCTGTGTATTCCCAGGGTCTTTTCCGAAGGAGGGAGGTCCCACTCCTTCAGAAGGTAAATAAAAAAATCCAAGTAGGCCTGAGAGGTAAATATGTTGTGTAGTGCTCAGTGCGTCCATTAGTCACAGGGAGTTTGATGGAATCCCCTTTAGTGATCTTTCCCACAATCCCCCGGGGACTGCCACTATAAAAAAACAAGCCCGGTCCTTCTCTGAATTAGCTCGGAGTGGATCAGCCCGATGCAGCACATGTTTTTGGGACAGTGGCCTGTTTCCTGACATGGAGATCTGAACCATTTGAGCAAGGATGCAGGAAGCTGGGGAGCCAGTTAGGGCAAAATCCTGGTTCCAACGTGCTGTTTTCAGTGGGGTGGTGCTTCCAGCTAAGGCCTGTGTGGAACATGTGTCAGTCCAGGAGCCACAGAATGTAATCTGTCTAACTTGGAGACATGGAGACTTGGAGAAATAACAGACTCCAGTTAACCATTTGTCCCTGGCCTTAGTTGGGACACGTGTTTAAGTTATTGACTGTTATCCCTTGCTTAGCAATATGAGTTTCCCCTTAATGCCAATACAATTGGTTCCTATCTATACTTTCTGTATCCGGTTATTGTTCAGTAAAAGGTGGCTGTTTAAATTGCAAGCCTTGTCATTCAGCTTATCTGCGATCTGGTGGTTAGTGATGGACGAACTTCAGCTGCGGCTGTTCGCGAACAGGCAAATCGAACTTCTGCAAATACCCACCATTCGCATATTCATGTTGAACCTCCATTGACTTTAATGGAGGACGAACTTCTCAAACCTTTAGGTTATATTTGTAGTCAAAATGCCAATAAAAAAAGTCTAAAGGGTGCGACCACCTGGACAGTGTCACGCCAAATATGGATTTTTAAAATGCTGTTTTCTTCAGGTCTAATGGCCAGAAATCACATCTAGATTAAAGATTTTGCCAACAGTTACCTGACAGCACCTTCTGCAGCGCATCACAGATCGTCAGATCTCTGCAATGCATAATACAGCATACCCCACCCCCAGAGAAGGACTTTCGTGGCTCAGTAATGATGAACTACATGTAACGGAAGACCTTAGATATAGCTGCAGATCACTGGATGGAGTATACAGGGAGTGCAGAATAATTAGGCAAATTAGTATTTTGACCACATCATCCTCTATATGCATGTTGTCTTACTCCAAGCTGTATAGGCTCGAAAGCCTACTACCAATTAAGCATATTAGGTGATGTGCATCTCTGTAATGAGAAGGGGTGTGGTCTAATGACATCAACACCCTATATTAGGTGTGCATAATTATTAGGAAACCTCCTTTCCTTTGGCAAAATGGGTCAAAAGAAGGACTTGACAGGCTTAGAAAAGTCTATATAGTATATAGTCTATAGTGAGATATCTTGCAGAGGGATGCAGCACTCTTAAAATTGCAAAGCTTCTGAAGCG
>CM070034.1:40510055-40533019 GCA_036250615.1 Ptychadena robeensis | reverse complement strand
GATGATGTGGTCAAAATACTCATTTGCCTAATAATTCTGCACTCCCTGTATATATATACTATATAAACGGTGAGGCACAGTTGAGTGGGTATGGCTACATTTACATTTCCCGAGCTGCTGTCAGCATGCTCCTGTCTGCGAGCGCCTGCACAAGAAAACTACCCTGTGACAGGTCTATTGCATGAAAAGCTTGAAAATGTCACGTCTGATGGTCGTTTGCGCTTATTTGGCCTAAATGAGCCCTCTAACTGCTTTTCTGTTACCGCTAGACCTTAATGGGCAATTTACTCTTACAGCGGCTTTATGTATTTATTTTTTAAAATGTCATTACATGATGTGTTTGTAGTCATCAGAAAATAAATGCTCAGCCTTCCTTAATATGATTAGACTTTAATAGAGATTAGAATTCAGGTGCTCCAATCAATTCCATGATTTTAGGTATATAAAATGAAGCACCTAGATACACAGATTTCTTCTACAAACAGATATGAAAGCATGGGTAGAGGGCCTGGGAGACTTCTGTACTTATTCCATAGGATGGGTGGCAGATATCTGGGGGGCCGCTAGTTGCCCTCTTTTTTTAAGAAAGGTGGGCAGGTATTGCCAGTTCAAGATGTGCCAGACTGACTCCCCTTTAGAGAATCTTGCCATTAAGTTAAAAAGGTGCTTCTACAGAGTGTGACGACAGTTTACAGCAGGTGTGCAAATGTATGCACCCAGCTTAGGCTATGTTTCCACTATACTTCGGGAGGTCCCGACAGATCACATTTACTTACCTGCTCGGCAGATGCTGAGTCTTCACTGCGCCAAGCCGTTCCACCCATGCAGGGCTGAAGTCTAAACACAGCATCTGCCGAGCAGGTAAGTGAATGTGCTCTGTTGGAATCCCCGCCAAGCAATACGCTTAGCGGAGGGGGTCCCGACGCATAGTGGAAACAAGCCTGAACTGTAAATTTTTATTTCTATTTCATTGAGTTGTGTGTGTGCTTTTTTTTTTTCTCAAAAAAAAAATCTTTAAAATGTCACAAATTCCCGCCAATCTCCTGCCAGATTGACGCGCATGTTGATGTCATCAATCGCGGCCGGTCGTGCCAATTTTGACGTCATCAATCGCGGCCAGTCGTGCCAAGAATCGGCCGGGCACCCTTTGTGTGTTGGCATTTACTTTGGATTGGGTCCCCATTCAAAGTAAGGAAATCAGGCTAAAATATACAGACATGTCTGTAATTCTTTAGTTCTTTTGTTCTTCGATTTTTGGGCTGATTTTGTGCCTGATTCAAGGTGGGCACACATCTAAACGTCTATGCCCAGGTTTACTCATACCCTAGTAAATAAATCAATCAATTGCCACAGCAATAACAGGCTCTTCCCAATCCAGACCAGATAAAGGCAGCTTTGTTCCTGTCAGAAGGCCTCAGCTTCTCCATTGGCCTACTTCGGATCAGGTAAGACTCACCCAAGAGGAAACTCAAATTGTTTCTTTTTACAGAAGAAAGAACACATGCCATGCTTGCTCTTAGCCAAAAAGCCAAAACAACTACAGATGTTTAAGGTGATATAGTTAGCAGTGACAAATATATTGTTGAGGAGAAAAAATATGCATAAGTAGATGGTCTTGTCCGGCCAGGAAACCCTTTACACTGTTGGAGAAACAATTTTTCACCTTGTAAAGTCTTCTGTCATGTCTGTAACTGAGGATCATGTGAGTCATATAATCCTCTCTGTTACAAGAAGCATTACCATAATGAAGATTGATAGCTATAGACCACTGCTGGTGAACATGCAGTGACCTGTGTGTGTCTATCTCCGTCTCATGAATTATGCACCATAACGGCCCCATGAAATAGAGACAAGCCCACTAATATGATGATACTTTAATGCAGAGAAGGGAGGAGACAAATCCTCTATCAGTCAAAGCCTTCTTAGAAATATGCTTTTTCATAGCAATTTAACTCTAAAGCCCCCCATACACGTTCCGATTATTCTCCCGACCGATTTTTCGTCCGATCCTGTCACCCGATTTTCACCTAAAATGTTATGGTCGGTCGGTCGGCTGGGACGAAAAATCGGAATTCGAATTATCACCGATCCATCAGCCCGACCCTATTTATTAACAGCAGATCGACTAAAAATTTACGGACAGGTCCGAAGTGGTCCCGATCGATTTTTCGGCCGATTTTGAGAAATCGAGATCGGTCGGGTACATAATTCCGAATCCGATTAATCTCCCGATCGATTAATCTCCCGACTCGATCGGTCGGTCGGGCAAAATTCGTACGAAAAATCGGAACGTGTATGGGGGGCTTTAGAAAGAGTCAAAGGTTTAGCACTTACTATGCAGAGAAAAAAAGAGAAGGACCAGCTGCACAAAACATGCCTGTATGTGCTCTTTCAGATCATTATCAGAAAAAAAAATTATCAGATCAGAAAATTTAAGTATTCACTAAAATGCAAAAAAGTGAGTAAAAATGACAAAATAATTTCTGATAAATATTCTGAAATACATTCAGTGACATTTCTGCTGCATTCTTCTGTAGTCACTTTTGAGAAAAATAAGTAAAATTTTTACAGAAATGTTGCTACAAATGTAGTTTTTCACAGTGCTTTTGTTCACAATTAATTTGAAAGGAAATCTTCATTTTTATTGCTAAACAATCACGTCAAACTGTATCAAAAAGTAGAGATGGTCGAATTTTTCGACTTGCTAACTTTGTGAGCTGATTGAAAAGTCTCTGAAAATGGTATCACCACCAGAATTTCTGGAGATGTAGAGAAGGGCAGTGAGAACATTTGAAAAAAATTTTTTGGTCGTTTTGCATAAATTAAGTAAAAAAATTAAGTCGAAATTCCGATTTTTGAAATTTTGAACTTCATTTGTGCAAAAACTATTTGTAAAAGAGACATACCTTATTTTTTGTAGTATAGCCCCAAAGCTTCTCTACATCTTCCTCAACATTGGTGTTGATACCATGTTCAGGGGCTTTGCAATTAACTAAAAATTTTCGAAATGGTCAAATTTTTTTAAAACAATTTGACCATCTCTATCAAAAAGCACCTTACTCTACATTATGGGCAAAGGTTTTAAGACACCTTCTCTTCACACTAGCATAAAATTGGGATATCCCATTTTTAAACCATGAGTACTTATTAAATATTCATTATACAGCTATAACATCCTCTATTCTTAAATGCATTTACGCAGGATTCTATCTTTTGTAAATTGGTTGTTATTTTTTAGCTCTGAAAGACCTGGAACACTTTTGGTTTTCCCATTTATTCCAAAGGTGTTCCATAAGCTTAAGGGCCAGTGTTCTCAAGCTCCTCCAAAAGCTATCTGAGATCACCTCAAATGGATATCTACCACATGTACAGGTGTCTACATTGGTGGGTAAATGATCTTTCCCAGAAGATGGCCAACTTGCTCATCAGATGCTGTTTTCTATGAGTGAGAACACAATGGGGTATGTCCCTCTTGTTTACCACTCTCAATAGAACATATGGAATGCTTGTTCATTCTCCTGCCATTAGGAGTCATCTAAATACTTAATTCTTATTACATTTTTTCAATTGTAGTATGTAACTAAAATGTAAATGAATACATGAAACTATACCTTAATAATTCTTGTTTTGTGCAGTTATGTTGAAACTGAAAAACTCTTCCCGAAACAATAGCCACAAAGGTGATACACAGTGGTCTACAAGTCTACAGTTTTAAACATGTCTTTGTATGATTGTATATTTCAACTGGAAATGCCAACCCCATTCTTATCATCTATGCCCTCCAAAACAATTAAAATGGCCCCACCCCACCACTGTACACATTTGTTTAATTAGCACAATTTCCCTCAGACATTGGATGGTCATTCCAGTGCATGTGGTTCTCTTTCACACTCCTAAAACAATTCACCTCCACTTTTTCTTGTTTGACTTTCTCTTTTGTCATCAGATTTGGCATACTGAGAATACCAAATAATGGACCAGATCTACTGCACAGGCAAATGTGATCAATGCTTATTGCTTAGGCTGTAGAACATGTACCATGTATAATGTTCCATGATACTAAACAATCCAGTAACAAGCATGGGCTGGCTGAACGTAGCTGCATTAGTAAAATGATAACAGAATTATACCTAACAGACACCATGGGATAACAATAGGAAATTTCAAATATAAATATGCCGTCTTTCCTAAGCAGTGGATTCAGTATCATTGGCAATGGGGTTCAGCTTTTAATATGATTGGTTACTGGGTTATATAGGGGTCATGTGACCATTTAAAATGATCAGTGTAATCCCCATTTCACCTTCACTATTAGAGGAATAATGCTGGCCTTGCTAAGAATCATCTTACACGTATGCTTCCAAATCAGGCTTACAGCTCAGAACAAGGAGATGGCATGAGCTGGAGATCTCCTTCTATCCCCTGAAGGAGAAATACCTAGGGGATTCCTGAATTTCCCCAGGTATATATTTATATAGTTTTTTTTACATTTATTTTTATGCTTTGACCCAGCATCACTGGATTTTAAGGAATTTTTGGGAAAGTACACAGTGAGCCCACCATATTGCTCTCAACATGAGCGCGCTGACGGAGGAGGCAGTTGAGAAGTATTTAGATGCCAATCCTGTTTTTGCCAAATCTTACTATGATAATAAATTCAGACCTGAGATTATATTTGAGCTACTGAGCAGCGATAAAACCAACGTAGACTTCAACAACTATCATGATCTAAGCAGCGTGGAGGAAAGTGAAATAGTCTTTGACCTGATTAGGGGATTCCAGGAGAACCTCAATGTTGAAAGATGTGTCTTCAATGTACTCAAGAGGCTCTCCTTCATTATTCAGGCGGACCGTATGAGCTTGTTCATGTACCGTATGAGAAACGGCACAGGCGAGTTAGCCACCAGACTTTTCAACGTGAACAAGGATGCCATCATGGAGGATTGCCTGGTAGTACCTGACTCTGAGATTGTTTTTCCTTTGGATGCTGGAGTGTTGGGATTTGTGGCACAGTCTAAGAAACTAGTTAATGTTCAAAATGTGACCCAGGTGAGTAATACAATAGTTGACATGGTTAAATGCATTTTGAAAATGGTATTTGTTATGGCTTGTTGGAAAATTATTGTTAAATGTTATGGTGTCGCCAGCATACATGTAGTAGGAGTTCAGGTCCAGGTCCTAAAAATACATGCACAAAATCAAATCTGAGATTAAATGCTATAAAGCTAATGCTCCTCTAAATGACAAAGGGTCACATTTGCATAATTTTTTTTACCTTTGTGTTGTATCTACTGGCAAGGAATCAGCTTTAGAAATAGGATGTGTTTGTTTTTTAAATACAGTGCAAAAGTGGGTTTAACACACCAGCAAATATGCAAGTATGTCATTCAGTAGAAGCCCTGCAGAGCTAAAGTGTGTCTGAGAAGATAATCCCATTAAGACGATACAGATGGAAGGCATGTCAAGGAGAGTCACCCTATTACTATTATTCTTCTCCAAAATATAAATCTGTCTATACAGATGTGTTATCTAAAAATGTCCTCCTTATATCTTTAACCGATAAGTAAAAAAATAAATAATAAATAACATCAAATCATTACGTTAAAGCTGGGATTATATTGTTTCGGTGTAACCTTGAAAAATATCATCACACAATGCTCAGTCATTGTAAGATCTAACATAGAAAACTCAGCAATTTCAAATGACCAGAACAGAAAGTACAACTTAAAAGAGGAGCCTTTACCTTTGTGGGTGTAGCTATATAGCGTAAGTGCAAAAGCCAAAAATTGCCTAGAACAAACTAACTGAAAATATAAATGTAAAACAAATCAGTCTATAATTTTTTACGTAATATTGGGAAAATGGCAGTTGGTGAATGACATGCATGGTGCAAAAAAGGTTAAAAAACCAAAACCCCCTATAACGAAAAAACCTATCTACAATTTTTTTGGAGAAGCAACAGCTTTTGGTTGACCCAGTATGACATCCTTTCTAGAGCAATGGTGGGTACTGAAGATATGAATAATAATATAAACATGGCAAAATACAAAATACAGATGGAAGTAAGACATGGATTAGGACACTAAAGATAAGAAGCCTCTGTAAATATAAATTAAACAAGCACCTAGTCCAGACATGGGCAAACTACGGCATGGGTGCCTTATCTAGACTTGTTTGGCATTTTGATTTGGCTCGTTGGGCCTTTTGACCCACTGTAGTGGGTCCCCTCAGCTTGTAAGCATATATAATATCTAGAGGGCTCCATACATCAGCTTTAGCTCTGCTAATTGCAGCGAGCGGAAGGGACCCAGAATGTCTTTTCACTCTTTTTTGGTTATTTTTTAAGGAAAGCGGTACAGCAAATTAAAAAAGATTACAATGTCCCCACCACACATCATCACTGACATGAGGTATTAGGACACCTATACCGTGCAATACAGATTCTGAGTTCGGCTCTCTGTCAAATTTAAGAACCAACTGTGGTCCACAAGTCAAAAAGTTTGCCCACCCTTGGCAGAGTTACTATACTCCAAGCTAGTTACGTTATAGCAGATGGGTGGTGCACTCCTAAGTACTAAGAAAATCTAGTGGCAAACATCTGGAGACAAAATCCATGCACACCACTACTTTAGGACCAATATAGACTATCACTGGTACAAATTTACTTTAAAATTAAAAAAATTCAGCAAATATCTATATTTGAGGTTTGTATAATGGACGCCAGGTCCTCTGTTTCTTAGTTTTACCATTCCATCGGCATGTTTTAATGGCTATTAATCACATTTGTAGTACAGACTAAGAAGGCCCAACTAAAAATATTTTAGTAGTGTTCAGCCTTACGGTGGATATGCGGAGACTAATTTTCTTAAACATATTTATTGTGCCTCTGTCCCCATAAACCCCAGCCAACATATACATGCAAACACTTCAGCAGATATCAAAGGGTACCAAGCACCCCCCAATTATCACATGTTTTACAATGCAACAGACATTATCATTATCAGCCATAAGAAACAGACCCATCTCTTGTCAAAACAAAACCACTTGATATTTAGATATTTTATCATTAAACAGCTTAATAAGGTATTTTTGCTCAACAAACTCGTCCAACTTACAGCCAGCGTGGGCGCCATGGTCAGGCCAATCACAGTAAGGTGCCCGCTCTAGCAACATATACCCCCCTTCCCATCCAGTTGATCATTGTAAACACCTCTGGCTTTGTTCTTGACTTTGGCTTTCTTTGTTAAAAAAAAACCCTCAAAGTACATTCTTTATTTATTTAGAGTCACTAACACTGTTATGATTTCCCCATGGTATGTTTTACAAAAGTACCGTATTTTTCGGACTATATGACACACTGGACCATAAGATGCACCCAGTTTTTAGGGCAGGAAAAAAATATATTTGATATATAAGTTTTCAATTGGGTTAATGCAATGAATTTAATGAATGCAATATTCCATTCAGCCAGTAGATGTCACTAGAAGCAGTACACTTTCAGCACAACACGTCATTCTCCACACGGATCGGAAGAGGGGGGCCAACAGCTGCACAGTCTCCTACTCTTCTCAGCTCTCCTCTCCGGCTGGCTGTTACTGTGTCTGTGAGAGCTGCAGAGTGATTGCAGTTTCCACGGAGGGAGAGAGGGATAGATGGCAGTTCATCTATGCCACTTTTCATTGCTTATGCCAGCAGGGCTCTGAGCTCTGCTGGCATAGGCAATTATACAGTACAGATAGGAGAGCCGGACACTGTCTGGCATCTCTCAACTGACAGCTCCTCCAGCTCCCTGGCTAATCTCCGTGCCGGGAGAGCTGGCGGGAAGCCAGGACATGACCACCCGTCGCGCATTTGGACCATAATAAAAAAATACATTCTGTGATTTTAAATGCCTTGGTTGTCATAAGTTGGCTAGATAGTGCCAATCGTTACCTCGGCATAGCTTACACCCAAACAGAAAGTAGAATATATGAAAACTGGACTGTGATGTTAAAACAAAATGTTGAGTTTAAATTAATTAAATCTAGTTTTCAATAGTGGACCTGAAAATGGAAAATGCAATATAGGAACTGGAGCATCCGTAGACCATTTTTTAGGAGATATATCTGAGGAGATATAAATGGTAGAAATAATCTAAGCTACTGGATACATATGTCTTGATCAAGACATGATGACTTTATGATTGAAATGTTGCTCAATTCTCATGAACATGTTCATCCTAGAAGGTTAACATTTTATGAAACGGCTGCATCAAATATGTTATGCGTATTGCAGCTTTCATGCCATCCCCTTATTGCATCATATATACAGTTGCTAGAAAAAGTATGTGAACCCTTTGTGATTACGTGGAGTTTTGTCATAAAATGTGCTCTGATCTTCATCTTCAGGTCACACCAATAGAAAAACACAGTCTGCTTAAAATAATACAACACAAACATTATCCGTTTTCATGATTTTATTAGTTGCAGATCAGACCTGCACAACAATCTGGAGTAATTTTGAAAATTTACACTAAAAAAAATATTTTTAGTGTAGCAGCGTAAGCGGTGTAAACTGTCTCTCTTAAGGTCATACCACAGCATTTCAATTGGGTTGAGGCCAGGACTCTGACTTTGCCACTCCAGAAGGCATATTTTGTTCTGTTAAAGCCATTCTTTTGTTGAATGATTTGTATGTATTGGGTCATTGTCCTGTTGCATCATTCATCTTCTGCGGAGCTTCAGTTGGCGGACAGATGGTCTTACGTTTTCCTTCAAAATGTCTCGATAATAATTTTTCCATCAATGACAACAATCTATCCAGGCCCTGCAAACTTTAAACATGCTTAAATTTTTTTGGGGACAGCAATGGTTTCCTCTGTGGTGTCCTCACATGTACTCAGTTCTTGTTAAATGTTTCCTTATTGTAGATATGTCAACAAAAATGTTATTATATGCCAGAGATTTCTGTAAGTTTTTAGCTAACACTCTAGGATTCTTCTTTACCTCATTAAGCATTCTGTGCTCTTGTAGTCATCTCTACAGGACGACTACGCCTAGGGAGGGTATCAACAGTGCTGAACTTTTCTATTTGTAGGCAGTGCTTCTTACCATGGACACATGAACAATAAGGCTTTAAAAGATACTTTTGTAACTCTTTCCAGCTTCATGCAAGTCAACAATTCTACATCGTAGGTCTTCTGAGACTTTTTTATTGTGAGGCATGGTTCACATCAGACAGTGCTTCTTGAAACCAGTAAATTCAAAACTGGTGTGTGTATTTAAAGGGCAGGACAGCTTTCAGCAACACTCCTTTGGCTCACTCCTGGCTCCAATTAGTTCTTGGAGAAGTCATTAGGCTAGGGGTTCACATACTTTAATGTTTACATGTTATCTTCAATAAAAACATGAAAACATATAATGGTTGTGTAGTATTAATTTAAGCAGACTGTGTTTTTTGGTGTGATAAAGAGCAGAGCACATTATATGACCAATTCATGCAAAACTCCATGTAATCCCAAATGGTTCACATACCTTTTTGTAACTGTATAGAAAAAAGAGACCACTGTATTTTTTTATAAATCCGCATATCTATTAGTATGGCAACCATGCCAATGTTTGTTGAATTCATGTTCAAGCTCACTTCATTCTGTTTCTGCTAAGTAGGTGATCATCACAATCAAATCTTATTTAATCAGAAAAAGTATTAAAAATTGCTGTAATTGACATTTTCCTCTTACAATGGGAACATCTGCATGGCCAAACACTGCTAGACGTACCTTAGAGGTCATTGTAAAAAAAAAAACTATTGACTATTCCAAAACAAAAGGTTCTTGGAAAAAAGTGCATGATGAAAAAAAAGTGGTTCCTACAGGCTGGGCTGAGGTAATGCAAACCAAGAAAAAGTCCTTCATCAGTAAGATGCAAAGAAGGTAAGACTAAGCTTTGCTAAAGACGTTCTTCTTCAATCTTTAGTATTGTCCAACACTCAGTTGTCTTATGAACTGTGTTATATGGAGCCCTGGAGATGCCTTTCAAACCACTGGTGTCCTACACCAACAGTACAATATGGAGGATGGTCAGTGATGATCTGGAAGTACCTCAGCAAGGCTGGAACTGGGGACATGGACAAGGACGCATGAATCAAGCCACATACAAGGTTATTCTAGAGAAACATTTGCTTCCTTCTTCTCAGACAATGGGTTTCAAGGTCTGGACGGAGCATTTCCAAATCAAGAGTCTGTCTTGGCTGGTCCAGTCTTCAAATTTGAACCCTGTTGAAAACCTCTGGAATGACAGCAAGAGGAAGATAGATGGTGACAAACCATCAGGCAAAGTTTAACAGTTTGATGCTTCACACAAACTGGTGGAGGACATCTATATATATATATATATATATATATATATATATATATATATATATATATATTTATATTTAAAAATATTCATATGTCTCCCACTTGCTATATACTGTAGGTTAAGAATCACCAAAATTGCTGAAGATGTAGAGAAGGGCTGTGGGAACATTGGAAATTTTTTTTGCTCTAGCACATGTAGTTTTTGCATAAATCATGGGTTTTACATAACAAACTAAACTCGGGGGTACTTACATATCACCGGTAAACTGCTGCAATCCTGAATATTGGCGGACTCGCCAAGCGCTTCTGGGTACACCTCTTTGGCGTCATAGATGGGGCCAGAGCGGCGGTGGGGGCCGCACCAATGACCTGAATGTTAATGCAGGTAATGTCGTTTTTTTGGGCCCACATCCCCAGCATCACCAATGACCCTGGTTGTGAAAAGGGGAGGAGTACTCTGGACTGGACTATACTGCATACTGCCCATACTGCATTGTTAAAAAAGCGATACAGGTGTACCACTGGGGAGGTTAAAGACTTTACTGGCTGTATGTGGGGCTATGTTTAGTTCTATGGCAACGTAGAGTAAATGACACATTGACCAATAATCCTGTAAACCTAGAAGCTATTTTTGTTATGAGTAATGGGTATGTCAGAATGATATCTTTCTGTGTCTCTTCTTATGAGGGATGTAACAGTTCAGGGATTTATGAATCTATAGACAATGTGCAGTAAATAATATTCTATCATTCAGTATGTCCACATTTTTTCCAGAATAGATCTTATGAATTAATTTGATGTGATAAATAACACGGGGTTAAAGTGGAACAAAAGTAAAAATGTTTCCTCTGCATCAGTATATTTGCTAAACCTTTATAACTTCGAAGGAAAGTACCATGTTTAGACATAAATACCATTTTTTCCCTGTTGCCTGAATAACTCAACAACAAATATACAGAAGCCCTCAGCTATCCACTGTCAGATCACATTTCTTTATTATTAGGGAAACAATAAGATAAGCCTGATTGCTATGAAAAAACAAAAGAGAAGCTTTCATTGTACCTATACTCTCCTTTTTTTGCTTCATGCCCTGCACAATATAGGGAGGATCAATGAAAAATCGTTACCTGTAATTCTGATGTCCCTCTTCGCTCCTCCCCTTTAATGACGTTGCATTGGGGTGGGGAAGAAAACACGATAGCTGGATGCCAAGTGACAGTCGCAACACAAAACTATGGATGTTTTTCCCATTTAAAACTTTTTTGCACCCTCCAGTGGTCACCCAAGATATTGCAGTTAATCACTCCTCAGAAGACTAAACTACTAAGAAAACAGTTTTGTGAACTAACTTAAAAAGAAAACATTGTGTTTTTACACAGATATTTAGGATATAAGGAGTTGGGAGACAGGTTTGTATTGCCAGATTGTTCTGTCAGTCTGTATTTGTGCTTTAACTTTCAACAAGTTTTAAGAAGTGACATGAATGTCTATCTGGGATTTCTTTCTTATACTAATTTTTAAACACACTGCAAATGTCTAGGAATCATAAATGATTTTGCTTCAACAGTGTTGTTTAATGATGAGCATGAGACAAGGAGAACACTTTGATATAAAGACCCAGAAATATTCTTTTTTACCTGTACACCTATTGCTCCCTTGATATTATCAGGTCAGGTTCTGCATTATTTGTGTTATTGTGAATTGCTTCTAGAAGATAACAACCTAATTTTGTATCTTATCTTGAACTTAATTTGTCACAAAAACTATAAAATGTGTCTACAAAGTTTTTTTTATGGCTATTAAGTCAGAAGGCAGTAGGCAGCTACTCGTCTATATGCGGGTTGGACCAAGTTTCTTTTGAGGAGCAAAGGTATACCTGTAAACCTTAAGTGTCTGTAAAATGAAAATATTTTGGCATTTCAGGCAGACTAAAAAACAAAATGTTTTGTGTGCTTTTCTTTAACTGTAAAGCCATGATTTTAAACAAAAATACCTGGTGATCCTGACAGTTGCTTGCTTGCCACACTCCTGGAGACCACACTCTGCAGGCTTATTTTCCCTTCACAAGGGTGCTGCCAGTCTAAGCATGCTCCCTTATCGATTTTCAACATGGGCCTCCTCTTTTTCACTTTCTTTTTACTTTTTCCCGGTTAGTGACCTGAATGTATAAAAAGGTGATGATTTGAACACAATCCAACAACAAATATGTGTTTAGAACCATCAATGGCAGACATGTTTAATGTTTGTAGAGTATTATTTCAAGCAGACTGTGTGTTGGTGTGACATAGATGAAGATCAGAGCACATTTTATGACCAATTCATGAAAACGCCACGTAATGCTAAAGGGTTCACATACTTTTTCTTGCAGCTGTATAGTACAAGGGCCTCCATGATTGGATACAGTTTTATTGCAGAGTTCATATTACACAGCATTGGTAAAACTAAAGTTGTTCACACACAGATTGTACAGTGAGATTTTAAGATGTATAGAAACATTTAGATTGGGGTAAGAGAGAAGTTTGAAATCTATACTCCCTTGGCGGTTCATTTATTTTTAATAAATCTGCTTTCTAAAAACAAATACTCTCACATTTTAAAGATTTACCAATGGGCGCAGCACATATCTCCGGTGCGGGTGCTGGACGCCCCCAGATCCCCAACGCCCGGGCGGCACTGCATGGTTTTCCCCGCGGTCTACGCACGGGAAAACCGCACAGTATTCCATAGTGTAGACGCAGCATAAGCCTGTTATGTAATACAGGCATATGGCGAGGGGAATCCCGGCATCATCACTGACCTCAGGGAGGTGGGTCCAGTAACAACCCCAGAGGATGCTAACACTGCAGGACATATGGTGATATATGGGTGGCCAGTTCAGGATTGTGCGGGGGCAAAAAAGCCCAAAGTCCCTGTTGGGGAATGGGGAGCCCTGGCTACATTGCATCCTCTGGTCCGATGCACTAGCTACCAAAGAACGTGGGCAATCAATAGAGTCCCTATTCCGGGATAGTGATGAGCGGCATAGGCAATATTCAAATTTGCTATATTTTGCTAATAATTCTAGTAATATTCGATTCGGTATTTGCGAATATTCGCAGTATATGGCCATGCATTGTGAAAAAAGATATTCGCAATTACCTATAAATAATTGATAAATAAATAAAAATAAACACCACATATAAATTAGCAATGCATGGCCATACACTCGAATTGCGAACATTGGTAAATATTCAAGATTGCAAATATCCGCCTCCATATTCGCTGAATTGGCAAATTCTCAAATAGCCCATATTCATTGAATATTCAGCTCAACACTATTCAGGTTTGTGTGAAAAACTAAAAGTGGATAGTGCATCTACACTACGGAAAAAACTGCACTGTTTTCCTGTGTGTAGACAGCAGGGAAAACTGCGCAGTGCAGCCGCCCCCTGTGAATTTCTATGGGGAATGACGTGCCAGTCTATACTGGCGTGTCATGCACACGGTTGGGGGCAGCGCAGCAGCGGTAGTGGATTCACAACGGCGGCCTGGTCGTTGAGGATCCGTGGGTGTCCCGCCGCCGCACCAGAGACACGTGTGTGACACATGCAAACCGCACCCTATGTGTTTCCGGATGCTGTTTGCCTATAGTAATGTATAGGATGCGGTATTGCCTGCACGGCAATACTGCATCCTAAACAGCTCCCAAACAGCGGGTGCTATGGGCATTGACATGCCGACGTGCCCATAATGCCCCCCACGTTTGCTGAGGCGGTACAGTGTAGACCCAGCCATAGACTGCCAAGAGAACTCTTAACTCTCAATGAATTTAGTCATTTTAATTGCACTTAATTATCAGTTGAGACAGCTACCCTAACATCTCACAATACAGATATATTGCCCATAAGGTTTGTGGCACAGGAACAGGAAGTGCGTTGTTCATTTTCATGACACATTTAAAACAAGAGCTTCTGTTTTCATGATATTCCTAAGACCGATATTTAATGTTTTTAGGTGTTAGAATAAAAGTAATTTTAAAAAATGACGGTCCAATTAAAGTCATATATATTCAGTGGTCTAATAAGTGCATGAGTCTACAATAACTCATTTTCCTTTAGGACGTGACTACAGCATTACAGAAAAGAGCTTGGCTCAGTGAGATATTTCATCATACTTTGGCATGTAGACTAACTGGATTTCTTAATATCTCTATTAAATAGGAACACCTTGTTATTTCACAGAAATTTCAATAATGAATGGAGAAAGCAGCAACTCAATAAACCTGACTTGTATCAGATGATAGGAATGTATTATCGGCACAGTTGCTTAGTTGTTAGCACAGTGTAAAATTAAATAGAAATACGATTATTCTTTTCAAGAGAACTAATGCCTCCATCAAATGTTTCATGCAGCGGTTTACATATTATGTGAAATCATGTTGAAGCAATTCTGTGTAGCATTAAGCATTTATTACAGAAATGTAGGGTTTTAAATTTTTTTTAAATATACTATAAATCACATTAACCCACTTAAATAGGTACATTGTAACAGAATGCTTGACAACACATCAACATCCTGTGTTCATTATACCTTCATAGGGTACTTAGCAGCTATGTAACTGATGGATATTGGTGCATCACATAAAAAAATTCTAATTCAAAATGAAGGCTCAGTCACCAGAATAAAGAAATAACCCTGGCATCATACAGTATATTGCACATATACTGGTCCTTGGATGTGTTTTTATTTTTAGGCTTTTTTAATATACCAAATATTCACCTGGGGAAGTACACTTTATGTATTACACCTCTAAAGTGGAGAATCATATCCACCATTGGAGAGAAATATTGTCAACCCAAGTTTAGTTGAACTTTGTACAAGCCACTAGCAAGTTGAAGCATATGCCCATTTAACACTTAATAAACAGTTACAGCAACATGGGTTATTGGGATGGAAGGAATTCTTTTCACTCTTGGATAGAAGTTGTCCACTGTAAACAAACCTGCCAATGTTAAACGTTGTGTCTGAGTCAATCATGCCCATAGTTCCTTTTAAATCCCAGGTAATCTCTGAGCCAGCAATGACAACCGTTGCATGCCTTATTAACAGTGATTCCAGCAATCAGACAATACAACACTTAGCAGTTGTATCAACTGAGTGGTAGGTTGGTTGCTTGGCACTATATAATATAGATTCTTCATATAGAGCACATACCTACTCTCAATAGGAAGGTAAGTTATCATATAAATGATGAAATGTATAATATTTGGTTTGCTGAGAGTTGAAACTTCTTTTCAAACTTAGCCAGAGGAACATGCTGACTCTATGAAAAAAAAAAACTTTGGGCTCTGACAAAGATTTAATATATACATTTACTGATCTTGGGTAAAGCACATGGGGGTACATTAACTGCTCAATGACTACTAAGATACTTTGATTGTGTGATAGTCCAATAAGCTAGGAGTTTATTATTGTCATTATTATTTGTCTATGGCAAATGTGGCCACCTATTAGTGCCATTTGTAGCCTTTCAGTAGCACTATGCAAGTTCTTGCTTAGGGCCCACTGTGGACCGGGAAGGGTGGTGTTATTGGTTGAGCTGTCGACTTGGGGGGTAGGGTGGGTTTGCTACCTCTTCTTCCTCTCCATCCCACTTCAGCACACTACACACCAACCACCCCCAATCATATTTCCCCCCTGTCGGCAGCTCATGCTTTTCAGATCTGCATGGGGAGGAAGCCAGATATGCATGCACGGGAGGGCACAGGGTCCTCCAGCATATTGGGCATAGCGGTAGAAATGGGCCTACTCCTATTCATCACCATGGTTATTATTTGCAGAAGCAAGATAGTTTGTGCAATATTGCATTCTTCATCTTAGGTTTCAAAATCAAATATGATGCCTAGTCTTTACTATATATAGTAAATATCATTAATCAAAAGAGCAATAGGATATGTTAATAGTTTTGAGATGCCCAGACTTTCTACTTACTGTGGTATCAATATGCAACAGCACTGAGATGCTACTTTCTGTCTGTCACCGTTCTGACCTATCAAACATCTTTCCGGTGTGCCTGCAGGCCACCCCCATGGTCCCCAATGACTGGGCAGGCATTGTGAATCTGCTCCCGCTGCCACACCGCCCCCAACCGTGGACATGATGCGCCAGTATAGACCGGCACGTCATTCCCCATATTGGATTACAGGGGGCAGCAGCACTGCGGTCTACACACGTGAAAACGCCCAAGAACATGGGAGTTTGTCAATATGACAGTAACTTATATCAACCAATAGGACAGAAAACTATCAGGTAGTGATTTCAAATAGATTACCATAGATTTCTAATCATCACCTCATCGCCAGTAGTGACTTTGTAATAACTGGCAAACTTTTTTTTTATCTAAATAAAGGGGGTTGCACTGCAGCCCAAGGGGGGTCACATTCTTGAGGAAAAAACAGTTCCAAACTTGAAGGTCACTTACTGCGCCAGCCGCTGTGGGGCTGAGGCTTTACTTGGGAGGTTTGGGAGCGGATGCGGGGAAACTGTGAATAATCCAGACGGAAAACACATGCTTACTGCATGTGTTTTTCTGTCCGCATTAGTATAGCTGTAGCCTGGGAGTTGCACTTCCATTCAAGGATTGCTGGACACCCAGTCCCTCTTAGGTCAGGGTAATCACATGTCAAGACAGGTCCTCTTGCCTGTCCCTATGAGGCAGTGACACAGACTGACAGCTAAAGGTGTGATAGTCACTGATGTGATTTATGTGTGTTCATTTTATTTTTATGTTTTGATCTCACATCAGTGGGACATTGCGACATAGCATACATGGAAGCAGAAATAGGCACTGCTAATAGTCCAGATGCAGGGACTAAGGCTGGGTCTACACTAATTTTTTGTCCGCTGTCACGCTGTAGTTCAGACGCCCCCTGCATTCCCCTACGGGAAAAGATATGGCATGTCATGACCCATGTCAGGGGGCGTTGCGTCAAATGCAACACATCCACCACATCCAACGTTTGACTGTTGATCCATTGTCAGATGCACAGGAAAACAGTGTGCGTGTTATGTGATATAAGCAAAATGTCTTGCTCATAGAAATGAAAGGGCACGGTATTGCAGACATGGCAAATAGTGAAAGTGACAGCTCTGCAAACTGCAGGTGGGCACCATGCACAAATCACGCCAACATGCCCAAAACGCCACCCATGGTTTTTAGGGCTGCCAAGTGTAAGCCCTGCCTAAATGTCCCTTTAATACTCCAAGCTGTCCTTAGGTTGGAGGCACCACAGGAGTAACTTGTACTGTAAACCAGGAATTAAATTTCTTCTGTTCATGCCAAGATCCTAGATTCATGTACAAAAATTGTATTTGTCAACATCAAATGCATGATTTAAAGATGTATTTATATAATACTAACGTCACTATATTACATTAGGCTTAAAAAAAAAATAAGTACTCTGATGACCACAGTTAAAATATTGTCTTCTGTTATTTAAATTATAACATGTTGAAAGATGTATTGCGTATTAAAAGAATGAACTAATAGACAAGGATGCCATCATCTGGTAAAACATGATCATTACAGCACTTGAACTGATAAACAATTCGCTGAGATCAAGTGTTTCATTTATTCTGCTTACTGCAAGTGGACAATACAATAGGACCTGCCAGTGCAGTCTACATTTACAAACATTGTGGAAGAAAAAGGCCAGAAAAGCTCATACAATGCAAGTGTGTTACTGTGCTAAAATGCCACCTTTACATAGGTTCCACTCAAGAGTAAAGCAGCGCAAAAGTGTTTGTGAAAATCCAAACTTGTCTGTCAGCTGATGGGCAAGCCTGGACTTTGTGGAAGCCAGAGAATGTTTTTATTTGACTGCATTGGAAATACTTTAAAGTCAATACATTTGAGTTATTCTGGGGTTGGGCTAGGTCTTTCACTGAAGTAAAGAGACATTTTCAGCAAACCAAGACATTCTAGACAATTCTATGTTCTCTATGTAATAGAAAAAGTTTAATGAGATCCTTACCTATTCCATCATGACCATTCCCCAGTATACAAAACAAGGTTCATAAGGTAGGCATACACGGGCTGATTCCCGCCTAATTTGTTGACCGATCCACGTTCCTGGTGAACGCCTGGTGGTTGCTTGGCCGCAAATCAGATCGACCAGGATTCTCCCTCATGTCGGATCGCACGGTGATCCGGCATGTCGGTAGATTCCCGGCCGACCCCATTACTTTGAATGTAATGTAATGTCCACAACACAAAGAGTGCCTGGATGTATTGGGGTCTTGCCAATCCTCTGAGATGTCATCACGCTGCAGTCTGTCCCTCATCTATCGAGGTAGAATCTGCCTGTGTATGGGCACCTTTGAAAACATAGTTGGTTCGTTTATTGTGCAGCAGCTTGAAAGGACTGCATTAATTCCTTATCTCAACCAAACATGTTTGGGTGATCTAAAATGGAGTTTGTAAACTAGGCCTTCTTGTTTAACCTCTGTACCAAATCAAATCTTGTGGGAGGTCTTTTCAGTCTAATGGAAGCTGTTATTTTTGCAAATGGGGGTGGGAGGTCAACTCCATACTGATGCCTTTAAGTTAAGGATGGGACGTCTGAACAAATCATGTAGGTGTAAATCATATTTTTAATAAAAACATAATAACATATATAAAAGAAAGGAAAATAAATACTAGTATTAAAGCTAAAACTATTTTAAAGCAAAAAAAACCTCTGTATAATGGACATATTAGGTATAGAGAAAGCTATTGATGGTAGACTAGATATTACTCCATGTACTCATACAAACCCCCTTCAGCACCTCCCCCTTCTCCATGTATGTTTACTGGCCCGATGTACCAAAACTTTTGTATATATAATGTAAAAGCTTTGTTGAGGTGTTTAGCTAATAAGTAGAAGAATACTGTGAGTTTCTAGTCCAGGTCAGGTATGCAATAAGGACCTTTGCCTTTTCCTTGACTCTCCTTGCATGGTAGCTTGGGGGTGTCAACCTCAGATCTCTTTGTCACTACAAATATAGTATTTATGAAGGGATCAGAGAATGGTCAGATTGGTGCTGCAGTAATGGGCACACCAAGAATGTTGGTGTATAATGTACTTCTATTGCAGGACAGAGCAGAGCGCTTGAAGGGTTCACTCATATAGGACAAGTCAACGCACACTGGAGCTCTTTCTACTGCAGACTGCATATTTGGTTCATTCACATGTTTCTTACCATCCACAACCTATAATGATGATGCTTAGTACCCAAATTAATTGAAAACATTTTCTGTCAATGTTTCTCTGATTTTTTTTGTTCTGTTATACAAAACAATATAAAGAACTTATGGATACCATCTTGGTTTTATAATCTCTGTTTAGCAATGTTGCAGTAGACATATGGTAAATACTTTAACTGACATTTATCTCTAACAGTTATGTAAAGAACACACATAGGCTCTGGTAATCTCATAATCCTAACTTAATTAGAACAGTCTTAGATTAACCTAGGGGTACAACTAAGCTAGTTAAATATATAGATGCTTCAAAATACTTTCCTTATACTTTATCATTTACTTGATAACTACATTGTACTACATTGTACTACATGACATGCAGTACACGGGTGCCCACAAGGACAAGGATCTGTCGCCCCAAAGCTCGGACATGTCCGTAAATCTCTGGTCTATGCTATTAGTTTGATTTGGGACCGGCATCCCCATCTAAACTAATGGCCGGCACACAAAGTGCCCGCCGATACTCTGAATGACAGGGTGCAGCGTGATGGCGTTATCACGCTGCACTCCACCACTCATCTGTCCGCCCCCACTCGGTACATGTGTGGGGGCCTTTAATGTACTGGAATGGGACACATCTCCCTTATTAATGAGAACAATACAATTTCAGGTTGCTGTAGGTGTGGACATGTGTATTGGGCAAGGTAAAACTGCAAACTGCAAATATATTCGATGAACAACGGCTAATCAAGAATTCCCAAATTTTTGCGAATATGGTGGTAGATAATCGCAATTTTGGATATTCAAGATACTAAGTACTGGGAGATTTATGGCCATGCAATAATATTATCACAATGCGAAAATAAATACCACATGTGACCATTCATTTTGGAAATAATCGCGACACATGCATGGCCATACACTTGAATTTCGTTTTTCGAATATAAGTAGACTTATTCGCAAAATATCGGGAATTCGAATGTTGCCTATGCCCCGTCACTAAAGGTATATAGAGCCCTTGTGAGAAATGGTGTTGAAATGGCTTTTCAGGTACTTAGAGATTTTCCTCTTCCTGGAGGCTTCTCTTAAGGTTGGCTAACAGGAACTGAGGCTCAACTGCTTACCTTCCTAGGAAGTTGATTATATTGAAGGTCTTCATCCTGCGATGGCACTTTTGTCAGCTGAGGTGGTCTTAATAAAGAAATTGCTTGGAAGACCTGTTTGAGTCTAATTCTAAAAACAGAGCAGTAGGGAGTAAGTGAAATTGAATTTAATGTCCTCATGGGGTGGTTATGTCTCTCTACTTAACAGCTGAAGAGTAATATTTGGTCTTCTCATATATTGAAGTCTATGGAGACCAAAATACACATTGTTTAAATTTAAGAAAGTTACATTTCATATATCATCTGGTACTTTTAATCCTAAATCTACATCTTTGATTAAAGTAACACTTGCCTAGAGAGTCTTTGATTAACAAAATATATATTTATATATATATATATATATATATTTTGATACATGGTGCTTAAGGTGCACTAAATGTCTAGTATTGTTATATATGTGCTTTAAATTCTGCTCTGGTTTCACTGACATGTTAGACCAGTAAAATGTTTATTAAGCAATAGTGTTGAGCGGCATATGGTATATTTAAGTTCGCCTAATTTCGGGAATATATTAAGAAACATTTAAAAACCGTAAAATGCTAATCAACTGTATTCTATTACCTTACATCACGTGTAGTGTCATGTGATTTGTTAGTGTTACAAGGTTTCAGGTGTGAATGGGGTACAGGTGTGTTAAAGTTATTGTTTACCCTCTTACACCAATATATAAATCATATTGGTTACAGGAAGTTCAGCATGGGCATCTTCAGCCAAAGAATCTCTCTGAGAAGCTGAAAAGAAATAATAGAGTTGCAGCATGTTGGCCAAGATCATACAGCTGTATGACAGGTTCCACTTAGAACAGGCCTCACCATGGTCGACCAAAGAAGTGGAGCGCACATGCTCAGTGTCACATCCAGAGGTTGGCTTTTAAAAAAAGAAGTATGAGTGTTGCCCACATTGCTACAGAGGTTGTAGGGGTAGGGGAATCAGTCTGTCAGTGCTCAGACTATACGCTGCACACTGCATCAAATTTGTCTGCATGACTGTTAGCCTTTTAAAAGCCTTTTAAAAAGATAATGCACAAGAAACTCACAAACAATTTACTGAAGACATGCAGACTAAAGCGAGCCATACACGCACCGAGCAGCATCCGATTTTGCCGCCGGCCGATTTGCATATGCACTCGCCGCCGACGGTCGGCGGCAAAATCGGCCACCAATCAGGGGTGCCCACAAAGGGTACCGGCCGATGCTGTCAGCTCTGGAGAGCAGTGCTATGACGTCAACACACTGCATTTCAGAGCTGATCTATCCTGCTCTGTCGGCCCCCACTCTGTACGTGTGTGGGGGCCTTAACCTTCTGAGCGTCTAGCCCGAGTTAACTCGGGCTGAGTTTCATGCATCATGAAACTCAGCCCCAGTTAACTAGAGCCATGCTCTAGGTCTCGCCGGCTTTCTGCGGCGGTCGGAAGCATCGGCATGTCACCGGTGACGCGAAGGGGGCGGGGATAGGCGGGGCCATAGACCTGCGGCTAACTGGAGGGGCGTCGCTTTCTTTCAGCATAAGTCCGGCGTCTCCAGTGACAGCGGACTTCTCCTCCAGCTGAGCATGCAATTGCGGTGGAGAATATTGTGCTCCGCCGTGATTGCCCATGGCACGGTTATGAAAAAAACGTGCCAACGGCGAATCGCTCAGGAGGTTAAGGACATAGATTTCTAAAACTGTGTCATGTGGTCTGAAGAGACCAGGATAAACTTGTTTGTTTAAGATGTTGTCAAAAATGTGTGGCGGCAACTAGGAGAGGAGTACAAAGACAAGTGTATCTTGGCTACAGTCAAGCATGATGGTGGGAGAGTCAATGTTTGGGACTGCAAGAGTGCTTGTGGCTCTGGGTAGCTACAGGGAACCATGAATGCCAAAATAAACTATGACACACTGAATAAGAACATGCTTCCTTCAGAAACTGGGAAGGAGGGCAGTATTCCAATATATCAACATCAAACACACCTCCAAGATGACCACAGTCGTGCTAAAGATACTGAGGGTAAAAGAGCTGGACTAGCCAAGTGTGTCTCCAGACCTTAACCCTTTTGAGCATCTGTGAGGCCATCCTCAAACATGATATCATCACACATTGAATGAAGACTGTTATCCCCCTTTGGTGGAATTCTCTGGGTGTGAGAAGTGGAAGGGGGGCGCCACTAGATGGGGCCCCCCTTTTAAATCCAAGGAGGATTGTTACATATACAGTGCTGCTTGAAAGTATCTGAACCCTCCAGACATGGTCACTGTTTGTGCAAAA
>CM070034.1:40493475-40509955 GCA_036250615.1 Ptychadena robeensis | reverse complement strand
AGCACTGTATATATATATATATATATATATATATATATATATATATATATTTTAATTTTTTTTTTATTATTTTTTTTTTGGGGGTTGTAAATAAAAATTGCAACCGGTCAGAAACAACACTGTATGACAGTAAATATGTTTTAATATATGTTGGTGTTTTGTCATTGATAAATGGTTATTTTTCTGAGAAAATCACTTTTTCTGTCTTCCTAAACATGATATTGTCATGGAGTAGTGGAAGAGAATTCCCCATGATACCCTGTAATGCTCTAGTGAACTCTATGCCCAATGAAGTTAAGGCAAGACTAGAAAATATTGGTGGGCAAACAAAATATTGATACTTTGGGCACAATGTGGTAATTTTTTACTGTGTATTTAGTTTTGTTGGCAGAGATTTATACATTAATGTATTCGCAAGTCTGTGACCAGCACCCGTAAACCCTTAGAGTCCTTAAGTTTCACCAGAAGCAATTCCCTGTGGGGTCTCACCCAGGATCTCCCTAGTACAGCCCTGTAGTGGGATTTCCTTGTGACATAAACATGTTTTCAAGGGTTTAAAGAGTTAAAAATTTTGCAATTGCTCAAGGGTGATCATGTCCTGTCATGGTCATATTTTTGCCTTTAAACGTGACCACATAACACATGGAACTGAACAAAAAATTCACACAAAGCACATGGGATAACAAATACAACTTGCCAGTCTGGTTTATGTGTGAGCAAAGGTAATGTTTACACTGCGGAGACATAAAGTGACCTTAAACGTTAGTGACATTAGTTCTTTGTTTGTATTGAAACAATGCTGTTCTAAAATTACAGTTTTTTGTTTTATTTTTTTGCTTCTGTTTGCTTGTTATTGGAATTACGATATATGAAGGCATTAGTTTATAGTCATAGCAAAGAAGATGAAAACTCAACGTTTTCCAGAAAATCTCCCAAATGAGGGACAAGGGGACTTTTAAGGCACGAATATCACAAATATTCTTTTATTAAAAGCAACTACAAAAAGGTATTCCATTTATAACATTTTGTACATATAATATAATACAAGCATTTCTACAAGTTCATACACATATTTGTTTTGTTTTGACACAATATATATTGCATGACCCAATGCATTTCGCGGCAGTCCGCTTCTTTAGGGGCTTCATAGTGCAAAATATAGTATCTATGTAAAGTTTGAATAAGTAAAATAAAAAATTACCATAGTATAATGCAACAGTAAAAATGTGGACATAACTCCTGTAACCACTCACTTGTATAGAAATATGCTAAATTGTATCCAGATGGGCAAAACCCCAATCGTAAGGCGGTAACCATAGGCAACGGATGGATTTGCAAGCAGGAGAACGTTCTTCATGTGTATGAACTTGTAGAAATGCTTGTATTATATTATATGTACAAAATGTTATAAATGGAATACCTTTTTGTAGTTGCTTTTAATAAAAGAATATTTGTGATATTCGTGCCTTAAAAGTCCCCTTGTCCCTCATTTGGGAGATTTTCTGGAAAACGTTAAGTTTTCATCTTCTTTGCTATGTTTAATTGGGATGTGGCACATTTTGGGCTGGATAATCATATCATATTTGGTCATATTAGTTTATAGTCATAATAAGATATTGGTGAAGAAAGCAACCCGCATGGGGCAAACAGAAAGCCACAAGCCTTATCTTATCTTTAACCTCAGCATGAAAGGTTTTCAGGTTCATGTAAAGTCCATGTATGTCAATTGCTGTTTTTATATTTGTAGACACAAAGACAAAGACAAATGAGTCCAATGAACTACAAATGGCTCCTGTATGTTATATACCCACCCTGGATAGGCTTCTTTGGCAAATACAGGCCCTTTTTTATTTTAACATAACACACATAATTGTATAACACAGTGGTTCCCAAACTTTCCTTGCAGGGCCCCCCTTTTCTATTTAGGGACAGTTTTGAGCCCCCTCATTCAAACAGAGGTTAAGAATGAGGGCCAGCGCCCCCCCCCCCTCCTTGTAATACCTTCACGCCCCCCCCCCCAGGGGGCCCTCCCCCCAGTTTGGGAACCACTGGTATAGCACAACATTTTAGAAACATCAGCCAATTCAACATCAAATGAGGTACAAGCATATTTAGACAAAATCACCTGACATAATGTGAAGCATACTACCAGCTTACTACCTGTGCAACATATCTAGAAAAGAAAAATGAAAATAAAATTGAAGATAATACAAATAAGAATAGAGAAAGAGGACAAAGAGGGGGATTCCACGAAAGAGGAGAGTGTGAAGGAAAGGAAGAAAACAAGAGGGGGAGTTGACTAGACTAGACCGACATGACCTCCAAACTTGAGAGAATGAAGTCCATCCAATAAAACCAAATTTTTTTCTGAAATAAAGAACGTTTTGACCTTGTTAATTAACTTTTTTTAAAAAGTGGTGCCCATATCCTGTACAATTTTTTTGTATTGTGTCATATATATTCATACTGTTGTGCAAGATAAACAATAGATATCTATTGTATATTTAGATAAATATATGTTTACCCTTTATATTCTTTTATCATTTTGACTTGTGTGTGGAACTTTTTTCTGTTATACACGTAACCCTTTCGGACAATAGACTGCTTCATTTGATACAAATGGAATACATGGTTTAGGTTTTACAGAACATATAGTTACTATTTTGGCATAGCTTTGTGACTTTCTCCATTGCAGTTTTCTTGCTGTACAATACATTAGGGGAGAAGAAGACAACCCTGAATATATAACAGGTACCACTTAGGGGAGAAAAGGAACCTACCAATAGACCTTATAGCCTATAGACCCTGTAAGAGAAATAAGCCCGGTACATTGGGTTCTGGTCTTAGGCTAGGTCTACACTATGGTTTTTTTTTCTGCAATCTCTGTGTAGTGCAGACACCCTGGTCTAAACTGCCACGTCATGACCCACTTCATGGGTTGGCAGAAGCACAGTTAAGACACAATGTACCCATTGGTAAACACAGGACATGTTATATGGTGTGCCTGATGCGTTTTCATGGAACAGTTTGCTTATGGAGAGTATAAGGTTGTGTCTACACTATGGAACTCTGCACGGTTTTACCATGCGTAGACCACAGGGAAAACCGTGCAGTGCAGCTGCCCCCTGTAATCTGCTGTGGGAAATAGCGTGCCAGTTTTTACTGGTGCGTCATGCCCACGTTTAGGGATGGCGTGGCAACGGGAGCGGATTTACAACACCTGTCTGGGCGTCAGGGATCTGGATGCGTCCTAGAAACATGTACCGTGCCCATCTACACCCAATGTGTTTCCGGGCGCGGTTTGTCAGTAATAAGTAATGGATGCAGTATTGCAGACACAGCAAATACCGCGCCCTATGTGCCCTAAAAACAGCGCCCACACAGCGACACCCACACGCTGACGTGCCCATAACGTTCCCCGCAGTTGCTTGGGTGGTAAAGTGCACACCCAGCCTAAGATGTGGTATTGCTGACATGGTAAATAATGCACCCTAAACTCTCAGAAACAGCGTCAAATAATGGGCAAACCATGGGCAGCCGGTATGGACACATCATGCCAATCAGTCCATAATGCCACCCGTGGTTTCTGAGGGCTGCCTAGTGTAGACCCAGCCTTAACCCAAAAACTATAAAGAAAGAATGCATCATGATTAGTATTTTAAGCTAACTAATTAAATAATTCATTCGTTGATAAAATAATTTCTTGAAAACAAACAACAAATAAGGTGATACGACTACTTTAAATATATTTTCGAGTTTGTGTAGGGTTTGAATTTAATTGTTGTTATAATATATTAGGATTATATGTTATTCTATTCTATTATATATTGTCCCATGCTTCAGTGTTGCGTTTAAGCCTAATCTTCAAATACGTATTAGTAAGCAGGTACATGTAGAGGATTAAGGATGAAATGGGAAGAGAAATATGAGTAAATTCTGCCATCTGCAGGTCATCTTATGATAGAAGCTCCGATATGTCTGAGGAATGGAAATAATGGATCATGCTAGGCTTAGATTTGTTGATTTGCTCTTATTATCTTTATACTGATATGAAGCAGTTCTGAAAAGGCTAATTATTAATCCTGAATTTTTATATACATGCACATCTTTTATAAACTTTTCAGAGAATAATGGCAAAATATTTATTTTGATTCCATAATATTCCCTTAAGTACTAGATGCTTTTTGTGACTATTTCTTTATGTTAAAAAACAAAGACTTAAAGTATTGGCAAAATTTTTATATATATATATATAGTAGTCTGCCTGTGGAATTAATATGTTAGTTTTTGTTTTTCTGAGTCCCCCCCCAAAACAGGGTTAATGGTGACAGCATGTCTTATTAGGTTCCAATAAAGCAGGGAACACACGGCTTGATATTGGAGCCGTCTGATGTTCCCTGCAGCAACGTGATGACGCTGCTGTCAGATATCAGAGGAGCTGGAGCGACCCTGCTTTCCATGTAAAGCAACATTGACCGTGGTTTGCGGTCATGTCCGATATCCCTGAGTTCCAGCATGGCGCTCGAAGTGGCCATCAATCTGCCCCATATCTACATGTGTGTACCCAGCTTTACAAACCAAACTAAAAAAGCTAAAGGGTAATTACAATCATCAACCGTATCCTTGATGAAAAAAATTAAAACATAACAGTTTTAAACAGGCCTAAAGTCAAAACCCAGAAAAAAATGTTTTACTTTCCTCTGAACTGTCACAATGGTTTAAAGTCACAAACTCATAAGAAAATATACTGCTCTTTTCTTGTCTGTGGCAGCCACCATGTTTAATCTAGTCTCCTGGGGGGTAATAAACTATAGATTTTCTTCAATGGGAAAAACATGGCTCCATAGGCTTGTATATAGGTAATGACGCAACTGCTTTCTGTATTGTGAACCTTGGTGTCATAATGATCTGGCTACCTTCATTCCCAGCAATAAGTGAAGATGACACTTAGAGGATAATTGTTTGGATTGTTTCCTAGCGGCCATAGATTCCCTGCAATAGAATGTTTAAAGGCCCCCATACACGGGTCGGATTCGCACCGGATTCCGGCACGATCGATTCCGGGCGCGTGCACGCGAAACGATCGGGCCGGAATCCCGTGCAGCCCACCTTGTCCGTCCGATCGGGTCCGACTGATCGGGGGCTCAGAATCGGATCCGCCAGAGAACCAACATGTTCTGCCCAGATCAGCGGGAGTTGCATTCCCGGGAGGTGATCAATCGGACACGGATCCGGCAGGACAAGGTGGTATGCAGCGATCGGATTCCTTAATTGGCCAATCGATCACACCTGAGGATCCCGGCGGAATCGCCGGAATCGATCGGATGGTGAATCGATCAGCCAGGGAATCCGTGCCGTGTATGGCTAGCTTAAGTTTCTCAATCAAAAGCTTTGTATTTTTTTAACAGATTTTTTTTAAATATCCTGTCCTAGCTACAAGGACTAAGGACCCCTATGCCGGGCGGCCCTGTGCAGGCTCTTGGTCCGGCCCCTATGTCACATTTTAAAACCTATTGTGGCCCCCAAGTCAAAAAGTTTGCCGACCTCTGTTCTAATGGCATGAATAAAATTTTTAATTAAAGCAGATACTATCATGTACTGTTTAGTATCTTCAATATAAAGTATTCAATCTCCCTGGGGGGAACTCTGTTAGGGGTTGCAAAATTACTCATGTAGAGAGGAATAAAGACCCCACTGTATAACAAAACTAAAAAAAAGATCACAGCACAAAGGGGCATATCTAAAAAATAATTAAATACTAAAATACAGAAAATGTATGTGTGATGTAATGATTGCATTTCATGTTTGGGATAAATAACTGTCAAATACATCAGGTCCTCTGGTAATGACAACGCCAAGTACAAATTTCAACATCAAATATATCTTTTCCTTTGCTGTCATAATGCCGGTGTCGTCATTTTTCCCTGCTTTGTAGCACACAGTATTGTACTAGTGTGCCTTCCTGTGTATATAATGATGTACAGTGAAATGATAACATGTATTTCTCTCTTCTCATCTAGGATTCTCACTTCTGCAGTTTCGTAGATAATCTCACAGAATATAGAACAAACAACATCCTGGCTGCCCCTATAATGAACGGCAAAGACGTAGTGGCGGTGATTATGGCCATCAACAAGAACGATGGCACAAGTTTCACCAGCAGAGATGAGGAGGTAAGGTGTCTGTACTCTCATCGTAGCAGCAATATCCTAAAGCTGAATACCAGGTTTCTAAAAGACATGTATACATCATCAAATAATGTTTTTTTTAACAATAGTATTGTTCACATTTCTCATAAAAAGTGGGGAAACATTACATTTATAAGTGGTTGGTGCTCTCTGAATGTACCCTTTTAGTAGTGGCAGCACATGTATAAAGTGGCAGTCAGATCTGATTGGCTTGAGGTTATCTCTGCTATACAGAGGCAGTAATTCAAATTCAGAATATCAATTTTACACAAAACATTATCTTATTAATCTCTAGGTTGGAAAGGTAAACATGTATGTGCCTTAAACTGTTTACAGTAGTTCCCCCTCCAGAAATATTGGAATGGTGACTGCCAGAAAACTTAGCAATAAACTCACAACTGGCTGTTTTCTAGCTCTCTATTTCCTTTATAGGTATTTGTGCCACATCCCAAATAATGTATATATACGTATACCAAAAAGAAAAAACAATAGGGGATAAAAAAACTGATGCTCTTCACATCGAAACACTCACCTATCATTGTGATGACTAGGAAACTTTAGAGTTTTAGGTTTGAGCAAGACAATGGGAAACACTTGTCTCACCAAGAAAAGTGTTGTACCCTGCCTTGCTCAAACCTATGTTTTATGTACATTGGAAACCTGGGTATGAGCTATATATTTGCTATTATCCAATTGTATTACTAAGAATTGTAACCGTACTGTAACAATTAATCATGTATATTTCATTGATTAACTGCTGGATTGTCAATATTGTAATAAATAATGTTTATGTTATTTATGACCGTGATGTCTATAAGTGGTGCCTCTAAAGTCCCCTCTTGAAGCTCCTAGTCTTCACAATAGTAGGTGAGGGTGTTGATGTGAAGAGCATTGGGTTTTCACCCCCCTATTGATTTATCTTTTTGGTGTATATATGTTTTCATTGGTGACTTTTTGCTGGTGTTCATGTACAGAGTGCTAGAGGCTGACCACTATGTACAGTGAACTTGCTCATTAACCTGCCTGGCGTTACCAAAAGCAGTAGATAGGACCTGTAATTTTGAACTTCCATGGCCGCAAGCCATGATGTCTACCTGCATCATGGAGAAGAGGAAGAAGCCAGGGTCCCTAGGGTCAGGCATACGCACTGGACAGAGGTGAGTATTCCATTGTTTTCTATGCAGCTGCCCCAAATCAACTTGGGCTGACCGCTTCTGGCAAGTTTTTTCAGTCCAAGCTGGACTCTGGGTGACCACAAGAACAAGTTGATTTGGTTTGATTAGAACCCAACCAACTCACTATAAGCAAAACACATGCAAACAATAGTGTTGATCATGAAAATTCGAATTGTGAATGTCGGCACTCGAGAACTCATGAAGATCTTGAATATAGTGCTATATCTTCGTAATCACAAATATTCAAGATTTTTAACATCAGTGCCCAGGACAACCGTGCATTGTGCTCCAAATATGTGCATGTACAAGTGCCGATTTGCTCAAGGAAGGTAATACATTATTATTATAAAAACAGAGTTTTTGGTGGTATCGACACTGATATTTTTATATCAGCACTATTTATTGCAAAAATATTTTGCACGATGAAGGTAATAATAACTGGAGAACACAAGTTCTTGAATTTACAAATATTTTTGAGGATATTTGGTAAAAAATTTGCCATATTTTGTGAATATGAAAATAATAATTATTTGCTGCTAATTACTAGCAAACAAGTCCACACTATATCCTATGGGCCAGTAACTTCAGTGATGCGCACTTCTACAAGCTATTGTGTTTTACAGAATTAGACAGGCCCAAGTTGGTGATGATACTATGCTCAGGGACTTTGCAAATAATTCATCAAAATATTGTGACCATCAATATAAATGCGTGCCTTATTTCCTGGCTGAAAGACATTTATCATGACCCATGGATGCCTTTAACATTAACATAACTTAATATAAAATAACGATGGAGGAGGCATGAATATTTTTCAAATAACTTAGCCACAGCCAATCAACACAGATTAATAAAATAGAGGAAAATGCATCAGACAGTGCCACCCGTTCAACCTTCATTCGACCAACTGTGCCAGTCCTTAA
Source organism: Ptychadena robeensis (assembly GCA_036250615.1). Lineage (NCBI taxonomy): Eukaryota > Metazoa > Chordata > Amphibia > Anura > Ptychadenidae > Ptychadena > Ptychadena robeensis. The sequence goes on along the minus strand of CM070034.1, from coordinate 40,501,669 downwards.
ATACCGGCTCGATGGGTACCTTTAACTTCAATTCCAGAGAGTGACATAACTGGGGCATAAGCCCCGCCAACACTTTGACCATATATGTGACTGCCCTTTCCATACGACATCTACCTTACACCTGCAGCACTGCCAAGCTTGTGACGAAAGAAAAACAAGTAAAATACAGCAAACAAAGAGCATACATATGCAACAACCAAGAACAGAGGGCGGGCGGGTGACGATCCTGGTCCAAAGAGGTGAAACTTCCTGTTGGGCTAGGTTATATAGACTCCCTAACCCCTCCCATAACTAAAGGCCCACCCACTTTCCTCACTCCTGACTAGAGATGGTTGAATTTTTTTTCCAAAATCCGACCATTTCGGCGATTTCGAGGTAATTGCAAAGCTCCTGAGCATTAGTATCATCACCAAACTTGTTGATGTAGAGAAGGGTTAGGGGTATACTACAAAAAATTGGTCTAACACAAATAGTTTTTGCATAAATTAAATTCAAAGTCAAATGAAAATTTTCAAAATATAAATTTTTACTTTCATTTTGAACTTGATTTATGCAAAAACTAGCAAATTCAGCTGGTTTGAAAAATTTGACCATCTCTACTCCTGGCGTACCCAGGCCAGTCCCCTGGGTCAAGATGCCTTCCTCCTATGCCTGCATCCCAGATCGAGGTATGTCTTTATCCAGCCTCTCTAGGATTGTATTTCCTGGCCCACTAATTTTATTCACTGAAATTTTCAGCTATAGAGGTAGAGTATAATAGTTGTTTGTTACCTAGGGGCACCTGTTTTAATTTGGAAAGCTTCTACAAAGAGCCTATCTACTTCCTTGAACCCAGAGGACTACTGAAACAGGGTGCTGTACATACATGTCATAGCACCCTGTCTTAGTAGTCCTCTGGAAACAGAGTGGCTTCTGGAATTAGTTGACTATTCTCACCATCCACGATCAGGCTGGATTGCATAGATAAGCACCAAGGCCAAGAATGATGTCAATGGTGTCACAATACAGTGTGTAATGAAATTAGATATGTTGATAAAGTGTGAATCAAACAATTACAGAAGGCAGACATTAATAATCAGTGTAATTTGGGGTTATTTTGTTTTTCAGATGTTCCTTAAGTACCTCAACTTTGCCAACCTGATTCTCAAGGTGTATCACCTATCCTACCTTCACAACTGTGAAACTAGAAGGGGGCAGGTACAGTGTGTTATCCGATTTCTTGTAAAAGTTAATCAAAACATTTTGATTACATTTTATTAATTATTTATTAAATCTTTTACAGATATTGTTGTGGTCAGCTAATAAGGTCTTTGAAGAGCTAACAGACATTGAGCGACAGTTTCACAAAGCACTTTATACGGTCCGCGCCTTTCTTAACTGTGACAGATACTCTGTGGGGCTTCTCGATATGACAAAAACAAAGGTAATGTTCACTAATCAACAGCATGTTTAAGTTCCCTGACAGTATGATTTTTTTCTTGAACCTACGTTGATGTAACGTTGATGTCCTACCTGGTTACACCCTTTTTGCATATCCTTTGCGTCAATAATGACGCTGGGCATGCAAGGACACCATCTGTTTTTAGTGAAGTGGGCCATGGGTGCTGTCAATAATTACACTCAGCCATGCTCAGGAATACTGCCAGGAAGGGTAGGGATGTTATATATTGTTTTATTCTATAAGGATTTAGACAGTAGTGATGGGCGAACATCGGCCTTGTCTGGTCGCGAACAGGCAGATCAGACTTTTAGAAAAGTCTGGTGTCCGCCTGTTTGCCGGGAAATTCAAATAAGGGGAGTTTTAATCGGGTAAAAGCAGAAGTGACATCAGTGACACTTCCAGTACATGGAGCGCATAGTGCCCTGATCTACTTCTAGTACATGGAACACACAGTTCCGTGTTCCATGTACCGGAAGTGATGTCACTGCTGCAACTTCCGTTTTATTGCTTGATTTTTCACTGGAGACTGGGGTCTCTAGTGAAAAAATTCTTCCTCCGGCTACATCAATTACCTTCTCGCCGCCAAAGGGCTGGCCAAATACACATACTGTTCGCTGGCATGTAATGTTCGCCACAAGACAAACAGTTCGTCGCAAGGCGGACAGTTCGTCCAGCCTGGGTAAATATTTGATGTAACTGTATGGACATTTGTCCTTTATTATTCATGTTAGCTATGTATCTTTGAAGATTATTTTTTTAAATTGTTATGTAACACGATGTCATTGACGAAGCCTGTAAAACCTTCTCTTTGTCAATAAAGCTTGTTTGGAAAAAATAAAAAAAGCCTGGGTGCACACCCTTCCAGGTTACCTGGATTGGCATAAATCTTTATGTGCACAGGATATAATATTGGACATATGTAAGCATTGACCACCAAACTCATGTTAAAAAGATGTGTGTGAATAGGGAATAGAAAAGATGAATCCTGTCAGCGCTGCCAGATACATTTTCTATATATTACAGCATCTATATTGTGTATTTTCTTCATGTCAAACTAAAGAAAAAGAGTGTGATGATCTTTAAAAGTAATATGACCTTTATATTTCTGGTTTTCTGCAGGAATTTTTTGACCAGTGGCCAGTTCTAATGGGTGAAGTGCCACCATATTCTGGACCAAGGACTCCAGATGGCCGAGTAGGTACTCCTCAAAAGTGCAATTTATTCTGAGTCAAATGTGTTTCTTTATACAGATACAGTAACCCAAGGCTTTTTAGTTTGTTTTTTTTGTTTGTAGTTTATGTCCTGATTATGTCCTGGGCAGATTTCCATTCATTTTTTTACAGAATCTCCACAAAATGTTTAAGAAAATGTCTACAAATTAAAAGAATAATGTCATTTTACACCAGGCCAGAAATTCCCTTTGGATTATTTTCTCTCTGCTTCTGTAATGTGGGGTATTCGGGGGTTGGATTTGGGGAGGAAGAAGGTGACTCTTCTCCAGAGTGATCACCCGGAGGAGGTGGTGAAGTCCCCCACTTTGGTAAGAGGTATTAGCTTAGGGTAGAAGAAAAATAAATTTGTTTTTTTTTAAATAAATCAAAAGGTCACACAGTATATAGATCTACAAAGCAATGTATAGGTAAGTAATCCCACCTGGTTCCACATGCATCTGAGGTCATTGATGGTAATGGATCCTGTTTGATAGATTGTTCACCTTCTAACCCCCCCCCCCCCCCCCCCCCCCCCCCCCCCCCCATCATACAGAGAATCAGCCTTACACCCTTTGTGTTCCGGCAGTTACTTTGGATGGAGATGCTGGTCCCCATCCAAATTCATGCAATTGATCTAAAATTCATGTACATGTGCGTAAATTCTTCAATCGATTTCCTGGATGGATTAGGTTGTAAGCATTAGATTTGCAACAGATTTCACATCGCAGCGTCGGTCACAAATCTAATTCTTAAATCTGCAGCAAAATCAGCTGCAAATCTAATCGTCTATGGCCAGATAAGTAATAGGATCAGTACTGAAGTCTCTGTTATCACCTGTCACAATAGAATCTGTACCTGTGTGAGCTGTGTGCTTCTCAGCACTGACTTCCTTACAGCAGCGTGATGACATCATCACGCTGCTGTCAGATATCGGCAGAGCCGGGGAGGCCATATTTAACGGTTAATGTTCGATATGGCTGTTTTCAAGCGGGATTGATTTGTCCCATTAGAAAACATCGATGGTCGCATATTATATGGGCCGGATAGATGGCCGTGAGTGTGCACGACACTCGAATCGGCCATCGATATGGCCCATATCTTCATGTCTGTACCCTGCTTTAGTGTCCAAAGTGAGTCTGTGGTGGATCTCTCAAACCTCTGACTAACTTCATGCAATAATTTGAGGAGCATATAGTGTATGTAAATGATGCTGCCATTTAATACACGTGGCCTGCTTTAAAACACCTAAAAGTATATAAAAAATATATTAAGCTTGACTGACAACTATGAAATAACGGATTCCAAGTGTACGTTCCTCTTGGACAACTCAGGCACGAAGCATTTTGGAACAAGATCCTTAAGCCTGTTCCAAATGGTTTGCTGTTGGCAGCTTTGATTAGTCAAGAAAACACTTTGAAGAATTCATCTTATAGATTTAGATTATTTATGTTGTTTATTTCCCAGATCAGTCCATTAGTAAATGGAGCTCAAAAATGGAACTAGAACATTTTTGACATTTTAATTTTTAATATTATATTATAAATATTTGCTTCTCCATTTTCCAGGAAATATCCTTTTATAAAGTGGTCGACTATATTTTACATGGAAAAGAGGAGATTAAAGTCATTCCGTAAGTTTTTTTTCTTTTTTAGTAAATGTGTTTTGGTACTCAAAGTCATTGTTCATCTGGTATTTCAATATTTGCTTTATAAATAAATGTATTAATTATGCTTAGTAAATGACAAACCAATAGTTTATTCTAATTCATCTTGTTTATTTTGCAAATCATTTGCTCTATCTTAAAGAGATGAGAGCCTTAAAAATTTGAAGCAAAGTAAAAAGATGCCCCCCTTAATTCAGTATATTTCACCCCATGCCACATGGGCATTCTTAGACCTACCTCCCCCTACATCCCCGGCGTCATTGATGATGCAGGAGATGTGCTGAAAAAAGCCAACACCTCCTCCATAACATGGAGGTCAATGGGACCCCTCCACCCGCCTCTTCGGCATCATCAATGACACAAAAAAGGGGGACCCGGAAGAGATTTGCTGGCTCGCTGGGGATAGATGAGTTAATCTGGGGTAACCACCCAGAAGGTATACAATATTTAAAGTCTATGTATTTGTGTTTTTAAAAGATTTTATCTTTTTAAAGGCTTTGGGGTTTTTTTTCACAGATAGGGAGATTTGTACATTTTAATTATTCCTGGGACCATATTCACAAGGCAGAAATATTGAGAAACCCCAAATTTTTAAGAAAACAAATTTGGGAGGTTTTATTGTCATGAACAATTAACTTATCTTTATGATGTTGTTTATGTTTTCAAGCAAAAGCTAAATACATTAGTTTATTTTGTGAATGATTGTGTTGTTGGCAAACCTGATGTGGCTGTGGGTTATTTGTTGAATTGGAAAGTTTTATTTAAAGACATCTTGGGGCTTGCTAGGGAGACTGGCCTCAACTTGTTACTGTACACAAGGTATTTATTTCTTTTTATACATTTTAGGAATCCAACACCAGATCATTGGGCCTTGGCTAGTAAATTACCCACATATGTTGCGGAAAATGGTCTTGTAAGTATTTATTTGATATTACATACTTGGACACAAAAAACATAACACACAATGACAAATTCTAAGGTCCATTAGGGATGGCAAGCTTTCCAAGGAAAATATCTTTTGGCTGAACCTTTTCAAAAAGAAAAAAATGAGACATAATCAAATGATCAGTAATTTAGGAAAGATAATCCTTGCCAACTTCGTTATAGCTTTGTATATTTAAAAACCTAGAAAGAACAAAACATTGCACCCTGATGACCAGCAGAAAAAAAAAACGGGGTCATCAATTTTTGGTGGGACTTTTTAGGCGACAAAAAAGGTATTAGTATACAAAGTATGATTTATTGATGGACAAATGGCTGAGTCCATCAGTCTTGAAATAAAGTTGATTACAGCAGTAATACAACAAAATGGCATTGCATAGAATAATATGTGCTTATCTCGATGCGTTTCGCAAGGTTTCCTTGCTTCTTCAGGAGAAAAGGTGCACAAAACAAAGCCGTGAGTAACTGGGGATATAAGCAAAAAATTTATACATTTCGAAATAATGAGCAAAAAACAAAAATTTCCTCTGTAACAAGGTTTAAAGCCGGCATCCCAGAATTAAATTAGAAAATAGGAACAAGCGAGAATCTCCCTGTGAAAACTACAAGGGCGGGGGGACTTTAAAGGCTTCACCAATTGAAGGTTCAAGTAAATAAGTATATAAAATTTAATACATCAGACAAACAGCAAGATGTAAGTGAATAGCAGCGGTGTATCATAGTGGATACATCAATCACAGACAGTGAGATACACAAAGCATCGTCCGTGCCGCCCCCACTTTCCCAAAGGCCTAAGGGTTGGTCAGAGTTGTAGATGATAGACCACATAAAAGTGTCCCCCGCTGTTAAACGTGACCCCGACGCGCGTTTCGTCGCATAGCGACTTCCTAGGGGGTAAGGATGAAATCAGCCGGATGGGATAAACGATTGTTGTATGCCACTGATAGAGCAATGGTAAGGGCAGCAGGATGCGGGTCCTCCCAAAAGAACGGAGAGCCAAACAGTGCAGACCACCAGCCAGGACCAGAATTCATATACTGGAGGTGGTTAATGAAATCAAGTACGGGTACAATCCCAAGGTGTATTGGTGAAGTTCAGATGAGGGTCAGGTCCTGACGGTGTGCACATCCCACACCACGCGTGTTGTGGGATGTGCACACTGTCCAGGACGAATTCTGGTCCTGGCTTGGATGGTCTGCACTTGTTTGGGCTCTCCGTTCTTTTTGGGAGGACCCGCATCCTGCTGCCCTTACCCATTGTCAGTGGCGTACAGCAATCATTTATCCATCCGGCTGATTTATCCTTACCCCCTGAGGAAGTCGCTTATGCGACGAAACGCGCGTCGGGGTCACGTTTACCGGTGTGGACACTTTTATGTGGTCTATCATCTACAACTCTAACCAACCCCTTAGGCCTTTGGGAAAGTGGGGCGCCGGACATATGCTTTTGTGTATCTCAACTGTCTGTGATTGATGTATCCACTTATGATGAACACCGCTGCTATTCACTTACATCTTTTGCTCTTTGTCTGATGTATTAAATTTTATATATCTTATTTACTTGAACCTTCATATTGGTGAAGCCTTTAAAGTCCCCCCGCCCTTGTAGTTTCTACAGGGGAGATTCTCGCTTGTTCCTATTTTCTAACATTTCGAAATAAGTTTACATAGAAAAAAACAAGTATAACAGGTTATTACCAGAGGAGAAGACCAGTTGAAAAAATATTGTATTTTATATTGTTTGATAGATGTGGAACCTCACTTCTCCTTTAGTGATGAGCAGCATAGGCAACATTTAAATTTGTGACATTTTGAGAATTATCCTCCAAATTCTCCAAATATTCTGAAATAGTAATCTGAAAATTCGAGATCTCCTGTGAAAATCGGCACTGGTACATGCATACTTTACCCAGAATCTCAAATATTCGAGCTTTCGAAGATATAGCACTATATATTTGAGATCTTTGCGAAGTGCCGATATTCGCAATAGAAAATTGTGGGCATAATCCAATAGTGCCTTCCCATCCTGCCCAGGAACACTAAAGGGTTAACACCTGATTGCTGTAGCTGCGTGTGTCTCCTCAAAAGAAGCTGAGACACATGTGTTAGGGTTTCTTACCGAGTGGAGACAGGGGGCTCACAAGGAGTGTGGGGCCCAGACCTGTGGCTGCTGGATCAGTGAATACAGGGGGGCTCACAGGGTGCGTGGGGCCCAAGCCTGTTGCTGTTGAGCAGCTGAGCCAAGTACTATAATTTATGAAGATCTGTTGAGTGTTGTATACCTCTGCCAAGGTAATACTTTTTTTCTTTGGACGATTTGGACAATAAATATGGACAGGAAGCCCTAAAGAGACCCATGTTTGGTGGGTTGATGTTTTGAGAGCACCCCGTTTGCAGCTGAAACCTCACAATAGAAAAATACTAAAAAGTACTTAGATGGCTGTATGTTAGGTTCAAGCTATAAGGCCAAGTCTCCAAATGGCATAAGGGATGCGTCAGTGTTAACAGGTCCAATTTCTGCTTTTCACGCACTTCAAATGCTGAGATTTTAACACATTTTAGAGAATGCTAAAAAGTAGATATGTGTTTAGGCTATGAAACTACTGACTGCAAAGTGGACTTCCCTCTTGTTAACTTAAATTGTTTCTTTCAGATTTGCAACATTATGAATACAGGAGCTGATGACTACTTTGAGTTTCAGGTAAAATGTTCTACAAGTTCAATCGACTTAGTAAAACTATAGCATAATAGTTAATTATGCTATAGTTAATATGTTAGTTAGGAAATTGAGTGACCCAAAGTGAGGGACATTGAGCATAAAATTGAAAGAGCCCTGATGGGTCAGGTTTTTTATATGACTTTCCCGGCCAAACCCTGCTTTCAATAAATCCTGGATTTTTTCCGGGATTTTAAAATTAAGTTAACTTATGAGGAGGGG
>CM070034.1:40468220-40484281 GCA_036250615.1 Ptychadena robeensis | reverse complement strand
CCCCCCCCCCCGGCTCCTCTTTCACAAACAGGTTCAGAATGAGGGCCAGCGCCACTCAGTTTGGGAACCACTGGTTTAGGCCAACATTTTGGTGCCTGTGAGATGCCTCTATCCAGGAATAGAGGGGTTATCATTTAGTGTGGACAAATGTCTTCACTTTGCTTTGGGAAGATATTCTATCATTTGCTTTTGAATTTACAAGGCATGGAGTGAAATTAACTGTGAACTATAGAGAATTTTGCACTTTTGGCACTAATAGTAGAAAGTTGTCAAACTTTTGTTAAATGCAGACCTTAATGTTGTATGTATAAAACATATTGCAGAACCAGGACATTCTTTTATATGTATAAGAGAATTGTCATACGGTTGTGTTGGCTGTCTTTGTAAAGTGTATGTAGTGTGTGGAAGGTAGTATGGAACTGTTTCATCTGATGCTATATCTTCTGACACTTTTCTCTTATATAGGTCGGGACACCCTCTAGCAAAGCTCCATGGGTCATCTATCCTAGAAAGACACCATTTGGAGTTCAGCAAAACATTACTCAGAGATGAGGTATAACATTCTGATGCCAATGCACTGATAATATGTGAATACGAAAACTACTAGAGACAATAAGACACACTTATGTTTTAAGAATTAAAATAAGAAAAAAAATATTCTGAACTAGATTGTATACTGACATTTTTTATAAAAAATGCAGGAAAAATATTTTGGCAATAACATGTTCTTCAATGCTATGAGAACACTTAGGGGCCTTTCACACTATCCACGCTGCGCTTACAGTTGTGTCGATAACAGACATGGCTGTGGTAATGCAACCTCGGCTGCTATCCGTGTCAGATACTGGCAACGAAAACCCATTTTACAGTAAGCTGAGCTTGCCTCTCCCATACAAGTGTAAGGGAGATGCTTGAGCTATGCCTGCAAAAATGCATACTGCAGAGTGTTTTCAGTAACATGCGGCATTGGATGTTACCATAAATGCAAGGTCAGGTCTAGTGTGAAAGATACACAGGTTTCTTATGGAACAAGCCACTGGCTTAGAACATCAGGGAATGATGCACTATAAGGGCTTGTCCCCACTTGTGCGACTGGCCATGGGGTGGCACTTCCATTTATTTCAATAGCCATGTTTCCACTCCCGCGTTTTGGCCGCTAGCAGCCAATTAGGTAAAAAATCGTGTGTGGATGAGATTTTGAACCGCGCCCATTCATTCTCTATGGACGTGATCGGGGCGGCTGCATTGACACTGCATGAAACCACTCGTGCACTAGTGTCAAAACCGCTGAACCATGCCACCCCTACGGCTAATTATATAATATATTAGCTCAACTATTAAAATGGAGAGGCTGTGTGCAATTTGGAGGAGGGGGCTGCTGACAGCAGATACAGAGTCTCTGTCCATGCCTCAGCTCGGATGGAAATAGTTTGTCTTATATAGTAATAAATATGGTATATTGGGGCACAGAAAAACAGCAGACTCAATTCAGTAATGGAGTCAGCTGTCACCTAAAGGCTGATTTACTTGAATGGAAACAGGGATATAGGAGAGACGAGGTGTTGTCAGGAAAAACTAGAAGTTATTGTTCCAAATAATATTCCATCTGGGAACTTGATGCTGTGGATTGAAAAATAGATGAATTGTAATCTGTAATCTGCATGCATGAAAAAAAATTTTTATTAAAAACACAGATGTAATGTGAAAAACACATGTTTGTATATATGCAGAAATGCATGCCTTTAAAAAAAACCATATTGTGTGAAAGGGGTCTTACATTAAACCTAACGTTGACCTACATCTGTAAAACATAGCGCTCACATCAAGCAAGTGATTAGATTTAGTGATGATCGCGAATATTCGGATTCCGAATATTAATCGCGAATATCGTCAATTCGGAAATTCGCGAAGATGGTAAATATATTGCCGAATATTCGCAATTCCGGATATTCGGTATTTTTTATCCATTACACTTCCCTCTCAATGTGAGTGGACGAATGGGAAGGCTGCAACAAGAGCTTAGCAACAGATTTTTAAATGAATATTGGGGTGATGCGAATATTGCGAAAATCGTCACTTTTAAAATTCGCATAAAAATTCGCACCATGTTAAACATATATTGCGCGCGCGAAATTCGCAATAAACTGCCGATATTCGCAATAACAAAAAAAAACGAATATTGCCGAATGCAAATATTTTCCGAATGTTTTCCATAAAATTCGCGGCATGCCGCGAATACGAATGTTGCCTATGCCGCTCATCACTAATTAGATTGTGGATTTAGAAAATGGTTTTAGATCAGCTTTGGTTATCAACAGAACCATTGATTACCATGAGTGTGATCACATGGCTTTGTTTTCTAACACAGCCATGTTTCTTGAAGTCATCTAAGGACTCATTTACACCCGGTAAACAAGCAACAAGCATAACTGATCAGGGAACACGTCATTAGGGGGACTATGTAATCCATGAAAATACAGTAATGTTTCTTAATGTTATATATGTTACACCATTGTTGAAAACACCTTAATACATTTTTATTAGAAAAAAGACAGAGAAAATAACATAGAATAATAGTAATAAATTTGTTTTTATCCATTAAATATTGCTTTACATTTTTGAAATAAATGTTCTGATTTCATTGAATTTGTTCTGTTGTTCACAGCAAGTAAACATCTACCAAAACCTGAACAGAAGACAGTATGATCATGCTATTCATATGATGGATATTGCAATCATTGCCACAGATCTGGCTTTGTACTTCAAGTAAGTTTTTCCATGCAAAATAAAGTTTTTAAAAGGATGAGTTTTGTTAAACAGCTACTTCATCAGATTTAAATTCAACATGTTAATTTTAAATCAAATGCAAACATGGGCAAACTGCCTGCAAGCCTGGCGGCGTGCGTCCTTTTTTTGGCCAGCTCAGGGAAACAGCAGTGGACACATGGCCTTACATATGCCTACTCTGATTTTCAACCCCCAGATCCCTTTAAACCTTACCTTAACCAACCTTAAAAGATTTTAGTAATTTGCATTCCCAATTTAACACCCCTAACTGCAACCTTGATAACTGAAGGTTATTTAATGTGTTTGAGCTGCAATACTAGTTTCAGCCACAACCTCTAGTGAGCACGTCAGTTTCCTCTCAAAGCATTGAGAAGGGAGAGAGGGAGGGGGATGAGGGGGAGCTGAGGATGTGTGACAGGTAGACTTCTCCAGCTCGGAAGTCTCAGTACCTGGCGTATAAGATGACCCCCAACTTTTCAGAAGATTTTCCTGGGTTTAAAAGTCATCTTAAAGGTGGGAAAATATGGTACACAAATCTCATCCAAAGATATCACAACAAAGGGTTAAATTGCTTACATTTATAGTTTTATGCTTTATAGAAAACATTAAGAATAATAATAATCAATAATGTTGCGTGGAAAAGCATACAAACCTTTAAGATTATATTTTAACACATAACTATTGAAGCAACAGGGTGTTAAGGTGGGCATTCATGGATCGATTTTTAAATCAATCCCTAAGTAATCAATTACCCTGCGCGTTCACAGTGATCGATTGTCCAAAGTGGTATGCATCCATTCTCCAATCGATGAATAAACATCGACCTGTGTATGCCCACCTTTAGAAAGAATCTTGTTAATGGGGTACAATGGTGAAGCCAAGTCCTCGCTTCACACAGTAGCCATTAAGGTGGCCATACATGGGCCATATTTCAATTGATTCTTTAACAATCAATCGCGGTGCGCATTTGCGTTTATCAATTGTTCGGGAAACAATTGCGCCAACCCTTTCTTCGAGCAGGATCAATCGATCTCCCTTGAAGAACACTTGATTGAACAGAGAACCAATATGTTGATAAATCCTTGTTAGATTGCTATTACTTTGGGTTCCAAGAGTTTTCATCCCAAGTATGGAAAGTGGTGATGGGAGCTAACAAATCTAAATTAAACAAATTGGTGTCCTCCATACCACCATGGTTAGAGTCATTCAACCACATTCCTAATAGTATAGGTAAAGCTGGCCATACACCTTTAAATGTCTCTGTCAGATATCCTTTAGATCTACAGACAACTATCTGCGATTAATTTGTGTATTGATTTAATCTGGCCCACTCTTTCTTTTTACACAGGAAGAGAGCTATGTTTCAGAAAATCGTGGACCAGTCTAAAACATATGAAAATGAGAAGGCATGGACAGAGTACATGATGTTGGAACAAACCCGCAAAGAAATAGTCATGTATGTTTAGCAGAGACATCTGTAATTAATTGCAAACAATAATAGCTATATTGCATCCTTAAAGAGATACACATTCATCAGAAGCAAATGTTCTGCTGCAAGGGCACTCATGGAGAGCGCTTTAGTTATTAGCCCTTTAAGGCTCTGTCTCCATGGGCCTGATGCATCCATGGGCCCCAGTAGGGGACACGGAACCAATTTAATTCTATTCTGTAAGTCTAGAACTGAATTAAAACAGCATTGGAGGCTAATCTCAAAACAATGTGCCACACCCCTGTTGATAACATATATTAGTACAGTCCCTACGAACGACCAGGTTAGCGGTCTTTATAAGCTAATGGGGCTTTACTTTGGCATTCAAGATTGCTATTAGGACATTACTTGTATAAAAAAGTCTTTAATAAACCTGGACTATGACAAAAACCATACATTACATCAAATACATTTTAAAAACAAAAGATAACATAGCGAGCTTAAATGTCACCAAAAATTCCATATCCATGTGTTGCAGATTATACCCCCCGACGTGTTTCACCCTTCAGTGGGCTCCTCAGGGAGGGAAGGAGAAAAGCAGATGGAGCAGCATAGATGATAGTGACAAAAATGTGTCTAATCAAACGTTTTTCAACGCAGCAACTCAGTAGTGCAGGGTTGATACACTGGGGGGAAAGAGGAATGCATGAACCAAACCACGCCGCTGCCCTTACTATTGTCAATGGCCCAAGCGATCTTCCTGAGGCAGTGGCACCCGCAGCCAGCTATCAATATTTGGTGCAGTGGCTACTTCCAAAGTCGGCAAGATGGGGGTTTCAAACGAATGCTTGTGGCCTTCAAAGAGTGGAGCCATGGGTCCTCAGCGCTTGTCTGCTTCCCCCCTTCCAGTCTCCAACATAAGAGAGTTTGGTGTGCTATTTCACACTTTCCTGTTTTCAGAAAATAATAATAAATAAATATAGAGAGTTTGGAGTTCAAGTGATACCGTTTATTGGCTAACTGAAGTCATTAGAGAAGCAAGCTTTCGGGATGTCGCAGATCCCTTCTAAAAATAAACGGGGTAAAAACAGGAAAAAGAGAACTTGTCTGAGGAGCAAGAGTTTACCAGAGGAGAAGTGTCCTTAGAAATGAGTCCAAGTATTGCAATCAAGCGGTCCAATTCTCGAGTGGTGATGACAGGTATCAGAACTCAAAGATGGCAGTTCGAGGTCAACGAAAGTTACGTGGGAGAACACGGTTTCAGGACAATCCAGGACAAGATTAAGACACCTGTATCTACTACATAGTGCATTAGCCTGAAGAAGGGATCTGCGATATCCCGAAAGCTTGCTTCTCTAATGACTTCAGTTAGCCAATAAACGGTATCACTTGAACTCCAAACTCTCTATATTTATCGATGGCTAACACAGTACAACACTCTACTATTGAGAAAATAATAATATAATACTGCATTGATTGAGTCTACATTGCCACTCACTTGGTCACATTAGAATACCATAACAAAGTTCAGAAAAAAAGAACGTTTATAGAACATGGCAGATATGAGAACAAGCGAAGCAAAGTTTAGATCAAATTTGCTTTATGTTTGGCTTGAAAGCCGAATGGAATGTTATCACACAATTTATAACCATGTTTTCCTATCCAGGGCAATGATGATGACAGCCTGTGATCTCTCAGCCATCGCCAAGCCATGGGAAATACAGAGCAAGGTATACATCAGCAACTGTATTATAGAAATCAGACTTTACACGTGTATTTGTGTAAAATATAGTTGATAGATTGTATTACCTTAGTCTAAAAGTAAACAAAAAACCTGTTATGGTAAAAGCAAATCGCATTGACAAGTTGTACTAAAGTACTTTTTGTTAATAGTATAGTTCTGTATAGTAATACAGAAAAGTTTGTGAGTAGACGCAATAACAATACAACTGTTTTGTGCAGCTGTCAGAGGAGCGTTGTGTTCCCACAGTGGGCAGTATTTATGCTGAGTGATTATTACAAGACATAGACTAATTATTCAGAGTTCACAGAGAGAGAACTGGCTCAAGGTCAAGAACATTTCTGGAGTGTATTTTTCCATTAACATCATATTCAGACTTCTGTATAATTTATTTATTCCGGCTAAATACACTAGTTGTACACAAAATGCAACAATACTGCTCTTTTATTTATTTATTATTTATATTATATAACAATAGATAGATAGATTGTTTTTTGAATTGCACAAGTCAATTATATAGAAAATTGAGCAAAAGTTGATGAGTTTACACCTAGACTTAAGGTGGCCGTTTTTATTTTAAGTTGAATCGTTACAATTTAAATATTGTCTGTCAATGTTACATCGATAGATCAGTTTGATCGCTTCAACGCGAACAATGGAAAAATCTAACCGTGTATGGCTACCATAAAACTTGACGAATTCTTTGCTAAAAAACATCAGTGTACAGTAAGTTTTTTTACTATAAGACTGACCCAGTTTTTAATACAGGAAAACCAGAAAAAAAATATTTGAAGTTTTTAAATCAATTGGGGAAAAAATCCCCTGCAGTACCCAATTCCAGCCACAACCGAAAATAGTTTCACTAGAGAGCACACTTCACTGCAAATCTTATCTCCCTTAAGGTAGCCATACATGGACAGATTCCTGCCCGATTTTTCAGCTGATCGACCAGGAATCTCCCATATGTCGCATCGCACGGTTATCCGACATGTTGGTAGATTCCTGGCCGATCATATTATTTTGGATGAGGACAGTATTCCCCATCAAAAGTAATGTCTGGCACACAAAGGGCGCTGGACGATCCTGGCAGCGTGCATGCAGCTTTCCCACACACCTCTCTCTATTGCTTATAACAGCAGGGCTCTGCTAATATAACCAATACAGGCTGTGTGCAGATCTCCCATCTGCCGGGAGTGTAAGGATGCTGGCAGGGAGCCAAGGTACAACCACCCGTGACAACTTGGCCGCACATTTGGACCATAAGAGGCAGGTACTTTCCTCCCCAATTTTGTCCGAAAAATATGGTATTTATTCTTTAACAATGCAATTGTCACTAAAACTACCCTTTAACCCAAGAAAATTTTCATTTTGTAGGTTGCATTGTTGGTTGCAGCTGAGTTTTGGGAACAAGGTGACTTGGAAAGGACCGTATTGCAGCAAAATCCCATTGTAAGTTCAATTTATGAGGAACTATTGTTAAAAAAACAGCATGGACTGGTTTACATTTTAACAATAAAGCAGTAAAGTGAAATGTGTATAACAATGGGGTAATATGCATTTTATATTGCATTTTCTTATTTTCTTATAGCCAATGATGGACAGGAACAAAGCAGACGAACTTCCAAAGCTGCAGTGTGGTTTCATTGATTTTGTGTGCACTTTTGTATATAAGGTATGTCTTTTATACCGTGTCCTTTATGTGGTCTGATCTGGGGAGACATTCAGGAACTTCAACGGGTCTATCTTTAGATAAACCTAGACTAGTATAACATATACACGTATGTGTACAGTAACTTTACAAACAGTTCCAATTGTTGCAACTCTAACAATTTATGCTTTCAGACAGATCTATTTTAGTTTAGGCTACTAACTATACACACTATACACTGCATATAGCAACCTTCTAAGCTTTCCATTAGCATTATTAAACAATATAATGGTGTAATTGTATTATAAACAGTATTAGAAAGAATTTTCCCCCCAAAAAAAGACACTGACTTATTTTCGGATGTCTTATTTTCCCATAAAGAAGAATACAGCACTGGGGTATCAGGGTAGGGGGAATATAAATGACACAGGAGACTCAAGGGGGGGGGGGGGGGGGGGGGTACCATTTTTGTAACCCCTTCTGATCCTCCTGTGTCATTTTGATTGCCCCCTCTGATCCCCCCTGTCCAGAGTTATAGCACCGTATCCGTATCCTTATTTTTGGGGGGATGCCTTATACTTCAGTGTGAGGCAAAAATGTAAGGGTTCCCTTTTTCCGGGGGATAACTACACTTCCTCCATGCTTCAACCTCAACATTAAGGATTATAATAGGCAGGTTTTTTCAGGTTGATATTACTTACCAAAGGTTGTCCAGGGAGGGGCAACTAGGCTGGGGATGACTCTTTTGTCTGTACAAAAAAAGTTGTATAAAATGGTTTGATTCCAAAGAAAGGCAACTGTACACATCTCATGCTAAAAAAAAGTACCAGAGTATATAGTGCATCCCAGTTGTGTGATGGGTTAAGGTTGAATAGACCCAAAGTAGTCTGACCCACTGCTGAATTACCCTACAATGGTCAGGTGAACATTAGAGCTAGACTAATGAATGCAAGATGGTGGGCTTATTCGAGGAAACACTTTTTGCTTTATCGCTATATTTTACCATCGTATGAATGGCCAGTTATATGTCAATTATGTGAATATGTAAATTGTTGCCATTGTACCAGAAGCCACACAACACATTCATAGAACTCAGAGAGCCTTTATAATTTAGAACTGTTGGCCGCACAAGTAGGACCTAAACAATATTAGGATGGTGGTTTTAAGTTTGATTAGTGCCTAATGGAGATACTGTAAGTAAAGGTGATGGCATTCTGTATTGCTTGTTAGATTCTGGCTGACAATAGAGCCACCATGTAAGATCACTTCAGAACTTTAGTAGATGATTGGTTATTTAAGGAAGATGTACACTTCTCCTTGCCTGCATTTCCTTGGCTGGTTTACATTAGGTCAAGGGTAGTTGGTGGGCACAGTCTCTGTACTTTCTCAGAAAGTCAAAAAAAAATTATGAGATGTAGGGCCATGTTCACATGCTATTGTGTTCCTTATATAAAACAACGATCATTTACAACATTAAGCACTAATCTATAGTTTGATGTTTATTATATAACAGGAGTTTTCAAGGTTTCATCCAGAGATCCAGCCCATGTACGACAGGATTTTGAACAATAAAAAAGAATGGAAAGCATTGGCTGATGAGTATGAGGCAAAAATGAAGGCTTTGGAAGAGGCAAAGCAAAAGAAAGAAGGCATACAGCCAGCAAAACCAGGTATGGATGAGTTTAACCATAGAGAAAAAGCTTTTACACATCCTAATGACCCAGAGGAGTTACTCACCTCACTCTTTGCCTGCTCTGTCCAGATATCCTCATGAATTAGACAAACCTGACAGCAAGCATATTTTTTTGTTTCTTTCCAAATAGAAGATACCAGTAGCATCACCAGCCCACTGTGGGGGGTGAGGATAGCACCGGGTGACACTATTTATCAAAAAGGGGAGAAGGACTTGCAAGTCAGCAAGAAGACTCCAATGTTCCTCACGAACCACAGCTGCAGCACAGTCTTTGACGTGCCCCCATCCCTTGTGAATAGTACAATCCTTAGTCCTAAGGATTCTTCTCGTTCCTGCAGCACCTAGATCTCTGGATACACATATACATGCATCCCTGGCAGCCCTTTATTTATGGGAAGAGATTTATGTTTGCAGTATGTCCAGAGCTAAGCAAACTTAATTTAAACACTTCAGCCTAGTAGCATTTGCTGTGTGTTACTCGCAGCAAGTCATAGGGTGACACCAAACCTAGTGATGGCGCTGGTAGATGGATAATGCTATATGTCAAAGTACATTATGAAGTTATATGATATATACATTTATTATTTTCTAAATGTATCTAAATTATATTTTCTCTTTGTTCTTGCAGCTGCAGCCACAACAGGAAAAGAAAATGGTGGCAACATCCCAGTAGGTGAACAAGCACCTCAGTCCAAAAGCTGTTCTATCTTATAAGACTGTAAATATTTTTTTTCTTTTTCATCTGTTTTTTGGTAGGCTATTGATACTATTAAACAGCAAATTAGACGTACTGTGAAGGATACTTTGCCATTTATATAAAAAGATGACCATAAATATTACCCATATGTGAAAATATTCTATTTTATAGTTAAATGTCACATATGTTTGCCTCAAATACTGTGTATTCTTGCTGACTGAAAAAAACTATGAAGCTGCAATCAGAGCAT
Source organism: Ptychadena robeensis (assembly GCA_036250615.1). Lineage (NCBI taxonomy): Eukaryota > Metazoa > Chordata > Amphibia > Anura > Ptychadenidae > Ptychadena > Ptychadena robeensis. The sequence goes on along the minus strand of CM070034.1, from coordinate 40,474,036 downwards.
TGGATAGTAAAGAGTCATTAATTTTATATTGTACCGCTGTCAGCATTTTCCATCGAGCTGAAGCCATATTGGCTGCCTAAAGTAATAATATATACAAAACCCTTTGCATAGCATTAGAAACAGTTAAATCCTGAGCCCAGCTGGTGGTTCCAACTGTATCATTTATCTTGATGACCTTTTTCATGGCACAGAGGGAAATCCATCATTGTATTCCTCTCAATATTAGAAGTTGAGTAACAATGAATATTAGAAGTTGAAATTCATTCTGAAAGAGCTGTCAATGGTGGAATCCGTGCTCATTTGTACTCACTTCCTTAAAATGGCTGTAAGGCAACATTCACGTGTATGAAAAGTACCATTCTGTCAATATTGAGCAGGCACGCGAAAAGTGACATGGGGATGACAATCTTGTGCCCCCAGGCAATGGAAACTCAGCTTTTCTAGATGCCCGTGTAAATGCTGCCTAAAACTGAGATTAAAAAAAGTTAATTCATGGCAAATGGGCACAAAATATACTCAAAATTGCAACTAGCTGACCTTGCAAGTTAATAGCAAAGCCCCTTAAACATGATGTTAAATATTATTTTTTTCTGGATATGTATTTTCAAAACATAAAGTTCAAATTTAATTTATGCAAAATTACATGTGCTAGAGTAATCCCTTTTTTGCATTGTTTCCGAAACCCTTCTCTTCATCTCCAGCAAGTTTAATAAAGTTACCTTGTTTAGGGGCTTTGCAATTTATAAAATGTGTGTATGTGGGCACCAATAATGCCTTCTGCAGATGCCACTCTTAGCTGATTCTCTTGGGAGTTGCATACCCCTTGTGTAAACCATATACGGGGTTGTATAGGATGACATTAACTTCTTAAGCTGCTTATAGAAGGCAGATACCAATAGGGTACTAGCAGGTTCTTTCTTCAGCTCTATGGCCAGCACTACGCAACGCATCCAGTAAGTAAGATCTCACTCTTGGTTGAAAGAGGAACACACACACAAGGCATGTAAAAAGAAAATTTTTATTCTAAAGGCCCCCATACACGGGTCGGATTCCGGCCGGATTCCTGGCCGATCGATTCCGGGCGCGTGCACGCGAAACGATCGTGCCGGAATCGTGTGCAGCCCACCTTGTCTGATCGATCACGTCCGATTGATCAGGGGCTCAGAATCGGATCCGACAGAGAACCAACATGTTGGTCTTTTTGATCCGATTCTGCACAGATCAGGGGGAGTTGCCATTTGTGAGGTGGAGTCGGAGATGGAATCGGACACGGAATCGTCCCGGAATCCGTTGGACAAGGTGGTATGCAGCGATCGGATACTCTTAATTGGCCGATCGATCACACCTGCGATTCCTGCCAGAATCGCCAGAATCGATCGGATAGGTGATCAAGCGGCCATGGAATCCGACTGTGTATGGCTGGCTTAAGGCCCGGGAGTCAAACTCAAGTACACAGTGGGCAACCTTTGATATCCATTGAAATAAATGTCTACAATTGAGATAGAGGACATTTGTCCTACTCATCAGATAGAATGAAGAACGTTTTCATATAAAACCGTATTTTTCAGACCATAAAAGGAACCAGGCCATAAGACACCCCCTGTTTTTATAGCAAAAAAAAAACGAATAAAAAAATTTTGAAATGTTCTTAGTTAGAATTTTGTTTTCCTGCAGTACCCAATTTCAGCCTAAGCAATGGCGTTACTAGCGAGCACATCTCAGGCAGAAGGGGAGTGGGGAAACAGGGGATTCTTCACTCTTCTCTCCCTTCTTGCCAGCGTGTGAGCTGCACAGTAAATGTAGCTGACTGGCAGACATGGAAGCTGCCGGCTGGCTGCTTCCATGTGTGTCTCTGTGCTTCACTGCTTCCATCAGCAGGGCTCTGCTGGTAGAAGCAGTGCAGTACAGATGAGGGATGCGGCTGTTGCCTCTGACAACTCGGGAGAGCTGGCTGGAAGCCAAGGTGCGACCACTCGGCCACGGGCGTCGTGTATTTGGACCATAAGATGCAGGCGCTATTCCCCCCCCCCCCGATTTTGGGGGTGAAAAAGGGCATCTTATGGTCCGAAAAATATGGTAAGTTGTGTTTAAACATTGCATCTGTAATGAACAAAGCATAAAACTATAACACACATGACTTTAAAATTATATTTAATAGAAGCATCTGTAATCTTTTTCAAATGACAAGTATTTGTACACTGTGGCCTGGCTTTGGCTCCCGGGATGAAGTTTGACACTCCTGTTCTATAGGTATCCAGGCAGAGCGCTGAAAGTAAATTGTTATTTTCATAGAGGTTAGCTTTAAGGCAACCACTGATCAGTCACAATTTTCCAAATTTATAGCAATGACCTTAAATATACTTTTGTAACAGTGATATGAAGCAAAACCCCAAACAGAATCCACTTTGCAATGATTGCAGATTGATTGCTTTGTTTCAGTCAAAGAGAGTAGCCTCAAATATGAAACCATATAAATGTGGATGATTACTATGCTGTGATTGTAATATGCAGTTATGCTCTGTATAATAAGTGGATTCAGTATGAACTTTCTGGAAACCATGTTATTGTGTATACAAGTGGATAAATAATGCCGAGTCCTTTCTATGTAAATAAAAGTCTGATCTATCCACAATCAGTCAAAGAAATCTGATGTAAAGCTGTATTTTTTTTCAATGTGTGTGCAGCCTTGATGAGAAAATTATGTATCGAAGAAGACTAGAATAAAGCAGGAGCAAGGGCTACAGGCGATTGGAAAAAAATGAACGGATAAATAAAATATATATACACATACACAGAATATATATGTTATGCCTTGCGTTGTAATAAATGTATTATTTTTGTAGTGTTTCAATATACCTCAAATAAGGGCTTAATGTCAACAATCTAAATGGGATTTTTGTGCAGTTTAAGAAAAAAACATGCATTTATGAAGTTTAACAACGAAGCGTGATGGTCTATTTGATTGACAATTAGATTTGATCTATTTATGTGCAATGTGGATGTATGATGAATGCCATAGTTCGTTTTTTTAGATATCAGTTATCTACAGTAGTATCATATCAAGGAGAACCGAGGTGACTTAGTCCTTGTTATTTTATGAGTGGACAGCCTCAGCTCATTTCTAATCAATCAAACGGTGAGATACATAGGCCTTGGGGCAAAATGGTATCAATCATTGTCATCAGGAAATTCATATACCTGCTTCGGTTTTTATTGCATGTCCTACCACTGATATGTTGATTTGTCAAATATTTATTTTACAAGACAATTGTCACATTTCTTATTTTATGTACTCTACCGTAACCTTCACACTCCCCATTAGAATGAACAATAAATCTTTAGTTTGGTACTTTTAGCACAACATTATAAAACAAGACCTGCTTTGTACCATATTAACTCAATTACAGTCATTCCCCAAGTTTACCTAAGTTAAGGTAGGTTGGTTTACAGATGGGGGTGTCATCCAGAAGGATGCATCATCGGCCTCATGCTCTTTGTGTTTCTATCTTCATTACTGTTATTCTGTTTCCACAACTATGTTCTCTGTGTATAGAGGCTCAACAGATAGCTTAACCACTAATATAAGGAAGTCAGTGAAGAAATACTCGATCCTCAGTGATGTGAATAAACTTGTATACTTTATCCTTATAATACATTTGGTAAAACTGCAATACAATAACACAATATCAGTACCCATATAACATCCACAATACATATCTGTTCATAAAAGGTAACTAATACAGGCTATTATGTAGACAGGGCCTGATAGAAGCATCTCCTCATAGTGTGCTCCTGAACTAAGATGGAGGCATTACCTGTGAACTATGAACTTAGGGCTGGCTTATTCACAGCTCACTAATGATAGAATAAATGGGGGCTGTCCCAGAAATGGTCAACAGGTGGCAGCAAATATAATCTACTGTAAACTAGCATTGCTAAGCATATAACAACTCACTGCACCATGTCTAAATGGTGAGGTAAATCCAGAACAACTTTTCTGGATTGTTTTAACCTCCCTAGCGCACCGCACCGAGTGCACGGTACGGGCAATCAAAGCAGTGTACAAGGTACACTAAAAGATTAGGGGTGGGGGGGAACACACCCTAGGGGCGGCCAAGCCCTGTAGACTTTAAAGGTGGGTTTATAATCAGATAGCGTTCCAGTCGAGGGATATTGACAAGTACTTTTATTTTACATCATTGTATCAAAAACACAGAACATTAGCCAGGGATATTTCAAGATACCCAAATAGCTTAAGCAACATACAATTAATAGAATCACAGTGTCTCATCCATCCATACAAAGAGTTCAAGGTTATAAAATCCAAATAATACAATCCTGAAGTGGAGAGTCCAAACGGTCGTGCCAAGCGTTTTTCCTACGCGTTTCCCTCTGAGGGGACTTCGTCAGGGGTTCTTGGGGACCTTCCTATGGGTCATCCAAATGTTAGTTTATTCAAGTATATCCAAACAAAACCTATACCAACATCTATTGTGTATATGGATACATTGTATTTGGTCTATCTCATTCATTGTGCATATACCATTCTGGGTTACACTCTACTTTCCCATCACTAAAATGTTCTGATTCTATATTCTGTTTCCATTAGGTTTCTTAGTCAAGAAACTTGCTTTGAGGTGAGGCTGTAATTGATCGTTATGCCCAAAGGCTTCCGCTCCAACCCTAGGAAGACACCCAACAAAGGTCCAGTGCCCGGCAGTGCGTCCCCACCGGGAAACACTTAAATGGACAGGAAAAGGTCACTTGTCATTGTATATGTTAAGTCATGCCTTCACCTGTTTCTTACCCAGTGTCAGTATATCCCATTGAAATTGTCTACCCCTGTCACCATTTTCTACCCATGTTATAACCAAGGTGCAACACACAGACGCATTAAATTGTCTATTAAGGTATGACCCACCTTGTTCTCTGTAGGAGAGCTTGTCTGTCCTATTATTTCACTTGCCCAGTCCTTAATAAGTTATACGGTCAGCATTGTCCTGTGTGAGGTAGGCATGGAGGGTTATAACATCTATCAGTTTTTTTAAAAAGAGTCATACGTGCCTTGATTTAGGTTGGTACCTTGGTCCCTGGGGTCGGTCACCGGTAGGGCTGTCTTTGGGTCCGTCTTTCACAATGGAAATCTGGGGTATCTGAGCTGGTCTGTCCTTTCAGTGTCGGCTGATGGATCCTCATTTGTCAGTCCTTGGTCAGGTATACTTATATTGTCTTTTCCCGCCACTCAGGCGCGCAGGTAAGGTCCCGCCCATCTCCGGCGCACCGGGTAAAGCTACCCTTTGTGCGCCGGGCCGGCGTTGCCCACCTGCACATCCCGGCTTGTGCGGGCGTAATGTGCCTACATGAGGTGCATTTCCGCCCTCCAGACTACATCACTTCCGGCCGCCGGGAGCGACGTAAAAGCATCCACCGTTGCCGAGGCAACGGTGGGGCGTCTGTGTCCTGTATGCGGATCACCAGTGCAAGGTACACTGCCTGCCATTTCCTCCCTCCCCTCTCCACACAGCCGGTGTCATTAATGACGCCGGCTGTGAGGGCTGAAAAGCAGATGCTCCTCCATTAACATGGAGGCCTATGGCGCTGCCACACTCAGGGTTACTGAACGCCAGCCAGGCATCGATGATAAACTGAATAAACATACCTTTTTCTAATAAGGGAAAACTTACAGGAAGTGACATTGTGGGCAGTTACTTTCGGTATTTGAAAAGCGGAAGTGCAGAGGTGGAGTGGCGCGATGTCATTTCTAGCATCAGGAAGTTTATCACCCCTTCCTATTTGCTTGCTGGATAACTTAGGAG
>CM070034.1:40428042-40468210 GCA_036250615.1 Ptychadena robeensis | reverse complement strand
TGTTACTCTCCCTCCTAACTTTCCACTGCACAACCACCTACAAAGTCACCTAAAATTACTTGCAGTTCCTGGGCAAAACAGGAGAGTTGACAGGAATGTGAATGAATCATTCACAACAGGACATAGCAATATGAGCCACTCCAAGTTATTCCAAGAACAGACATACTGAACAAGGAAGACAGCCAAGGAGGTAAGAGGAGTTGAAGTAGTAGCTACAATAAGACACATTATAAGATGCACCTCATAAAAGGGAAAACAAAAAACCAAAAGAGTTTGAGGCACAGCCATTCACATATAATGTGAATTTACAGCATGTTCTAGCAAAGTGTGCTGGGCTGGAGAATGGAATTATTCACTCTATATTCCTCTAAACAAGCCAAAAAGCCAGTGCCAGGAGGAAGTTCCAGCAGAGTGTGCATGACTCTTCATAAGTTGGTTAAAGGGTTCAGAAAATGGATACTGCTAGTGCTTATGAAGCTAAATATAATAAGTCATAAACAATTAAAATCTTAAACTTTTAACGGGGAAATGTTATTGAAGTAAAGGCACTATTCTTATATTTCACCCTCATGGGACAATGTTAAAAATTTGGCAATTTACCAGTGGATCTGTATCATGCCCAATGAGCATATCTCAAGGTCAAAGTAATTTAATCCACAGCAGACTACCCAGTTACTCAATTAATAAACTTCACCAGAACTTCACCAGAATTGACCATTTTTAAACCAATATTACTTACAAAGGGGGGTTATAATAAATTGCACCCTGCACAGAAGTTCTACAAAGATGAATTTAGGACCCCCAAGTTATAACTAAATGGTCTTAAATTTTCACATGGGCAGATTTGATGAGGCCTTAAACACAGACAAGAAACATGTTCTTTTTTTAAACTTGGAAAATATTTCAATACTTCAAAAATGTGTCAATATAATTGCTTATTTTTCCCTTTTGTATTGTGTTCCATGGGCCTGTGGGAACCTAAGCCCTTACCGCAATCTCCATTCATGATGATAATGTTGCATTCTCTTTCCTCCATTTATTTTACATTGCTATAGTTATACAAATGTTGTTGACTTCTGTTTGTTAACTTTTGATTTTCCGAACCATATTTAAAAACCCATTGTATTAAAAAGGCACAAATGCTAGTGAGAATTGTAGACATAAAGCAATGCAAAGCATGTCTGCTTGTAGTCACTTTTAAAAGACCAAATAAACCTTTTCCTTAAGTCATTGAAGGCAAGGTCATATTTTACAGCATCTCAGTAAAGAGTTGCTAGGTATGATATGTATCACATTTTTGGGTTATATTTGGACCCTGTCATCAGTATCAGCAGGGGGTTAAAGTAACAAACGATGTGGGGGGTGGGCAGAAATAAACCCTGTAATTGAAGGCAGTGGATGTAAAAATAACCCACCAAAAATTCCTGGTCACTAGTGTCAATGGGGATAAGAATAACTATGGTTGGTATTAGTAAACACAAAAACAAGCTGTCTTTGGTTTCAGTGAGTGGAGAAAGAATCCGTTATTGGTATCAATAAGCATAGAATGTACATACAGCTCCTCTCTCACTGACAGTTCACTGCTGGAAGAGTCTGGAGACTGCATATCAACATTATTACCCTGATGAAGTGGCGTTGAGCCACGAAAGGCGTTTGTTTTAAACTGAATTTTACACTTTACACAATAAAGTTCAGACTATGGGTGCCTACTATGGGCGCCTCTGTTATGCCTTATTTTCTACTGGGAGACTTTTTCTTCTATACGAAGTAGAATGTACATATCTTTGTTAATAAGCATAAATCTGAAAATAAAAAAACTAGAGGCAACAGAAAAGAAATTCAAAAGAAAAAGGTGCCGTTCAAATGTGTGGCATGGACAAGTGGGGGTTAATATTGTAGTTGAGGAGCTCAATGTTTAGGTTACTATTGCAATAATTGGCATCGACTCACTCAGCTATTACTATTGTCATTTGTGAATATGTAATGTGATTCCTTCCATATGTAAGTGGCTGCGTAATAGCCAGGTGAATTGAGGCTATTTAGATAACATGGAGTTGTGCAATAACATTTACATTCTACATTGCAGCAAATATATATGACAGACTTATCTCTCCTCCCGTACGTAAATAGTTGCTCATCGGGTAAGTTATTGGCGCCAAATTGTAAAATTTGTCTCTCCAAAAGATGGTAAGAGGATTCTGAGAATGGGTACTGCTAGTTTACAGACATGATGATAATATTGAAAGTCTCTATCTCACATTGAGGGGGTGGCCGACATCCCAAATTAAATAATACAAAAAGATGAGTAGGGGTGGGATGTTAACATCACCATCCGCAGTCTGGAATGTCCTCTGAGGGCACAGAGGCTAGGGGACTTTTAAGGCCACAAGATGTATTAGGGTATAAATAACGTAAATTGAGCTGTTTTAAATAACATAACATTTTAATGGTCCTTCGAAACAACAACATAAAAACATAAAAAGGCTTTTGTGCATCCATGTCTTTGTAAATGGTTATCATACATTGCTGCAAGTTCAACTCATCCATGTGATGTCTTCATCAATTTCCCGGACAATTCAAAGACAAAACAAAAAAATTACCCCAACGTACGTTTCGTCTTAGTTTTGACTTCATCAGGGGGTAGATATTTGGGGAAGGCAGGACTACATCTGCCCAGTCAAGAGTAGAAAAAAGTAAACGAGTAGAAAAAAAAAATTGGTGTAGGCTAGGTGATATTGGACCTTCGCAATCAAAAGTGGTATGGTAAGGTATTCACTTACGGAGCGTCGTAGCGAGCAAGAGAGAATGGTAGAACGAAGAGCCCCCACCTAGGGAGGCCGGACCCCGACCACCCAGGCAACCATCTGGCAATAGGATATATAAGTTTGAAGGTTAACCATATAATAAGGGAGAAGAGGAATAAAATGGTAGAAAATGGTGATAATGTTCAGTATAGAAAAGAACCCTAGACCCATCAATAGTGATAAGGAAGAGGAATTTGGTAATTACCGAATTCCTACTGATATCGAGTTTATACGCTATGGTTTCAGCCCTGACCACTCTGCAGGAACTAAACTCTGCTTCCTGGAACTGGCGTTGGCTGGAGAAATATAGGGTGCATACTGTATGGCCCAGCTCTGTACAATTTTCTGCAACATGCTGTATATTCACTTTATATGTGAATGTGCTTCTGGCTCTTTTTCTTCTAATTTAATTTCCAAAACAATAGGGTATGTCTCATAGTGAAGTGAGAAAAATATGGTAATTTAATCATCAGTAGACAAATACAGTATTATGTAGAAGGTTTCTTAGAAAACATTCAAATTGCCAAAGGAAAACTAACCGCTCTATCATCTGACCCCTCTCAATTTTGTTTAACCAGTCCTTACAGGTTAATGTGAACCTGACTGTCCTAAAAATCATTGTGATTTTTTCCTTTTGATGTAGGTATACTACTTCCCTCCGGCCAGAGGAATGGGTTCTTCAGTGTTGGCCAAAAACAACACACTAGCTTTGTTAAGAGTAATCGTGAATGGAAAGCCAAAAATATGGTATTTTCAGGAAACTAATTCACAAGTACCAGTGTCTACCAAAACCAGACCAGTTAGAGCCCTAAAATGTTTTCGGATCAATGTCTGTCCTACAAATTGTATTAAATAATTTCTCACAGTCATGCTCACCGCACACACCTTTTAATCTCTCTGTACATATTCTGTCAACAATTGTCAATCTATCAACAATGTAGTGCAGGTACCTCCCCAATTGTATACAGATCGAATAGGTCTCAACAGGGCCAAAATAATCCCAATTTTAGCCTGAGTGTAGCACTCTGGGTTACTTACTTGTCCAGAAGGAGCCCACATCTTCCCTTAGTATCGGTGTCCTGACTGATCCTTCTGGGTTCCACCTCTTCAGCCCCATTGATGGTACTAAAGAGGCAGGAACCGCACCATTGACCTGCATATTATGCAATGTCACACACTTTTCCTCCTTACATGCCCAGGACAATAGATGGAGGATGGGGAATCAGAGCAGGTTATGCTGTAATCTGCTTTGATTGACTGTAGCACTTTTTAAAACAAAAACACACAACAGGCAGAATGCCCAGATTAAATCTGTTTAGCATTTGTAAATGTGAATGGCTTTCAGAAACATACATTTGTCCAAATAATGTTTAGTAACTTATTCTTCACCTGTTAAGCCCTTTTATCATTGGGCACTATGCCATTTATAGGCCAGTAATGCCCTCATTTTCCAGTTTTCCTGATTGCTGCAATGGACATTGAATGTTTTAGACATCCCAGGACTCAAACTACCAACCATACAAGCGAAGCATGTCTAAAAGTAACCATACAGGGGCCAATTCCCGCCTGATCGACCACCGTGTGCGTTTCCGCCGATTGCCTGGTGGTTGCTAAGCTGCAAATCAGGTGGACCCACCTGAACAGATTGACTAGGATCCTCCGGCATGTTGGTAAATTCAAGGCTGATCCCATTACTTTGGATGGGGACTAGCGTGATGACATCCCTCATCTATCAAGGGTGAATTGCAATGGTCTAAAAGGTTATTTCCCTATGAGATATTCTCATTTTTGTTTTTAAGATTTCTGCTAAATCTGATAAGTTAGATGGCAAAAAAGAATACCGTATATACCCGAACATAAGCCGAGGTACCCAATTTTAGAAGGAAATAGTCGACTCGAGTATAAGCCTAGGGGAGGGGGGGGGGAGGCAGCAGCTAAGGCTCAGAAACACACAGCAAATGTACTTTTGTTTTAAAGTGCAATTATTAATTTCAGATTTGTAAGTTAATTACAAAGCCCCTGAACAGAATATCATCACTAGAAGAGCTGGAGATATAGAGAAGGGTTGTGGGAACATTGAAAATAAAAAAAATATTGCTCTAGCATATCAAGTTTTTGCACAAAAAAGTTCAGATTTGACTTGATTTTGAACCTCATTTATGCACTACATGTGCTAGAGCAATACATTTTTTTCTCAAATGTTCCCACAACCCTTCTCTATATCTCCAGTAAATGGTGATGATAACATGTTTAGAAATCATAATGTCCACCTAAAAAATGCAACGATTTTCATTTTTTGACCCAAATATAAGCCACATTTTTTTTGCACATTTCAGGTGCTGAAAAATTCTGCTTATATTTGATAACATACGGTAGTTTAAACACTCCCATACACTAAAAATGATAAAAATGAGTTTAGGCTTTAAATATACTCTAAAGGGAATCTTTCTGGCAAAGCAAATAAACCACATTAGGATGTCAAGGGGTACTAAAGTATACCGTATTTTTCGGCATATAAGACGCACTTTTTCGCCCCCGAAATTGTGGGCAAAAAAACGACTGCGACTTATACGCTGAACGCGCGACCCTCGGTCGCACATTGGCTTCCCGCCAGCTCTCCCGACGGAGGGGAGCTGCCAGTTCAGATGGAACTGCCGATGTTCGGGTCCGCCGGCATCCCCGTCAAGGAATACACTTGGTGCAGGGGATGCCGATAGTGCGGGTTTCCCGGGGCTATCGGGACCACCAAGGAGGGGGTGCCGGCGGACCCAATCTGCTGAGCTATCTACAGCACCCAATGTTCCTGCTGAGAATCCGTGACATTGGGAGACTGACATCGGCAGAGGAGAGAGAGCTGAACACAGCTCTCCTCTCCCTCTTCCTCCTCAGATCAGTGTAGTGTGATGTGTGTTCAGCTGACAGTGTACTGCTGCTAGTGACATCTTCTGGCTGAATTGGATATTGCATCCATTAAATTCATTGCATTATCCCAATTGATGTGAAAACTTATTAAATCTTTTTTTTTCTGGATTTTCTATCTGTCTTATGTGCTGGTGCTTCTTATAAGGCGAAAAATACGGTACATGTGCATCAATTTGTAAAAATGAATAAGGTACATTGACAAGACAAGCTTTTTAGTGGTTAGATTTTTACCATCCATGGTATAGTTTTATTCATAGGCTGAACACATCTGCTATTTACAGTACATGAACGTAGAGATTCTACAGTTTATTCCGTAATGTAAACAAGAAACTCCTTATCCAGAGGAATAGAATTTGAATAAAAGAAGCCAGTCCAGAAAGTATTTACACAGTTTAAAATATACTTTTACTCACTGGATAATACATTGAGTGATTTTGGTTAAATTATCTACGAAACTATACGATCTGAATGTAAAAATACAATAAAACATCCTCTTTCTTTATAAGGTAGACAGTTAAATCACACTAAAAAAAAATATATAAAATAAAAAGTCAAGAAAATGTATGCCATTTAGGGTAAAAGGTATGGTACTTAAATAAAAGGTATAACAAAACTAAAATTTAAAAAGTGAAATATATATAAAAAAAAAAACAAACAACCAAAACCCCCTCTACCATTAATAAAACAAAACCCCACATAAATCATTCATATTAACCATTAACTCAATAATTAGCAGTGTTCATACAAAAAATAATAGATTTATTATGCAATCATAAATTAACTGATATGGTATGGTGAAAATCCATACACAAGCCTAATGAAAAACATGAAATCATAAAAAATATTTGTTTTACCCATACTTACGCTATATTGTCAATAATGCCCCATGCACTGCGATATCGAGTATTACATTCTAAATTGCCAGGGTTATACATTCACCATGTTGGTGAAATCTCAGAAAGAAAAAAAACAAAAAGATTCTATATTATCATTAGAAGCTAAAGGGTTGCGTTGCCTATATTAGATTTGTTGCTTTATTTTACAGAATTGTATCAAGGGACTTTTTGTTGAATTTTTTTGCAAATAAGGCCCACTATGTTTTATGTGGTCCAATGGGGAAGAGTAAGGCGTCTACAGAATGCACCAACCAGGGCGTTCCAACAGTGGTGCAGGTTGGAAGAGGGCTGGAAGGTGCTCAATTGCAATAGGCAACATAAACTGCCTTCAGTCCTTCTTTAAAAAAAATTGGCCCTATCAGGTGAAGCCTATATGTGGAGAGAGCAGTGAGGGGGCAAGTCAGAAAATAGGACGGATAGATTTCTCACACTATTGCTCAATAGAGTGTACAATGGGCAACGTTTAAAGAAAACACAACATGTCATTATACAGGGCAAATAAACATGATATATAAAGAAAAATTATGTACATGCCAAGCAGAATATGAAATTAGAAAACTGTACAAATGATTAGAGTTTTCACTTGTATAAAAATAACACAAGGAAAGCAAAGAAAGCATCAAAAGCAACGGACGACAATTACATTTATACAACAGCCAAAGATGAATTGTTGACAGGAAGCGCGAAGAGAAAGATGTATATATAAAAAAAAAAAAAAAAAAAAAAAAAAAGAAGATTGCGCTCGTAGGGAATTTGTGAGTTAAGCTGACCTGTCACGTTTAAAAGGAGAATTATTGAATAAGATTATTGATTCAATGTAAATGTCTAAGATGTGACATGGACAGACAACTTGGCCATGAAGAGCGGCCATATTGCTTTCTTTCTTATAAATCCAGTGAATAGGACTTTTAGCAAGCAAAGTATACCAACAAATACTCAATTTTACTACAGGAGAGCGTTAGGAGTAAGAAAATAATTATATTTTAGTGGCTTAAACTTGCATTGAAATAACTTTAAAAATATAATAACCCAATCTATTCCCCAATAATACTTAATACTTCCATTTTCCCATACATATGTTCAAGGTGCGTTTACTATTAAGTAAATACGATTATAATGTTTAGGAGTCTGCATACTGTATCCATTAATTATGGGGTAAAATGGAAATTAACATGTGACTACACACAACGTAGACAGAAATGTACATTTCTGTACTTATTAGCCAGAATACTGGTATAAAAAGCATGCATCCGACTTATTTTCAAGAATTTACCCAAAACTAAAACATTAGGGTGACAAATTATGGCTCCTGAGAAGCCGCATGTGAAGCTTTCAATACAATAGGGGAAATAGTCATGGACCTACCATTTAAACTTTCCCACATTTTGTAGGAAATGTTCTAGTAAAGTCGCTTTGGCTGACAGACTTTCAAAGAAATGGCAAGGGGGTGGATGGATCTCACATTGTGGCTTTATATTGAAGGCAATATGGCAGATGGAGCTGGTCTCAAATACAGACTTGGACATATGGTCCCACACTAAAGAGTGTGCAAGGAGTGTTGGCAAGGCATACATAACAACTGGTGGTTGTGTATGCCTGGCCAGAAGCCTACATGCTCTTCACTACAACTAGAGCCTTAGGTGTAGTCTACACTGCGGTCAAATTCCCGAATTGGACACATGTCAAATGCAAGAATTTTACCTTGTCAGCAATAAATCTATTGATATTTAATGGGAGCATACACACAAACGGTTCAGTAATGTGTCGTGACAATATCAACGAGGATCCCCAGGTTGACAGTGAATCATCAGGTGTTAACAGGCCCATTGACTAGCATTCGACATGCCGGGTCGAAATTTTCTAGACGTTTTCCCATAACAATTAATGGCCACGTTTTTGGATGCATTAACAAAAAATTGGAGACCTGGCCTTTGCCTTAGTGTGGATTTTTATGCCAATCTAATGAACATAAATCCAAATTTGCTATTACCAAATGCTGTTTTAATACAAAAGACATGGCTAAATGTTTACTTTTGTTTTTTTATTTTGAGGGCCTTTCTGGATTGTTTCCCCTACATTTGTGTACTCTAGTGTTAAATGACTGCTGCATGTTGCCATCGTAGTAGTCTTTTATGTCTCCAAACCAATAAAAACATGTTTATACTGACAAATACAAGAAGTTTAAATACCAAATGATTAATTACAGTGGTTCCCAAACTTTCCTTGCAGGGCCCCCTTTTCTATTTAAGAACATTATCGACCCCCCCCCCCCTCCCTATTCAAACACAGGTTAAGAATGAGGGCCCGTGCCCCCCTGCAATACCTTTGCGCCCCCCCAGTTTGGAAACCACTGAATTAGATCATGAAACAGACACTGTAGGATTCCATAGTAAGATTTTCTCTAGAAAATGATTGCCACAGTTAATGATGTTGTTGATACAGGCCACGATCTACCTTAATACATTCATAGGTGTTAAGTGCGTACCTTTTCAATTATCAAGAAAAGAGGATCAGACATGGCTTACGGATAATAAAGATGGACCTGTTATGTAACTACCTGTGCAAGTAGGTAAGCATTGCATAAGTGCTGGACAATAAACTTGCTAAACAATGGTCTAAAGGCCTCATGGAAACAAATATGATTTTTTTTTCAATCCACTGAATATCTACACCAAGCTTAAAGTCTTGGTCAATATAGCATCTATCATCAGATCTTCTGCGTGAAAAGAAATCTGGTCACTTAAAAGGAAGCACTAATGACCTTCACAAGCAGCCGACAAAACAGCCATAGGCAGACACCACAAAAATAAGGAAACCCATCTGCCACAGAAAAAAATATATTGATCATTGATCTAGATACAATTTGAACCCCAAGGCATCGTGGGCTTTAGGTAAACTGTATGCTTTGAGTCAGGTGACCAATACTTTATACTGGTTTTTAAAACTATCAGCACAACACAGGACATTACTAATCACACTAAGGGCATCATATATTATATACTTTTATATATATAGATATATATTTTTGTTTTTTTTTCTACAGTAAACTCTATAGCAATCACATGTAAACATTATTTTATGGGAATACTATGACAGAAAGGCAGATCTACAATAAGGTGTTTGCCAAAGAGGTATGTTCAATCCTACCCAGGGTCATGGGAGCTGCTGGAAACTTTGGCAAAATATAACAAAAATAAGACCGGAGAAGTCTTTCAACCGGTGACTATTAGTAGTAAGGCTACGTTTCCTAATCTACACAAAATGGCTTAATCCTACATTCTAAGCTACCCTGGTAAACATATATTAAGCAGCTTCAGCAGTCCCTGTTCCCAAAATGCAGAAAGGAATATTCACAACATTGTGTTATTGGACGTAATGGCTTTTACTCAAAGCTAAGCTATTTCCTAAGAAATAAGTGGCCTCCAGTATTATTTGTCTTAAGCGAGGCTTGTGGCTTCAATGCCAACATTCTGATCAAAACAAGCAATAGAACGAAATGAAGTTAGCATGTGTTTCCAACAGCCCAGGCAAAGCAGCATTTTATTGCCTCCATCCCCCCCACCCCGCAACACATACTTTGCTAGCTTTAGCTCCCCTGCCACACCATTTGGCCACCACAAGCAACTCTATCAAGTAGAGTTACAACATTACCAATGTTTTACTTAAGACAAATAATTGAGACGAAACGTCTCATCATGATGACCATTATTTTGGGTATGTATTGCTGTCATATAATGATCATGAACTCACTGCATACAAGGTGGTACGGAGAAAAATCTCCTTAATAATCTTTGGAAATAAACACACATTATCAATGGTAACATATACATAGTCTGTATAGACTTACAATGGGAATTGGAACATTAACATTTAGTTTTAGAAGTCACAAAGGGCACCCAGTTACAATTTGCTGTAATACGCCTTTTAAAGGCTTATTCCTTATTCTCTTATGTACAAGGGAAGCGAATTGGTTGCGATTGGCATTGCACACAATCTTTTTGCACATCTTTCATTTATAGACATGTTAACGGATCTTTTTTTTTGCTCAAGAGGACAGTAGTGTACAGGCTATTATATGTATAGAAAAGATGCTCACGGATGCTGACAAAAAGTGTACATATCAAAAATATTCACATTGCAAGACAGACTTACAGATTATCTACTGCACACATTTTGTTCTTGAAAACAATCTTTTGGAAAAAAAAGGGAGGGGAGTGATATTTACATAATTGATTTGCTAATGTATCTGTGTAGTACTGTGCAAATTCCAAATGCTTTGATAGCACATATGAAGTCAACTTCCTCAGAGGCTTCAGAAAAAGGCAGGAAAGTATTGAAGTACCAGTGTGGCTTTTCCACGATGTGCGTGTGATCCAGTGTCCTTATAAAACACAGTTTTTACTTTTACTATGTGCTATTGATACATATACCACTAAATATATATAGATTTGAAACATTAACCTCTCGCAATGCAACATCTATTGTAGAAAATGCCCCATGTTCCTTCACACCAGCCTTCAATGTCTGATGGTTTAATTGAGGATTACTCCTGATCTTTTGCAAACACCTCACCAGAGTGCATAGTTAAAGATGAAGCAAACGACAATCTGAAATACAGTACATGTGAACCATAAATACATTATTAATATTTTAAGAATATACACCTTTACCCCCCCCCCCCCCCCCCCCCTGATTAAAATTAGCTTTTGTAATTCTGACTATTCACAAAAATACATTTTTTTGTTTTTGGGTTTTGTTTTTACGCACTACAGACAAAATGTTATGAAGAACATAGCTGCAACCACAGGGGAGAACGGGGATGACAGGAGGTTAACCGACAAACCTGGAAAAGCAACAATTCTAAAATGTGGCAGTGAGACAGCAACACCATGGGATAAAATCACATACAGAAGCAGCTTTGTTCAATGTAAACATCAATTCAAAAAGATCAAGTCTTTTGTTTCAATATTCCTTTTTTTTTGTTAAAAAACAAAAACGTAAACATCTTGGAAGTGCCTTGTCTGAGGTATAGAGGTACTCCTCCTTTATAAGGCCGTCACCGATGAAACTTGTCATAATCCATGGGTTCGTACTTCTTCATTGACGAGATCTCTTCTGCTTTTGTACCTAACAATTGAATATATTGACTAGTTAGTGCAAAATCAACGGCAGATTATTAAATATTAAAGCAGATTCTACTTTCTTATTTACTCAGGATGAGACTGGTTATTAAAAATGCACAACCTATTCAAAATAGAGCTCAGAAAGTTCGGCATTTAAGTGATCCCCTTTATTATTAAAGAAGCAAGCTTTCAGGATGCCTCAGATCCATTTTTCAGGCTTGGAGATTATTAGCTATCTGACATCATTAACCTCCCTAGCGCACTGCTGAGGTCCAGATTTCTGTACCAAAAGCGCACCATAGACTTCAAAAGAATATTATGTTGTAGGACTGTAACTTCCCAAAATATGTCCGTACAAGGGTCTAGTAGACATCCTGAATATAATAATGTTTGAAACACACAATTATGTAAAAATAAATGACATAAAAAATTATATATATAATAAAAGGTATCATTTGAATAATAAAATCTCAAATACTTATTTTGTATGAAAATATTTATGTATTCATATTTATGTTTTTTTGTTATATTCATAATAACATTGTTATTCAATTGGAAATGTGTAATGTGTTTTTTTTCACTTTGAATTGTATTGGATTCAGTTGTAACTGTATCCAATACAATGCCTTTTTGGCACCCTCTCACCCCTTGGTGTAATGAACACATAGGGGAGAAAGGGTTAACTGCAAATGGCACATCTGGAAATCACACTGGGAACTGTTCTGGTGTGATTTCCATTTGAATGTCCCGCTGTTGGAGAGGGGTCTGTTTACTCCTTCAGCTCGGAGCCCCATAGCAGCACCAAATAGTATATCTGTGCTGCTGGGGCTTTGATCTTCTGAGCTGACGGCTCCATCTCGTCCATTGCATGACTGACAAGCCAGTGCTGGGCGAGATGGAGTTGCCAGGAACGGCAGGAAGGTTAAAGAAACCAAGTGCATCACTCAAACACCAATTTTTCTGTATTCACTGATGGCTAACACTCTACTGTTGCCTAAAAAGAGCTCCAAAGGCTTATATATACACGGTAGTGTTAGACTAAGGGTATGTTTCCATTATACGTCGGGACCCCCTTCACAAAGCTTGGCGGGGATTCCGACGTGCTTGGCGCATACTGTGTCTTCACTGCACCAAGCCATTCCGCCGATGCAAGGCTCAAGGTAGTCCAGTACGTTGAGCCTCTGCATTGACGAAAGCATAAACATAGCATCCGCCGAGCAGGTAAAAACTAACAGTTCAATCTCAAACAGTTGTACTAGTTTGCAACAAGTGGTTCACTTTCTGTTCCTATTTAGTTGAAGTGGGCACAAGCCCATTCAACTAAGGCCCGCAATCTGAAACACAGGTCACTGTGTTCTGATCGCAGGCCACCAATCGTCCCCTAAGCACGGCCATAAGACCTGAATGGGCCCAATTAAAATCGCTTGTCACTTTAACCGCATCCATTCATGGTCTATGTGCGCGATCAGGCAGGGAGGGGGCAAGATCTCCTGCAAACCCCCCCACTTCCTAACTTTTTTTTAACGTTGCAGCATTAGACACTTTAATTTGTAATAGCACTCATATAAAATATGATGATGTACAGTAACTATGCAGCAGCTTAGAATCATTTATGAGTGTGTGTAGGCTATGCCTACTGTACCAATCAAGTCACCACTAACTGATCTTTATACAGAAAATGACTCAAAATATGACCACTGCTATGAGCAGAGGTTATGAGTAAAAGGGCTAAGGGTCCCCATACATCTTCACATTACCACGCTGTGCTCGAGCGTTCATCGATTAAATGGTGCATCGTTTAATACTTTGGATGAGGGCCCTGGTCCCCACACAAAGGACAATTGAACAGGAATTTACTAACATCTTTGGGGAAATGAACGATAAATCGACCAGTGTATGGGGACCTTTAGACTCATTATACATTCATACCCCATACAGATGAACCAGAAGGCTAGGGCTGCAGAATTTTTACCTAGATGGCGATATTTGGTCCAAAAAACATGTCTGGAACCTTCGTAGCTCATGTGAAATAAGGGTTCGTTCTTTTTTCTCAGAGAAGGCCCTTTCTTTAGCGACATTGCAGCATGCTCTGACCGCCGGTAAGTAATGAATCCATACTTTTCTCCTCTAAATGAAAAAAAAAATCATTGGTCTCAAACTTAGAAATACAAGAAAGCTGTAGTGAAAGCTCATCAGCCTCTAGTCAGTTAAGCCCCCATACACCTTACAATCTTACCATACAACTTTTGTTCTACCAAATCCATGTAATATGAGGACCTTTCTTAACCTTCCAATCACTATGTTCTATCAGGGAGGACCCAGCACTACATAGTTATTGATAGATCTAAAGGAAATTGTATGGGGTGATCTAAAGGTGTATAGGGAGCTTTACTCATATAAATATATTGAAAATGCACTACTGAGAGAAAAGTTTAACCCATAGATGGATGTGCAAGAAAACACCCCACCAAATATATTTGCACCAGAATGGGCTCAAATTACTTCAAGACAAGGGAATACTTGAGAAACTATAGTTTTCCTAATTTATACAACTACCATTACCCTAGTTACTGAAACTAGTCAATGTTCGGTTTAAATGTAAAAAGTATACATCAGTATAAACACCCAGTACTAGCTAATGGAAAGGAAGTAAGGATTGCCACCCACCTGTTTTTGTTAAGGACCTGACATTCGAGGATCTCTCCAAACACTTCAAACCTTTTCTTCAACTCATGTGCATTAATGCTATTTGAGAGGTTTCTGATGACAATTACCCATCCTTCATCCTGCAAAGAAAAAAAAAAACAACATAAGCCACTTGAGATCCGATCTCCTATCCTGAAAATGTTTCCCTAAGATGAAAAAACTGAAAGCTAGCACATTACAAACAACCACGTTAATATGATATGGAGAAACAGGGAGAATTTTTTGTTTCCTGCGTTTTAGAAGCTGGAAACATGACCGGAATACTATGGGGATTTGCATATAGAAATACAAACTCCATGGCTCCGTGTTATTCAGGAAATATAAAGTGCAATGTCCTTGTGGCATGTGAAGTCATATAGATTAAGTTTCAATTGCACACTACTCATAACCCAGTAGCTATTGGTTACTGGCCTTTGTACAAATCGATAGCTCTGGTTATGAGCATTCATGAACAGTTTTTGAAGCAGTATGTTATAAAATGTAACATAACCATTCCTAAAGGTTATAAAGCTGTTGCTTACATAGCCCTGACAACATAACATGCTCACGTTTATTTCTCCAGGGGGCAGTATGGGTGTTCGACCCGCCCGGGGGTGTTCACAGACGGGCAGAAGGTGACTATTCTTCCACTGACCGGATCAGGAGCAGAAAGATCCGGGGGTGTTCACCGACGGGCAGAAGGTGACTATTCTTCTGCTGACCGGATCAGGAGCAGAAAGATCTGGCAAGTGGAAGAATTTTTTCACCAGAAAACAGGTAGAGAAGGCGATCTCTAGTGAAAGAAAACCAGCTTAAACCTAAAGTGAAGTCAGTGACATCACGTCCGGATATCAAAAACGGGAATTGTGGGTTCCAGGTACCGAAAGTGACATCAGTGACGCCATTTCAGTTTTCTTTTCGATTTAAATTCCCCGCGAACAGGCAGACGTTCGCCTTTTTTTTAAAGTCCGATTCGCCTGTTCGCAGACGGACCTGGCCAAAGTTCGGCCATCACCACAAGTAACACAGCAACCTGTGGCAAAAATCACAAATAGTCCAGAACTTAAACATAGATTCCCCGTCATGGCCCACGTGAATCGCTGTTCTGATATAAAATTAACCTCCCTAGCACACTGCTGAGTTCCAGATTTCTGTACCAAAAGTGCGCCATAGCCTCTAATGGATTTTTTTTATGTTGTAGGCCTGTAACTTCCCAAAATATGTCCGTTCAAGGGTCTATTAGACATCCTGTCTATAATAATGTTTAAAACACACAATTATTCTAAAAAAAAAGTACATGAAATTTTTTTTATAAAAAAGGTATAATTTGAATGATAAAATCTTTTAAATCTTCAGCGAAGAAGCCAGCTAAGAGGAATGGATTTACCAGGACAGCACAGAACAGTGAGTATGTGCTGCCGGGGATCTGATCTTCGATGGACGGCTCCATCTCGTCCACTGCAATACTGACAGGAAAGCGCTAGATGAGATGGAGCCGTCAGAAGTGCTGGTGGGGTTAATGTCAATCTATTAACATCACCATTACATATATTTGACCTTTGAAAACATGAAGGTTATTGTCTCTGGACTAAAAAGTACATTTTATTTACAAACTACTTAAATCTTACGCCTTTTCTACAGCAATTAACAAGTTATGACAAGACATCACAAAATCAATGATAGACTTTGAAACTTACTTAAGCTCACTGAAAACAGCATATTGTGACGGTCTAAGAAGATGAAAGTCTAAAAAATCCTATTTAAGCCTTCTGAATTATGAAAGATGTGTTATGAACGTAGCGGTGTTACACTGCTTCAAATTTATTGAATTTCCAATAGAAATCTAGCTAGTAGCAGTAATTTTGAAGAACACTGTGGCCCATTTAAATCTCATGCACTTGGTGCTCTTGGCTTGCACAGCGTGTTTTCTACCTCCGCGTCTGATTAATCTCAAGTTCTGCAACTTCAAGATATTTGCACTTGACTGAGACTGAGCCTAATCCATTGGAGAAGAATCATCAAAATTGTTTATCACTAAAATGCCTTAATGGGGATTATACAGAATGTTTATTCAAGTGTTCGTGGAATATACATATCCAATACATTATACATAAAACTATAAACTGGGTTATTTATTTTTGGCTAATGAAATTTATTAAGTTTATAGAATGTTAATGAGCGGTAAACTAGTAACCAGTTTTCAATGCATTCCATTTTAATCTGGCAGTGGCATGAGCATCAGGACTTTTCCAATTATGTGTCTATCTTTTCTCTGTAACATAGGCACCAGTACATAGAGATAAGAATATTACATGCTCCACAAAGCAAAAGGGAAATCATACTTTTCAAATTCACATGTAGCCTAAAAAGAACAACTTGTCTCTACAGATTCACCCCATGACCTCGGTAGCTCTCTGCACTTATCCCATTTGCTGCTCAGTGACCTGCCGTATGATGCACCTGCATCACAAGACACAAGAAGGTTCATTGACCCACCGGGCAAAACTCTTCCCATACAAATTGTTTTCCCTCTGCCTGACCCCGAGAACGTCACCTTTTCACTGTAAAAGCTTCTGCAGCCTGGGAGTTATTCTACTGCATTGGCTTTACTCAAGGAATTTCTTGAACGTGCTGGAAATTTCAAATAGCTGTTGGACTCGGGTTCACATAGTAATCACTAACTGGCAATGACTTGCTGTGGCTCAAACACATCATTTATTTAGCCTACCTCCACCTTTTTATAGTCCTGCAATAAAGCTTCAATATGTTCTTGCCTATCTGTTTTAAAGTAAATCTCCTTTTATAAGAGCTGCCATCAGTTAAGGGGTCTTTTTTATTCAGATTTCATTGCATCATTTAGGTAGTGTCAGAGCTTACTATTTACCCCAATTGGCCTATCACATTATGTATTTTAATAGGCTTAATCTTGTTGCCTGATGTTTTTGGAGGAGGAAGCAAGCAAGACCCATCAATATAACCGCATTAGCATTCTGTGGAGGTGGACAGGTATGGACATGGATTCTATCAAAATAGAATCCACCCCTACTCTGATATAATCCATGTCCATACCTGTTCCTTGTATGGGGCTGAATCCATGTACTATGCCATGTATTTGTTAGAACATCATTATATATGTTGCAACATTGCACATATATGTTTTTAAATGTGTATATTTGATCATTAAATGTTATATGTTATGGCTACACTTTTCTGTTACTTAAATTGCCAACTTTAGTGGCCTAAAAAGTCCCCTTGCCCCTGATTCATCAGGGGGAATTCTTTTGGTTGACCCCGTCACCGCAAACTTTTGATAAGACCTATCAATACCATAACTGGCCAGAGATTTGGCATTCCAGCTTAGAGAGGGCAATAAAGGGTACCTTAGGTATGTGCACCTAAATCTAGGGTATGGTACTTCGATATTTCTTAAAACTTTTAGTATATCATTTCATAATGTCAATGTCACTTTATAATCATACATAGATATTTAAATAGAAGTTTAAATTAGTATATATATATTTATTTATTTTTTGGCCAATGCTTTGAAATGCATACTTCCTCAAATGCTTTTTAAACTCACAGTTATCTGCTCTCTTTTCCTTTGGATTTGCCTTTGGTTCCAGTGTCCAGTCTGTCTCTGCTCGCTGATCTCGCGTCTGCTAGGGCAATACAAAAACTGCATGTGAATAAAAAGATGGAATATGCATTTATTAGGTTTTCATCTGTCCTAATGTAAGCAATGTCAGAAGCCATGGGGCATAATATACATAGAACAAATGTCACAGAACATTAATAATTCAGCAGCAGATATTGGAGAAAACCCTAGGCCTATCTTATTGTCCATATCAGGATACTTGGCATCTATCCTAATCACTACAGGACATAAAATGTATGGCTGGTCGAATGAGAAATGGGCAGTATTTCAATACTACTGTATTATATCGTTCTACCGAAACAAAGCATTCAAGTTTCAAGAAAAGAAGTATTCAAATATACAAAAATATGCCTATTAACCCAACCATTAATAGTGTAAATGCCCACAAACTGCCTCTAATCCAGAACACACATCAGTATGAGTTGAGGCTTTGTAATGTGTATCAAGCAAATGTTTATGCAGGTTTAGATAAAGGACATATATGGGGCGATGGTTATACATTGCTCTAAGAAGGCTGGTCCTGCAAAACATAGAACTGTGGGGTCTTATTATGAAGATCTTCCTTATAACAATAGCAGAGGAATGGTGTTTAAATCCCAAAAGTAGTTTACTACAATTGATAGTTATCGTTTTAAAAGCAAGCCTGTACTGATCTCTGAAGCTGCAAGTGCTTTACCCTTCAAGTTCAATGAACTTGTTATCACTTTGCCGATCAGCTTACTTTTTGAACCCTAAGCGTTCCAGCTCTATGTTTTAATAGAGGGTAAATTGACATGGTCAGTCCAGGAACCTCTTAGCTGAACCACCACATGACAAGTTCACATGGGCAGTTGCCCATAGGCATAACATGGGGGTGGTTGGTGGATGACTATTAACTGTCTGCACAATGTTTGCAATTACTGCACTAAGCTCAGTTCCCTTTTAAGGCTGAATTCATAGGGTGGTATTCAGGGTGGCTTTAAAGACTGGAAATCTGGAGTCACAGCTGGGAGAGTGAAGATGGGTCAATGGAGCTGGCTTATATAACCTCTGCTTTTAATATGAGTAGAAATAACTCCAGAGTTACTGCAACTACAGACGTTTTTGATTTAAAGGTGTTTCATTTCTACTGCTTGTTACAACAAATATTTGACTGGACACTAGATGAAGCATATACCATCTACACATCCACTAAGCTCAAAAGGTAACCTTCAGTCTAGTAACTGTAAGATGAGATGGGAATTCTTTGCCAACAAGAAAAAAATTTCCAACTGATCCAACCTAACCTAAGTCCTCACCTACAGCTACATTCCTAAACATTACAATGCATGTTTCCTTCATAAATAAACCACTGGTTATATATTACATATATAATTAATATATACCTTACAGAACTTATCTATGGATTTAAACATAAGGTATCACACCTGTGTGGCCTCCTGCTGTCCGATGTCCGTATAATTTGAGTTGCCTGACTTCGAGGATAGCTCTGCAGTTTGGATGGAGGGCTACGACGATTATACAACTTTTTTCGTAAGGGAGAAAAGCAGACATCATCCTCTGGAGAACTGCATTCATTCTCACTGTCTTCGAATGCTGAATCATATTCAGGGCTGGTACATGTAACATTATCCTCCTCCTCAAGAGTGTTATCAGGAGAACCAAAGTGCTTGGTGAGACTTGCTCGAATTTCATGGTCCTTCAGCAGTTTGTTGTCCTCTTTATTATAGAATGACATTTTTCTCTCTAGTACGGCTGGCTTCGGCTTGATGTCACCATAGCCTGTCAAGTCTACCGATTTAATCACTTTTCTATGGAAAGCCGGTTCTGGCTTCCTCACCTGGCAATAATCATGGTCTCCAAAGGACCGGGAAAATTGCCTCTTATTTCCTTGTGGTGGGGGGTTAACAGGGACAGATGCGCTTCTGCTTAAGTGTGCAAATAATTCAGTCCGTTCGGGCTGTTTCTTTGATGGTCTTCTATTTAGAGAGAGACGTTTTTCAGTGAATCCTGCTTTCACAGGCGAGGTAATCAAGGGATCATTGTTTACAGAGTTCTGGCTGATCTCAGGTTTATACAGATCTTCCTCTGCAGGTTTGTAAGGTGGAGTTGTTGGGGGTGTTAGACCTACAATAGAAAGATAAGAAAAAAGGACTTAAGCAAGTCATAGCTTTCTAAGAATCACTACAAACTAGTAGAATGCCTTAATACCAAAATACTACATTCTCTTCTTTTAAACCCCAGATCTTTCCATTTTTCTTAAGAAACTAATTTAAGCTATTGTGCAAATCACTCCAATACCCCTACTCCACTTAGATCACAGACCTTATATATAAATACAGGGACAATGCTTTCATTAAGGTACCTAAAAACCTATTTAGGACTTCCTCACGGATAACCTCCTTCCGCACATGACCACAAGTCATGTGCTGCCCACTCTTTAAAATGTCTGTCCTCATCCAGGCAAGATTATCTACTCTTCCTGTCATAGTCTACAATTGTATTGCATTTTCTACGCACCTGCCATCTGAAGACTCTACTTATTATGCAATACACTGTAGTATGTTGCAGCATGATTAATAGTGATGGCCACACGTCGGCCATGTCCGTCCGCGGGAAGAAGTCCGCCGTCCCCCCGTTTGGGGGCAGGCACTTGGTAGGGCTCTTGGCCCACTAGGGGTTACATGCCTCTTAGAAATGACTGTCTATTGAGCAAAACCCTTTCAGGAGTAAGGTCTTTTAAGTGAAAATTCAAAGTGCTTTATAATGTCTTGGCACACAATAAATTCATAACAAAAATGTATTTTCCTAACACTTTAGTAAAGCAGACACAAAAAAGCGAAAATAGCAGAACAATGAATGTGGATTATTAATGAACAACCATACCATATGATTGTATTACCTGCAGTCCCACACAGCTCAACTGAAAGTCCTTGTTCAAAGTTCCTCTTCTCAAATGAAGGCGAGCTGCAAAATAACATACATAATCAAAATGTGCCATTTTGTAATAATAATAAATTGTGCTCTAAATTAGCTAAATATGATCATAATGATCTAGTTGAAAGAATAAACTCAGACAGTTAAAAGAGGTAAGTAGATAACATTAATGTACCAAAGATCTATGTTCCTGCATGGACAACCAGGGTACAAATATTTAATGGAGAGGAGCACTGCAGTTGACCTTATATTTGTTGACAAGGTTCTAAGCTACATTAACTTCATAATTAACCTCCCTAGCGCACTGCCCGTATCGCAATCAAGGCAGTGTACAAAGTACACTGCCTCTCACTTCCTTCCTCCCGCCGCTGCTCTTCACACAGCCGGTGTCATTATTGACACCAGCTGCGTGAGCGGGAAAGCCAGCGCTCCCCCATTAACATGGAGGTCTATGGCACCCAGAGACCCCGGAAATGCTGCAGCGATGAAGACCATCGCTGCAGCTTTCCAGGGAGGCATCGGGTCTACCCGATGCCGGCTTTCCCTGCGGTTGAGGTGAGCCTAAACAGCGGACGAGCTGGGCTCGTCTCAACCGCTAGGGAGGTTAAGTCTACAGTGTGGCTCTTTTCAGGATATACTGAGAAAATCGTGTTTGATTATCTTTACATTGAAATTATGAACTGAAAAGGACGGCTTTCTTCAAAATTTATTGCAACACGAAATGTTTAAGTTGGATCCAAAAAGCTTACCTTTGGGACAGAGAGACTGTTGAGCATCTGGTGCCATCTGAAAGAATAAAACATGTGCATCATTAAATCATTTAAAACCAGTCACTATTAATACCACCAAAAACAAGAAATATTTACCAAATCTTAAATAATTGAGTTTTGTGTACTGTGCCCCCCAGTCTAGTTTTATCAAAATCATTTTTTCAAATTAGCCAACGCCACTATTTCCTAGGATTTCAATGCCTACATCCTGGGTGTCCTCTGTTTCTGGTTACATTGTTACATTTGTGTGTTAAGCAAGGTTATTGGCTCCTTGAGCAGCCAATCCGAGCACATTCAGATGCTAACTTTCACTACCTAAGGCTTCCAACAACTGCCATTTGGTAAGTTAAAGTTTATGTAATAGCAGAATTCTTGTGAGCGGACTTTTACATTACACAAGTTACATTACTTCAAACCATCCCCAAAGAGGTGTTCTCTAATTCTCTTCTAGGGTGTTTAGCTTCTCTGTAGATGCAATACAGGGAGTAAGCACTGTCACCCAGACAGACTGAATAAAAGACTAAAAGAAAAGAAGTCACGCCACTATACCTAAGGACTGGCAAGCTGCAACTGAATACAATTACAAAAGCAGGTTTAGATATGTTAGGATACGGGGTATTTGAAACAACTAAGGAATCCACTAGATGGTGCTGTACATCAGAGGAACAAACAAGGGCACTGCTCGATAGTAAGGAATACAAACATATAAAATATTGGACAAAGAAGACAAAACCTGTATATTTATATATATATATTTATATATACAAATTATTTTGATTCTGTAAGATTACTGGCCAGAAACACACGACTATTTGTTAATTCTGATGATAAATGCTAGCAAACATTCAAAAAATGCATCCCACTGATGAGAAGCGGCTGCATGCTAGATATAGTCATGTGAAGTGGTACTTGTGTCCATGAAATCCTAACCACATGGAAAGCCAGCATCCATCATTGTTGGCCAACCTACTTCCTCTGCATTATCTATACAGGGCAATGAAGTTTTAATAGTTTTTCATTTTATTTGCCATCCTTACCAAAAAGGGGGTCTGGTATGCGGGGGGCACATTGTTTGTGGTCCCCCTTTTCCAGATACCAGACTCTATGCTAAAAGAGGGTCTGGTATGTCCTGGAGAGGAACCCCATGCTATTTTTTTATATGATTTCTGCCAATACAAATTAAAATAAACCCATATTAAAAATTATGTTTTTTGGGTGAAGTTTAGCAATTGATCCCCCTCTGGCATGACATGGTCCAGGTGTTTGCACCCTTTTGGCATTTTTTTTAATGGCATAGTGACTTCAAATATGACCTGAAGTTTTGAGAATTTTGCCTCTCATTCAAGTCAGTGTGGTTCACCGCAAACATGCGAAACAAGGGCATCAGTCCACGAACACCCACAGCTGATGTTTGGCCATCACGAGAGACAAGTAGTAAATGTAAATTTTGAAATCTCACTGGCTGGCATTTTGTTCTACGACACTATACAATCCTAATCCAATCTTAATTCTATTTATACAAAGGTCAAATGGTCCACATATTCAAAGATTTAAAATCCAGTATGTGTGTTTGGTTTGTTTAGCTACACAAGAAATGTTCTTTGGCAAATTTGTCATACGCCCCAAGTGCGACTTAACAAATCTTACCTAAGGGGTGGTACTCCTGGTTGTTAATGTTATTTTGTGTTCCCCTGGCATTCATTTCAAGCATGTCTTGCAGATTTCTGTCCGCTTCTACCTGACCAGTAGTTTCCATAGACTCTTCAACTTCCACCTCAGCCACCTGTTCTTCATCAACGAAAGGCTCTGATGTCAAGCAGAGAGACTGTTCTGCAGTAATCTGGGCATTAGTGTCTATCTGTGCTGTGCATGTCAAGGAAGAAACTTCATCATTAAACCAGAACTCTGGGTTTAGTCTACTCGAGCGCCTGACTGCATAAACAGAGGATTCCTGTTTAAATGCAGATTTATTGGTCACCTGCTGCGAAGAGCTTCCAGGGTCTGCTTCCATGTATCTGCTCTCTCTCTTGAGAGATAGAAATGGCTTGTGAGTTTTATCCATTTCTGCTTTGTTGCCCCTTCCCAAACCCTGCATCACATGGCTACAAGAAGAACCAGTAAGAGCTGCATATACCGGTTGCGCCAACCTGTATGGCTTGCTTACATCTCCACAAATGTCTTTAGCAAGTAGTACTTTTAATATTGAAGACTCTGTCCTTGTTGGTTTAGTCCTTGTACATTTGACTTGTGCATAGCACTTCCTCTTGGCGTTAGCAGAGTTCACTTTTATTACTTGGTTGGAACAAGAATGCACAGATGGAGCAGCGTCAGTCTTAGGTCTCTTCTGGAGACCAGTACAATGCTGGTGTTTCTCATCATTGTGATATTTTTTAGGTGGAAGGCAGTAGGTGTGCATATACCTAATAAGGTCCACCACAGCTCGCTTCTCCTTCTCACATGGAAATTGAGGTTCCTGGCTCTGTAAAGCTGGTAAAGGAGAAAAACTCCCAGACTCATCCTCACTGTGATCCTCCTCCTCTGAATCACTTTCTACTTCCTTATTGATGTCATGGCTGTCATCCTTAGTTGAAGATGAATGGACACTTGAGGCCGACACCAAATGCCTTTGCAGCTCAGCACAGCCTCTGCCATGTGTCTGAGGAACACCACTTTGTCTTTCTACTGGATTCTCCACCTGCAAAATGGCCATTATACAATACATATAAATCAAACATTTCAAATTGGGAGTTTGGAAAGCTGACCACAAACTTATCGGACTAAGACTTTCAGTATAAATGCAAGACCAGACAAATTATAGATCAAAAACAAAACTAGGTAATTATTGCTCCAAGATACATGTTACCTGAAGCAAAGAGATCCAAATTTGAGAAAAAGTTATGCTTTATTTATTCTAATACTAGAAACACAGTGCTACCCCCCATGACTCCATGGCTTGCCTCCATACTATTTTACTATTTCTCTGCAAAGACCCCGTGAACTTGATTCAAACATATCATTGCCAACGGCAAGGGTAGAGGATGTAATCAGATGGATAGGTCTAAAGAGCTGAATAAACAATTTGAGGACTAAAGACTGAAACACAATCTTATGAAAGAATGTTAAACAACCTCCCAGTGATTTATAAATTGGGAATAAAAGTTGTTAAAAGACCCCTTCTACCGGTATTCCATTTTAAATATAAATATGTATTGGTCTATTATATTAGTTCAAAATAGAATAGGTAAATCATCGGTGCTGCAGTCTTTGTCTCAGGGCTGAGACATCTCGTATCAAAGACCATATAAGCCATAAGAAGAAGTTACCCGAATGAGATATAAAATTTCCTTGTCCCCCCCCCCCCCCCAATTTAAATTTAAAGACAAATTCTATAGAAATCATGTGTACAGATTTTGGCATTTTCAATAAAAACTCAACTAAGGGATTTTATCAATTGGCGTGGGATTTACAATATAATACTTTTCTCAATACAATATTTGAGAATGATAAATGCCTATTGATGATATAAATATTTTCTTTATTTAGAACAAAGCATAAGGCTTTACCTTCAGACACTGCCTGTGAGGACGAAGTTTTGTGATCCCCGTTTGTCTGAAGTTGCTGTCATTGTGAGCGTCAGAGCCTGTGGGCGTCTGTGCTGGAGAAAGAAGTAACTTCTTCAGCTGTAAAACAAAGTGAAGACACATCAGAGACCATACATTGTAAACCTGCAGCACAAAACAATACATCTGATCATACACAAACACACGGCACCCTAAAAAGAACTAATGTTTTAGACCCTTCAGCTAGCTGAGCAATCAACCCAGGTTAAGTTACACATAGCACCACCATATTATAGATTCTTTACTGTCCTCACACTCAGTTATTCTTTGAATTTATAACCTACTTGGGACAACTCTAGGCCTCATATCTGAAGGTACAACTGTACTTGCATATTTAACCTCCTGGGCGTTACGCCCGAAGCAAGTACTGGCGCGCAATCGGCGGCTCTCCGTGAGCCTGAAGCATTTCTGCATAGTTGCAGGCTCCCAAAGCTTTTCCTGCCCCATGTCTTCAGTGCCATTGCCATAAACCTTCATGTGTAGTGAGCCAGGGGGACAGCGGGCAATTACGGTGGAGTATAGTGTACTCCACAGCAACTGCCCGATAAGATGAAAAATGGCTCGAAAGCCCTGTAACACCCAGGAGGTTAAGAAAGTAGCCATTTGACCTAGCTCTTCCCCAGTCACCGAGTGCCTTCTGCTTATTTTAACCAGATACATTTCTGTAGAAGAAGGCCTATTTTGATATTTCTGCCTGAATACTTGTATTTATTTTCAAACCATCTGAAAACAGTGGCCCTAGTCTTTGGTCAATACATTGAAAGGAAGTAGGCATAACCACCATTTTAAAATATGTTAAAGGAGAATTATTTTCCTTTATCATTATGAGGCTGTAGAAAAGGAACGAGTGAAAGCAGATCCACCAAGGGCTCCCACCAGAAGGTAATGTACAGATATCTACCCAATGTGAATACCTAAAATTTGAGCAAAGATCAATTATGCAAGCATGCCAAAGCCTTATCAATACATTAAAAAAATGATGATCCCCAATCATGCATTCATTGAAGCTGTGCTAATCTCTTTTTAGTTTTTTACACCTATATGGTGAACTGATATATATTTATATAGTCATATGGAGGAACTAGTATCTTTGGGTTCAAGGCTTTTCGTTTTTTTTATAGACTAGGAATCAGAAAAAAAGTGTACTTTATCAGTTCGCAATGACAAGAACTATGTTGTTGTGAATGACCAATAATTGGGAAAAAAGGTCATAAGAATGAATAAAAGGAGAGAGGGAGAGAATTCTACAGCCATAGCCGCCACACCCACACGTTTACCACCTTGTCAATACTGAACGAACCCTTGAAAAGTACAAAGAAATATCTGACCATTATTATTTTCAAGTACTCATGTACCCATCCTTACACTTTGGTCTCAGACCTTAACAAGCGTATGTTCTCCAATTTGCCATAGTAACAGAAAGCCAGCCATACATATAGCTACTGCATGGAGCAGAACAGGCTATGTTTTGTGAGAGAACAGGCAATTATTGAAGTTCAAACAAGCTCTTAGAGCTGAACCAGATGCAATCTGAAATAGGCAGAAAAGCATCCATTAGGCACATGTGTCATTTGGAAGTTCTTGATAAATGATCCCTTTTACGCGTCTCCTCTATCAAGTGTGTTACAATAAATGTATGCACCACTGACAAACCCAATTGTATTCTTTTATGTCCTTCATGCGTAAATGTAACTTATTAATACACAAGTACTGTACATAGGATGAAGCAATGATATGATAAGATGGTTGCTTTTCAATAAACCCTTTTCAAAAACAACTTTTCTTAGATTTTTTCAAAGCAGCAAATCACTATATAAGTATATACTAAGCAATAATGTCTTTTTTCACAGTGATGTGTGTTAACCACAAATAAAATGTCGGCTGGATTTGAGCCATCTGGTAAGTTAACTAGTTAGGCTGTACAGATCAATGTAAATGAAGGGTTGCCAATGACATGATCACTTTGGTATTGCCACATTTTTGCAGAAATGTGGTAAAGTTTTAGACTAAGCCTATGTTTCAACGGCGTTAATTGGCTCCGTCGTCACCCCGTGTTGATCGCACTCCATGACAGGGATGCCAAAATACATGATTACCTGAGCTGGCTGTTTCCAAGGCATCAAGAAGGTCCGCCGGCCGTAGGTTGAAGTACAGCACTACGTTAACATTCTGACTGGCGGACTGGCTACACTCCGTGGAGACAGCCGATGCGGTAGGTGGGTATCTGGATGGGCTACATAGACATGCCCGTCAAGGAACGTGATCAACACAGGGGGTATCGACGGAGCCCTCCATCCCGTAGAAACATACCCTGAAACCTGATCTATTTTTGTATTAGTATAACCCCTTAAATGGTTGGCAGTCCACAGATGTTTCTGTAGGCTGATTCCCATCATTGAGGAACAGACAAGATGGAAGCTGATATACACCTTTAACTGTTTTACAAATGAGCGGCCATTAAGTTCATAATGGAAAAAATTAGTTTTTTCCAAAATCACCCACATGGGACGTAGAGAAGCAAGCGAGGTCACTGCTGTGTCTTGGAACTTGAAATCCCAAAGGATTCCATTTGCATGGAAGATCTGCTACATGCATAGTTTTGAACTGGACACATTGGAAATCATTGCTTTTGAAATGGGCCTGGGCAAACCCCATTCAAGAACTGAAGGGCCATAAAACCTGACTCAATGTTTAATATGTAAATATATTTCTTCTTAAAAAGATCATAACAAATTTGGAAAAGCAGAGGATGGCAAATTTCAAGCTCTTCTATTGTTTTTCTAGGAGTAAGTGAATAGTTTGGATGGGCATGGTTTAGACACAGGTGCTTTATAGGAAGACTCAAAGGACAACTTGGGTCCATATGAAAAACACTTGAAGGGTGAAAATTACTAGCTTTGTCAAAAGATTGTGTTTCTGCCAACCTCAACCTATTAAAATACTAACAGATGTGAAGGTTCAACATCAATCCCATGCAGGTAACTACATACCTATATGTAAATCTAAAATTTCAATTGTGAATAGATGGTAGAAATCTCAAACACCATATTATACAAGTCTTGTAGGATACCGAGATTGTTCTACCTGAAAGTCTAAAACAATCCTCCTACCATGACATTTGGTTCTATACCCTTTGTTATTTTTTTCGTGACAACTGAACTCTAAATAGACAAAAGGCAATGTTTATCTGCCAATGGGGGGCAGGTCGGCCACATACATAGCCTGGTGACCTTACTTTTCTATCCTGCAGTTAGGCAAGTATTGATGAAGGTTCGAGCGGGATGTGGTGATGTCGCCACGCTGTGGTCATCAAATGGCGAACCGATCCCGCTCAAAGAAATGGTGGCCCCTTTCGATTCCAGAACAATCGATCACTGCACAGTGATTGATCATTAGGAAATCGAACAAAAAATTTACAGATGTATTGGTCTTGGCTTTGAATGCTATCTTAATGGTTTATGTAGACAACCATTGAATTTAATGCACATTGAAATCCAGGTCAGCAGCTTCCTATTGACTCTGATGTCATACTGTAGACGATGGTTCAGAGACTGAAGTTGTACTACTTTGCCTGTATCTCAGAAGGATTTGTTGCATCCAGAGAAATGCAAAGCAGGCCAAACACATCATTTTCTGCATTTTTTGTTTGAATGCAAAAAAGCTGCTTTAACAACAATGTCCACACAAGCCCCAACTCTGCCAAACAAATAAAAATGTAAATGAACACTGACAAATCTCTATTGCTCAATATGAATAAACATGGGACAGAAAAGTGTCATTCCTGCTTATTAGGAGAAATTGAAAAAGGGGGAATTAAGTGTCACCCTCCCAGTTCCATGTATAAAGTTATAATAAAGGCAAACTGCAGCATAACTGGACTGAGTATATTCCAAAATAAGCAAATTTGATGCCAAATCCTTTAGGATGGGGAAACATTTCCTTTCGGTTCTAAAAAATACATATAGTACATATACAACATATGGATGAGTTTTGTAAATTTTTTAAGCCTTAAATGAAAAAATTCAGACCTTTGTTGCCTATCATACCCATGCAGGCGGCTATTCAGGGCCTCATCCATTTCCACTTTAAACAGTAGGAAGTGGTTCTTACTATAGACAGCTCATCTTCAGTTTCTAGATTCTTAAAGGACTCGAATGGGAGGCAGGGTTTTGGCGAAAGAGCGGGTGCGGAACAGAATTCCCCATCTCCAGAGGATAAGAAGGCTGAAAAGTCATCTTCCTGTATATCATCCAATGTCTGGGTGAGGGCTTCCAGCAAGGCCTCATTGTCACCATATATGATCTGGAAGGAGGAAAAAAGACAAATGAACCACTACGTACAGACTCCCATTATTGACTAAGAACTGTAGAAAAAAAATCAATTATTCCTGTAAAACAACATTATTGGCCAATGATTATGCCATAGATCACAGGGGACCACTTTCAACAGATAAATGAAATACAGTTAAATGTGTTACCTGTGATGCA
This sequence comes from Ptychadena robeensis, assembly GCA_036250615.1. Classification (NCBI taxonomy): domain Eukaryota; kingdom Metazoa; phylum Chordata; class Amphibia; order Anura; family Ptychadenidae; genus Ptychadena; species Ptychadena robeensis. The sequence continues at coordinate 40,438,332 of CM070034.1, read as the reverse complement.
TTATTGTTTTAGATAAAGATATACATCTTAGATCCAATAGGCCTTTAAACGTATCCAATGAATCAATTACTTAGTATTTAACAATAAAAACATTTTTTTATCCCTGGAACAAGTTTCTTTCAATAGCTGTGCATGCTCCAGAAAAAAAAAAAAAAAAAAAAAAAAAAAAAAAAAAAAAAAAAAAAAAAAAAAAAAGGAGATTTAAGTTTACTTTTGAAAAAAGCAACAACATATACTCAGATATTTACTTTTGAGTCACCCAGTAGCAGTTCCTAGGCTACAACCGGCAATTTTGTTTGAGGAAAGAGACTCTAAAATGCTTTAAGAGAATTTATGTGTTATAGGACTCCATGTAATGCTGGACCACCATGATACTACATCACGAAAAACTGTCACCTACAACCACTGTAAAAGGAGACAGGCAGTTTGATTTTATTTTCACTTCCATGCTCTCTCACATTTATGTCCCCCGGTGCCGTAATAAAAGAGTGGACTAGAGTTGACATTGGGTTTAGTGGAACTTTGGGATGGAAAGGATTGATTATTCCATGAAGTAAAAAAGCATTCTTCCAATCATTGCACCATCTGAGCTTTTATCAGTTGCTGGAATGAGTGTTTGTTATAACCTGCTGGTAACCTAGCTTCCAAATCCCTCTAGTCCTCCGAGAGACTTTGCTTCAGTCTGAGACAACACAAGTGTTTAAACACAAAGTCCCAAACATCCTGTCCTCTGCGTTCTACAGATCCCCCCTGAGATCGCGGCTGACAAATGAGCTCCACTGTCTCTAGGTAGAAAAAAAAGCATTTATAGACATCAGGCATGATAAAGATACAAGAGGAAAGATCAGAATGTGCACAATATATACACACACATACTGAGATATATATATATATATAAATATATATATATATATATATATATATATATATATATATATATATATATATATATATATATATATATATATATATATATATATATATATATATATATATATAAATCTCAGTAAGTATAAAGCAGGGTACAGACGTGGAGATATGGGTCAAATTGATGGCCGTTTCGAGCGCCGTGCGCGTTCACAGCCATCTGACACATGCAATATGCCCACATCTGTGTTTTCGAGGGGGACAAATCAATTCCGCTCAAAAACAGCCTTATCGGACATGACCGTAAATATGGCCGATGTCCGATGCTTTGCATAGAGACCGCGGGTCCCCAGGCAAAGCTTCAGCTGAGCCAGGGAGAGCAGAGCTGTCTCTCCCCAGCACAGCCGAGAACTAACAGCAGTGTGAGGACATCGTTGAGCCGAATATCGAGCCGTCTGTACCCTGCTTAAGTATCTTAGTAGATTAATATAAAGTTTCAGGTAACCCTAGAAGGCAGCAGAATGGAATCCTTCATAATTTTGAATAAAAGTCAAACTGCAGGGAAGATGATACAATCGTTAGCTTAATCAGTTAAAAACCAAAATATATACAGTTAGCTTCCAGTAACTTCACTCAAGCTGAAAGCATGGACGCATTAACCTCCCTAGGTTGAGACAAACCCAGTTCATCTGCTGTTTGGGTTGGTCTCAACCGCTAACGGAGCAGGGCTCAAAAGAACCCGATATACCGCTGGAAATCTGTGGCAATCCTTTTTATCGCCGCAGCATTTCCAGGGTTCCGTAACTGCTCCTTCCGCATCATTTGGGACGGTGAAGGGGCCTCACCATAGACCTCCACGTTAATGGAGGGGCATCGGTTTCATAGTCCATGTCATTGGCATCATTGATGATGCCGGCAACATGGACAGGGGTGGAGGGAGGGTGGGGAATTTAAGCAGAGTACTCTATACGCTTGCGTTTTTAAGGTGGTGGAAAAAGGACCAGTGCTCTTCTAGTGAAATGTAAACACAAACACATAAAAATATCCACTGCCTTAACAATGCACTTAATGCATTTTTTATGGACAGGCCGCATTAAAAATAGAGCAACGAGACAGGGTGACACTGGAGCCCTGTTGTGTACTGCACCATTAATAATGGGGGGGGGGGAAATTAAGCATCAAAACCACCGGTTTTGATGCAACTTAGCCCAATGCAGCTGCATCATGAGGAAATGTGCTATTAAAATACACATATTCAAAACTACAATGAAATATCACAACCTATTGGCTCCAGGGAGGACCAATGGATCTAGAACCTGTACTTGCATTATATTTCCACTTGTACCATTAGAGTTATGTAAAAAGAAGATAAAATATTTTCTAAAAATGTAAAATTATTGGTTTCCAGGTAGCTTCACTTGTTTTGCGCCTGCTTTTATCAGAGAGCCTCAATGAGGTGCATCTAGTGATGAAAACACACATCAAGCACTGTAATGAAACATGTAAAGTATGCAAAGTACACAAAGTAAGATACAAAAGCCCTAGTCACCTGGAAAAGTTCGGAGTCATCAGTGCTGTACTGGCTGGACTCGTTTTCTGACTGATCGTTACACCACTGCAACTCACTGAAGCAGCTGTTAGTATCAAAATCACCAGCGTCCAACTGGGACAGATCGATCTCGGGGAAGTCCAGTGATAGAGGCTCCTCACCAGGCTCCTGAAAGACAAGCAAAATGCATGATAAGTCATAGAATGGTGCTTCCTATAGAAGAGCAGGGAAACATTTTATTGGCAGCGGGCTAAGCCTCGGAAATCTATTATATTATGTTCTTCTGTTATTAATTTGAAAAGTAAATTATTTCAAAAAAGGAAAAACAAAATCTATTATGTGTACAAAAATAATAAAATACCACTAATTTTGAAAATCAATGGACGCAAAGTCATGCGTAAATGTGCCCGTTGTTTTTAGGGTGCTTTCCTGTATGTCTCAGCCAATAGACTAACACAGGCAAAACGTGCCCGCACAGCACAAATGAATGCGCCCATCACACGCAGTGGAGACATAGCAACATTGCACCTTTAACTAGACCCAAGAGCTCCATTTGGCACATCCATGATGCCAAATGTAGCCGAGGCCGGCTACATTTGGCATCATGGATGTGCCAAATTGAGCTCTTGGGTCTAGTTTAAGGTGCAGAATCACCAAATGCAGCAATAAAACGCCCAATTAAATCAATAGATACGTATTTTGTGCTTCCCTAGGACATGTCAATAGATTCAATGGACGCATCCTCTGTCATTCATGCATCAAAGTGATAAGAGATAACATCCTAAATATTAAAACACGCTAAAACATGGTGCAAGATAGGACGCATCTGTGTAAAGCGCCACCTCCTAGCGCATTAATTTTAGCAGAGTCTTCCACATGCCTATTTCCCTGCATTCAGCGCACAGTGAAGTGTAGAGGAAGTAGACTCTGGGCCAGTGGTGGGCAACTGAGTTGATATGGAGGGCCACAAGTGCGGCCCTCAGCATCGCCAAAGGTCCGCACATAACATTTACAATTTATCCTGACAGCATGCATAGCTAGAAGACATAATTTTTATTTTTTTTAAATAACAAAACCTGTTTTAAATGATACTTCAAGCATTATGGAACACTGTAGTATGGTAATGCAAAATTCAAATGTTATGTGCCCCTATTCTGAGGTTATGTGCCGCAACATATATTATGCATCCCCTGTTAGTTGGTTGGATATCGGGAGCATAGTCACTCACCTGTTCAGGGGATCAGTTGGACAGGTGAGTCCCTATTGTGTATACATAAACAGTTTCAGGGTTTCAGGGGCAGCAAGTGGAGGATTAAGGGGGGCTGCTGAAGAACTCCCAAAGGGCCGCATGCGGCCTCAGGGCCGCAGGTTGGGCACCTGGGCTCTAGGCCATAGTTGCCATGCTATGTAATTTCAGCAACATCTAGATCTAGATCCAGGACAAATAAAATGAAGAGTATATTTACCAATCACTTTTTTGTCCATCGAGCCCCCCAGTATGAGATCATAGAACAAGTCTAGCCTGCAGAGATTATCTTTTCACTGGTTAATGTACAACACATTACACTCTGCAACATGATCCATGTGTTTCATTCATTTTCCCATCTCACACTAAAATGCACATTTTAAATCAATTAATGCCAAGATAAGAAAACAAATTTGATTTCAGCAGGACTACAGAAAAAAAAGGGCTAGATTTCAAGATCAATTTAAATTAAGTTTGTCGTTACACATTAGACCACTTGAAAGATATACTATGAAATCGATTCAATTCAATATTCTGATGAACAAATCCAAACACCCTGTTAAACAGCGTTGTCATTACCTTGATTAAAGATTTCTTAGGATAGGGAATACGTACAGGGCTTGTTCAGTCGATAGGAAGGCATAAAGCTTTGCATATGTATGATTATGTGGCCTTTAGAACCACAGTAGCAAACAACTAAAATGAATTATTATCCATCATCTGACATATTAAACAAAAAAATATTTTCCCTAAAGGAATACCAGAAAGGTATTTTCAGCTGCACCCCATTTGCATCAACATTGGAAACATTATAAATCTTTAATCACATTTCAACACTACAAGCCATAATGGGAAGAATTTAAAGAGGTACGATTGTTGAAGATAAAAACAGCCAACAAGGTTCGGAAACAAGTCAATAAACAGAATGTGCTACTGACCTGCATGCAAAGAGAAGTTTTGAAAAAAATGCATCAACACAGATTGGACATGGACAGGAGCTTATTATTTGATACATTGGCTTGTTTATTCCTTTCAGATATTATTAGACCTTCAAGATGTGTTCATACAAAAGAAGCACCCACATGCTCATGGCTTAGTAAAAGCACCTTAACTGCATCCCCTTTGAAAGTCATTACAACATAAAGCCTAAAACTAGAACATATGTTGCTACTGCTAGCCATCCAATTTCTTCAACATTTGGAAATACATTTAACACTCCCACCATATATATCTTGATTGTAAACCTTTACTGTAATGATAGAGCAAAAGTGCCACACCTCTAACCTAACCTTCTATTTCCCTTTATTGGCAGAAATCATATTACATCCACGGTTGCTTAAAGGCAACAAGGAAGAATAATATGACGCCCAAACGTTCAAGCTCTATACCAGATAGATTTAATCCATAAACCCAACAAGCATTTCATGATACCATCATAATTTGGGCTTTTCAATCATAACAGTTTTAGTCCTTGAAGCAAGCTAGGATGGGTCACTAATTTAGACGTAATCTAATAAAAGAGGAGAGTCCTTCTTATCGGACATGATGCTATAGCTGAATCTTTGGTGACTAGGTTAGGAAATATTTGACAAATGTGAGAATTCGAAATCACTTTTAGTTGCATGCAGCCACGTCACTACTAGAAGACTGTCGAGCTAAGACACTGGAAATAAAGGCGTTAAAATAGGTTCCACTATTCAAAAGGCACAAAGAGGAGGCGCATGGCTCTGTCTAGTGTATCACATCCCTCTTCCCTCCCTCCTTGTGATGTGCGTAGGATTTAGCTTGATGCTCTGGGAACACAAGCTAAATATATCTCTCTAATTACAGAAAGCAGCTGGTACCTACAGTGGCTCTTTCCTCTACACTCTCACTGTCTGTTTGCATTACGTAAAGCGGGAGGTAACTGATACAGGTTTTCAGTGGTATGCTAAAAAAAAAGGTAATGCAAAATATAAAATCAGTTCATGGTTCATCTACATTACAACTGCTGGTGGTAAGCGTCATACATAAAAACAATTGGCGTCTCATAAGTAAATATCATTTTTAAATCCTCCTTCAGATAGAATTGAAACCTTGAAATGCAGAACTAGCTAGGTTTGTCCTCAACTTGAAGACCACCAAACTCCCAGAAATATTGGTTTTAGTCTTTACCTTAGGCTATGTTCCCACTTAGGCGATTAATCTGCACTGGTGATCCGATCGCCCCCATAGACATTGTGACAGACCGATGGTTTGTCATGGTGTAAGTGGTCCATGTGCGGCAGTGAAGGGGTCTGCTGGTGTGTCCTGGAGGGAGTGTTGGGGAGCGACAGTGGATTGCTGCCCAGTCTTGATATGTTTTTGCTTACAGGGATCTGGACTCTGGAGTGGGGATGGAAGGAACTGAGTGGGCCTTCCCACTCCACCAAGATACACCTGCTGGACCCTAATGAGATGACCGCATGTGTCTCCACTAAAAGGAGTTGGGACCAGTCAGTCAGGGCTTCCTGATGAGGTGGGGAGACACCGTGGGGGCACACAGGGAGTTTGTAGCCTAGGCTGGGGACGTCTAGGTGCCAGGCTGTGAAAGCTGTTCCGTGAGCTAAAGGGAAGAGCCTGTGTTGGACCCTATGCAAGCCAGGAGGCTTGGCATTTTTTAAAGATATTTGTGTTGTGGATTAACCCCTGCAAGGCTTATTTCTGTTGGGACTTATTAAATAAATACTGGCAAGAGCCCTAAAGAGAACCTGATGTAAGGTTTACCGTGATTGAGAGTACACCTTTGAGGCGGATTCCCCACAACCTGCGTCTATTTATTCTCTTTGGAGACAATTTTTTTTATATAATGGTGGTGTTTTTATAAAAAAAAATAATCGCCTGGTGATCGAAAATTGAACATAGCCTTAACGTACATAGGAACTTTTTCTTTTCTCCTCTGCACAGGTACTGCAATCCACCTTACAGCAAATTGCTCACAAAAGAAAAAGAATGCCAAAAAGAATTGCGTAATACTCAATACGGTTATTGTTGAGAATAGATTCAGACACACCTAGAAGCATTAGAAACTAGGACCACAAACATGGCGTTAATTCAATTACCACTTGGCAATTGCCACGTAACTGTGTTTAAGGTATGACAACAGATATAATAAAATTGCATAGTCAGCATGGCTCTAGAAGAGAATGTACAGCAGTCACTTCCTAAAATAATTTTGATGTTGGGTAAAGGCAAGATGTAATTTGGGGATCCAATTGAGACAATAAATCTGTTGTAAATGGTGTTTGGCAAATAAAAACCATGTAAGAATTTTACCACATAGGTCAAGAAGATTGCAGTGTAGTGAGGTGACTCTACATGGAATACAAGATTATTATGTCTTCACAACCATCTTTGATGGTGATGGGTTTAGTCATACACGCAAGCCCGATACCGATAACATACAAAATTATGTGCAAGTAGTTGTCTTCTCAGCCATCTTTAATGGTGATGGGTTTAGATATAGAATGTGATCCAAGGCTTCCTGTATCAATGGCTGGCCAACATCCCAAATGCCATGAGAAACATGGGATGGGTTGAAGAATATGAACTCTTGTTCCCCTAACCCAGAGAAGAGATTTTCCCCTATATAAAATAGGGGCAAGGGGACTTTAGCGGCCAGCCCGAAACAGATTCAGATGATAATAAGATGGTGATGGGTTTAGTCATACATGCAAGCCAGATAACATACAAAATTATGTGCAAGTAGTTGTCTTCTCAGCCATCTTTAATGGTGATGGGTTTAGTCATACATGCAAGCCAGATAAAAAAAAAATTGTATGTTAACACCACAAACATTGAGACAGTAACAAAGAACAACAGATATTTAGCTTCTGTGTCCATTTCCATGTTCTATTCTGTATTTATTTAATATACTTCAAGGAGTGTCCAAGCATGAGCACAGGAATCAAAGAAAATCATAATGTCCTCTACTGATGACTAAAGGAATACAAGTTCACAGAGTCAAGTGAAAAATATACTATCTAAGTAAATCAACCTCATTGAGAAAGTGATTTATGCGTTTTGAGACCACTAAATAGTGATCATGTCCTGTGGACCTGATTTCGGACCTCAGAGGATGAGCTCTTCACTCTTCATCACATTAAAACAGGAACATCTCTAATTTAACCCTCATTCCGCTGAGTGATTGCAGCCTCGGAAGCCATTCAAAAGTAAATCTTCCATATTTGCCACATTTTCCGAGACAAAGGCATTGCGATAGGATAGCTTTTTCTACTGCTTAATGCAGATGATAAAATCCATGGCTTTCAATGGAAATTACTTTCATGCTCTAGGTCTTCGCATAATTTTTTTCCCTTGTACTTTCTAAATACAAGTTGGAATTTCATTAGCTGTTTCGGCAAGATTAGGCTTTCTATTTTTTTTATATGTCCCCCTGTGCAAGAACGTCACAGTACGGATGTCTACTGCAGCAGACTTTTTGAACATAATGATTTTACTATAACGTGTACAGCAAAATACTGCTGTTGACAAGTATTTCCTGTAATGAGGTCTTCTTTCTCTGTGGATGCTAATATGCTGAAAACGGATGATGCCAGCAGTATAATATAATGCCCTTCTACTAGAAGCAATTTGGATGTATCTTGCTGTCACATGAAGTCCAAGCTTGGCTAATAGGTGTCACAGTGGAAGCATATACTACATATGGGCATTTCAAAACCTTCAGGAGGATACATGCCATATTTTAAATATTTAAAAGGAAATGTGGTACATTATTCTAAGCTATTGCAAAAAAAAAAAAAAAAAACGGAGTTATTAAGCGGTTTACAATAAAACTCTATCACTGTCCCTCATTTGCACTTCCTATTTTGATATTGCATTAAATAGAATTATTGACACCAGTGACAGCATTGTGAGGTGGAACAGACCCAACTATTGTGTAGCACTGGAATGCAGGAAGCAGACCCTATATTTCAAATTGGTATATCTGACAACCAAGTACATGTAGGTTGCATGCAGACAGTAGGTATCAGGATGGAAGCAGCTCTGAAACCACAGCGGTTGCACATTGTGCAGGTGATTGTCAATCACTACTGTTACCCCAATGTTATTCTTCTGGGCAAGCACCTGAAAACCCAAAATGCAGAAAGCTAAATGATTTTTTAACTGACCCTCTGAATCACCCCTTATTACCATGTTCCACGATGATAAGGCACGGTCTTATATTTTTTTTTAAAACGCCCTAGGTCATATTTTCAGGCGAATGTCTTATTCTGATCACTCTGTGCCATTCATTGTCCCCTTCCCCTTCACTGACCCAAATGTTTTGGGTTCTGCTAGTACAGCCAGGTAACAGACTTTGTTAGGGCAGGGATCAGCAGCTTGCTTGTCCTTCCTGCACTGCAGTCAGCCCTGATGGAGTCACACAGTTACCCATTGTACCATCCAAATGGGAGATTAGGGCAGGGGCAGGTATCAGTGGGTGTCTTATTTGCAGGGGGGTGGCTTATTTTAATGTTGGGTAAATAATCAGAGGGTGGCCTATTTGATAGGGATGGCTTATCATAGGGGAAACAGGGTATTAATCTGAAGAGAAAGTTTAGAATGTTTTTTTTAGCGCATATTGATAAGGAAGCGCTATATAGCTGTCCGATGAAAGTTCCCCATCTTTACAGCGATTGCTGCGGGATTCTTGGGAGATACCAATTGACCAGTTGCCCAGAGGATTGGTGGGCACCCTTGTGTGCCGTCCATTACTTCGGATGGTCACGCCAGTCCCCATCCAAAGTGATGGGATTGGCCAGAGAAATACGGACATGTCCGTTATCTGGCAGATCAAGATTTTGGGCGTCATCGATCTGTCGCTCCATGTGGGCAGCAGTGACCTGCAGTCGATTTTGTGGCCGATTGATTGCTGCAAACGCGTGGATCGCTGCGTGTATGGGGACCTTTATTTTATTAGAATATATAATTATACAATCCCTTTAAAGTGTACTTTGGGAGGGGGTTTGAGCAAATTGTTGTTTTCAACAATTTCAAACTCTTACCAGGGGGTGCAGCTTTTGTGCAGGTACATCTAAGCACACGGATCTAATCAGTGGGAAACCACTGCAAAAGATTGCTCTGATTGCTATTCACAAAACTCTCCCACTCAGTTCAATTATAACCCAAAAATAGAGCGCTAAAAATATATATAAAACATTCTAGTCGTGATAAAACTGTGACTAACATTTCACATGCACATTCGAAATGCAAATTAAAAAACAAGCGATCGTAATCTCATTCCTTTTTTTTTTTGCTTTAAATCAATGAAAATGGATTGTGAGGAATGTTTCCTTAAGTAAAACGCCAAGCCATATTTCATGCTTTTCTGGCCACAGAAATGTATATCACTCCAAAACTGCCCATGAGCACACCTGGCGGTGGAAAGAAGACATTACCAGTAGACCATGCTTATCCCAGTCCAGTATCCATACTGGCCACCATATTGCCATTGACAAAGAAAATGCAAGCATAATTGGTATAGAATATTCTATGATGAAAATCTTTATATCACATCTGTGTTTGTACAAAGAAAAATGCAAACATACAATTTTGTTTGGCCGCAGTAGACCTATTAATACAATACAATGCCATGCTGGGGGGGGGG
>CM070034.1:40399886-40428032 GCA_036250615.1 Ptychadena robeensis | reverse complement strand
GGAAGACAAAATAATGTATTAGTCATAGATTGAGAGCTTGGTCCTTCAGCTGTAGTATTCGAGCTAATCACTTGCTTTGATATCTCCAGTAAGTGGCCTGGTTGATTTGACCAAATTAAATTACTTTTTAATGTAATGTAAAAGCTGAAACTGTAGGGCAATCAATTGATTAGCTTAACCAGTTGCTGCTTCTGTTTGAATGAACAAGTGGTTTGCTTTAGTTGAAGTTGTTCAGCTAACTCAAATAGAAAAAATCCAGAAGGAAAGAGAATAGAGGTCTAAAAAGCAAAATATGTGAGTAAGGCTAAACTTACACGACAGCAGCCGGGGAATCGAGGGTATGCCTTGGAGCTGCGCAGAAAACGCGCGACGTCCCAAGGACCCTATGGAGGTCCTGTTGGACGAAAGCCCAAAAACCGGCTTTTTTACCAGTAAATTTGCCCCAACACTAGGTAGATTTCTCTCTTAATAGCTAGGTAGATTCTCTCTTAAGGTAGCCATACACAGCCCGATATGCACCGGATTTTTCGGCTGAGCGACCACCGCCCGATTGTTGGGAGAACGCACGGTGGTCGATCGGCCCGAAAAATAAGGTGCAAATCGGGTGGCCCTACCTAGTGAGAAAGACCAGGAATCTCCCACATATTGGATCGCACAGTGATCCAAAATGCCGGTAAATTCCTGGCCGATCCCATTACTTTAAATTGTCCGGCATACAAAAGGGAACCCTCCGATCAGCTGAGAGGCCGGCTGCAGTGGGATGACGCCATCCCACTGAAGTCCATCCCTCATCTTTTGAGGCAGAATTGCCCCGTGTGTTGCTACATTTAAGGTACGATGAACATTTTGTTTACAGATTAGTTTAACATAATTTTTTCAAAATTGTTTGTCCATAAGGCCATTTGCATTGCCGTGATACTGCTGCACTTTGTACCCATTTCTCCAGACAGTAGTTAAGGTCTATTACTACAATCCAGTGAAGTGGAGCATGACTAGTACATTGGAAGTGAGGGAAAAGTGGACATTGTGAAACCAATGGCAGTAATTACTAGGCCAGACATCATTTGGTAACCTTCCATTTCTTACCAGACCTAAGAGACTGCTGCTACAGGGAAGTCTACAAAATTTTGAGTCCAATACTAAAAAACTTATGGGGTTTTAACTGTATACTTCTCTAAAGTACACCAATATCTATAACTAATCATAACATTCTACAACCTAAAATAGAGCAACTTACTACTGGCTTAAGGTGACCATACACGTGCCGATTTTTCGGCCGTTTTTAGCCCTCCCGACCGATCCAGTCGGTCGGGTAGGTCGGTCGGGAGGGATTCCGAACTGGCAACTGTATTAAAATCGGCCGAAAAGTCGGTCGGGTCCCGACCGCGGATGCCCGATTTTTGGGAAGACGGCAACTTGTACAGGATTCCGTATCCAAATAGCCGATCGGCCGGTCCGGCTACGACTATTCGGGGACGAAAAGTCGGGCACCCGACCGACTTTTAAAAAGAGCAGTAAGGTAAAAATCGGCTGTCAAAATCGAGGATCGGATCTGTCGGCCGAAAAGTCGGCACGTGTATGGTCACCTTTACAAAGGATTTCAGAAGTACTAGAAAAGTCACCTCTTAGGTTTTATAACATTCAAAAAAAATTTGCTAAGGACACTTATCATGGTCATGTAATGCAACCTTTTATGTTATGAAATACATTCTTATGAAAATGACACTCCTTATTTCCACACCTAATCAATGGGTTGGTTGTACATTATGAATCAACAGTTAAAGCCTAAACAACAAGTTACAAAACAGATTTGCACTAAAATAGGACACCCTTTGAAGCTGTTGTAAACTCAAAAAAAAAACAAAAAAACACATACATAACCTTAACATAATACTCACCTGTCTGCAGTTTACATCTCTGAAAACTGCTACACAAAAACAAGTGCTTACCATCCTCACTTCCTCATTACCTGTGGCACCATCTGAAGGACTGGCGAAGCAAAGCCACTTCCGCCCATTAAGTTCACCTATACTAGAGCACCCCTCCCCAGCAAGCATCCCCCTCCTCCTCGTGCTCTCCCCCCCAGAGAGCATAAAACATTTTCTGGCAGCTCCTCTCCCTCTCTAGGTGCCACCACAGCAGTAATCAGAATTCAGAGAGGAGCTGTCAGACAGTGTTTTACCTTATGGGGGAGCACGAGGAGGAGGGGATGCCTGCTGGGGAGAAGTGAGAGCAGCTGCATGTCATTAAGGTCCCGCGGCTGTGACACTGATGTCACAATCTCGTGGGACTGGGCAGGCACAACATTATACAGCCCCAAGGGGCATCTGGGATTGATTTCCAGGATGTTCTTTGGGGACAAAGTGGGAGGGGCAGTCTCAGAAATATAGCACCTTCTGCTTTCAGATTTTTTTTATTTTGGGGCAGTGTGGTAGGTCCCCTTTAAAACTTTTACAATTAAGCAACGTTTGTAAAACCTCGGTCACAGTTCTACAACAGAAACTTTCCATCACTATTAGGTTATAATTACAACAAATGAAGTCACACAGATCTTTCATCAGCAAACATGATGCTCACCTATGACACAGTTAGGACAATGCCCACCAACTATTTAGAACTATTCTCAAGGCCAAAAGTTCATTTTAAACTTGTACCGATATTTGGATAGTATTTATAACGTAGTAAAAAAAAAATGCTACCAGTATGAATCCCTTTGGGTTGACTTTCAGGTTAAACATTACAAACCGTAAACTTTCAACTAGTTAACAACGGGCTAGAATAGGGCACAAAGTGTTTCTACAGTATGTTCTCAAAACATTTTAATTCAACACCAATGCTGCATGCCACATTAAAATGATCTCTAGGAAGCAGAATTGATCACTCATTTGTGTTGAAGCAAGGATGGAGTAAGCATACTATGAAACATAGAAAACAAAACATTTCATACAAAATTGTCCGTAACAGTATAGGCCCCTTTAGCGGAATCTCTTATATTTTTAATATGGGGCAACAGGTACATGGACCTTAGTTTTATAGACGTCTTAATCCATTTACTTAAGTTGCCATACCCAAAGTGACGAAACACGGGGAGTGTTTCAGGACCTCTAAATATAGGTCAAAAGTGTTTGATTTAAATCGGCTTACCAGTCATTGTAATTACAACTAGCCCACATATGCCGCGTAGTAACACCCTTCTACTTTGCTGTAGTTCTTAGGAATAATGGCATTACTTCTTTCAAATATATGGAAGCTAAAGGTAGGAAAAGGAGCCATCAATATCAGCATGAAATATAACCGTGTAACGTCCTGCGTGCGGCTCTCTCTGAAAGCCTTGTTAATGCAGCCTACAAACCATCTGCTTGGTTTTAAGGCTTACAAAATGCCCACATTACCCAGTGAGAACTCTCATTAGAGGGATGAGGGATGGCAACAACATTATGGTAATCTCTAATGTAACCATTTGCTGTAGAGCCGTCTATACAAATTCATCACGCAGATTGTCATTAGCCCACCTAGAAGCAAAGGCTGCATCTATTCAAGTCTGGCATGGCCACAATGCGTTAAATTGTCTCCACACCTAGAACTAAACAAGAAAACTCTGTTTTCTGAGATACAGAGTCGATAAACAGAACCAACAATTAACACATTTATTTAACCTATTTTTTTTACTTTTATTGCCATTTAAGTGGACAAAAAAGTAAAAGTAGTGGTGACACCATCACAGTACTGAACATGGTCTAAGCTGGGGAGGAACCCACTACAGGCTGCCAGAACAAGAATATAGAGGGGCAGGCACAAGACCAGAACATGCAGGAGTAGCTTTTGAACAAAGGCAAAGTTTCCAGTTGGACCACTCCACACATCTGGAAGTAACATACAAATCATACTAAAGGCCCCCACACACCTAGCCATGGATGATTTTTTGGCCGACCAATATGTGTGCGCACTCGCGGCCATCTGCAAAATCATCCGCGGATCGTGGATGCCTACATTGGCCACAACATTGGCCACCAAAGCTCTGTCAACCAAAGAACGGACATGTCTGTAAGTATCTGGCTGATGCCATTACTTCGGAAAAGGACGCACACACAGGGTGCCCGCCGATACTCTTTTGCTCGTTTATCGGCCCCTGACTCATCAGGTGTATGGGGGCCTTAAGATTTACGTAAGAAAATGCATGTCCCTTTACCACTCTCCAGTATTGCAAATATTTGTAAATTGCAATTGTGTTTTCCATATCCATTTGGAAATATGTAAGTTATGTGCAATACCCCATAAGAGTCTGCACTCCACACATCATATTTTCCATGCAACAGTTATAATTAAAACCTTTGAAGTAAAAACTTGGTAGTGAAGCAAGTTGTGCCGTACATCAAGTCACTTGGCCATTCAGATGGGTCAGCATGTTAAATTTAGCTGCTTTCCCCATTTAGAATGTCATCCATTTGCCCAGAGAATACAAAGGAAAAAGAGAACACGGCAATCACCTTTACCACTACGATACACCAAGGTATAATACTGTCTGCAGTGTAAATATAGAACACCCGTGAACCTTGATCGCAGGCAAGTTAATAAAACGTAGACGATATGCTGGCACAGTGATTTTTCTTTCAAAGATTCCATGTGTGATATTTTTGTGACCCAAAGGTGATACTCCAACATCAATTAACAGAACGGTAAAACGTCAATGAAGTCAAGCCAAAGTCTTTTGTTTGAAATACTTTATAGTACAACATTAAACCAATGGCATTTGCCACAGTGTAATCTGGCTTGTATCTTTTTGATAAGGTAATGTTTGTTGCAGTGCTGTTCCTGAGAATTTCATCCTGGCTGGACTATGCACTGGGAGAGGCAGTGTGCAACAGTTACTATGCACTAAAATAAGCAATAAGCCAATAGACTACTGCATTGTATAGTAAGGTACACACATGTAGCTTGAATTTGGTCTTTGGAAGGGCAGCTCCCAACCAGACGATTTTATTGAAGTAGTGTTTCAGTGACTGCTCATGACAACTTTGGTAGCAGTACAAGTATCACATCACAGTCTTGGCTACCAAAGTAAACACCATTACATACATTACACTAGAACCCCAACCTGTTCATGGACCACTGTTGATTTGGAATAATTAAAAAATTTAATGTAAATATATATATATTTACATTAAATAGTTTAATTATTCCAAATCAACAGTGGCCCATGAACAGGTTGGGGTTATTCTAGTGTAATATATATATATAAAAATGTAATATATCTTTTTTTTTATTAATATATTTCATTTAAAGACAACCTCTGGGCAGATCTAAACATCATCTTGTTACGCAGACATGTGCCAACAAAAAACTGCCCAGACCTAGTGAACAATATGACCCATGGTCTACCTGCAGCTGATCTGTCTTCATTATAGACGTGTGCATCATGTCTTTGAGGCCATCATCTTAGTAGGAGCAGGACTTTGCTACCTCATATCACAATCTCCAGGATTGAGAACAAAAGAAGAAAGATAAGATAATAGATAGTGGCTAGATCAGGGGTGGGCAAATTTTTTTGACATATGGGCTACAGTTGGTTCTTAAATTTGACAGACCAAGAGCAGATGGGTGGAGTGGTTATTTATGCAAATGTGGGCATTGCATGGTACACACCGCAGATTAGCCCTTACCACACAAGTGTATGTGGAGCAAGCAGGAAGTATGGTGTGTCCACATGGGCTGGAATAAAATACTAAACATGCCGGATAGGGCCTTTGGGAAATAGTTTTCACATGCCTGGGATAGACTCCGTCAATAGAAAGGTGACTAGTCAATTCACCAAACAATGCAATATTTAAATTTTGCCAACAGTGATGATAAAAGCCTGCAGAGTACTTGACAGCTTGATCATTTACATGGCAAGGGTAATTTACATGGTGCGGCAAGGGTAATGGTGACATCACTGGGCTGCAAAAAAGACTTGCTATTACTGCTTATGTTACCGGCTAGAGAGTTGGATGTAGTGCATTAGATACAATGGGCCCACCCTAAGCTAATGAGAGGGGGCACATTTGCTCTGGTAGTGTTGATCCATCATGGCGAGAAGTGGGTACAAAGGGGGAAGAGTTACAGTTTGGAGATGTTGACATACCCCATAACCGCCTACCTGTACTGTTATAATTCTTCTATAATGACATTTTGAAATACATTTCAATATAACCAGATGAAGAGTGTTGCTAATGTTTAGTAATGTAGGTTTGTGGTTAATTCTGTGCAGCTTTACTCATCACTCGTTAACACTTGATTCGCTTCTGTGCTTCATATAAATCTGGAAACGCAGCATTGAAGAGTGGCATTTGCCAGCTTTTTAATGTCAGATGCAAACTGACTAAATGCAGGGGGACCTCCCGCTATGGCATTGGATAAAATGTCACAGTGAATAGGAATTGCTGGCTCTTTTGTCTGAATGCCACCAACCATTGAATTATAATTATAAACAGAAATGACGGTCTTCTCTTGGGGAAAGAGCTCTCCCATGTATAAATATTTAATGTTCAGAAGGAAGCGGTAAGCCCTTCTCCCACAGAGCACAGGAGAACAGGTGCAAAAAGGTCTTTGGCACAAAACATTTCCATTAAGCAACGACATATAGCAAGTCTGAACCCTTGTCAATGAGTTACATACTACCTTTTCACAAATGGTCTCCGGTAACTTTTTAGCTCTAGAAGTTCACAAATGAACTATACAATCTTCTAAAGCCTGTCCTAAGAATTTGATATAGCCGGGTTACAGACCTGCCACAGACCCTTGGACTACTTCTATTTTGTGAAAGTCCAGGTATTATTAAATAAGAAGTTGCCCCGTGTATCTACCTGTACACCTATACAGCTAGTGGAGACTAAAGCTAGCTACACATGGTTAAATTTTGGTTCAATCGATGCTCGAATAGATCGAGGAATTCAATCGTCTAATCGTAAATCGATCTTAATCGCATCAACATATACCCCACATTGAGTTTGCGATTGTGGTGAGATATCGATTCCAAAATATTACTAAAATCGTCGATTTTGGTATTGAAACGTTTGAATTCCAGATTGAAGTGGTCTATGTTATGTATATCTAATCTAATCGATCCAGGAGAAACACCACAAACATCGACGATTATAAAACGATTTTGGCACAATCGACGATGATTTTCCAACATGTCCGATCAAAATTCGATTCTCTGCCTTCATCGAACAATTATCGTCGATCATGGTCGTGGGCATTTCTCGATTTTCGTTCAATCGATGAAAAAATTCATCTAATCGAGCACCAAAATCGAACAGTGTGTGGCTAGCTTAAGGGCCCCCATACACCTTTAGATTTCTATGTCAGATTTCCTTTAGATCTCCTTTTGTTTTACCAAAACCATGTAATATGAGGGACTTTCTAAACCATCTAGTTTACCTGTGTTCAATCGTAGAGGACCCAGCACTACATAGTTGTATGGTAGATATAAAGGATATCTGACAGAGAGATCAAACCGTGTATGGTCAGCTTAAGTTTTCTAGGCAACTGTTGGGAGTCACTGACCTAAATATCTACTTTCCTCTAACGAACTACTAACCAAGAACACTTTTATCCGTCTAGATTAAATTCCATGGAAGGGTTCAGAGATTGCATTGTGATGACTTAAATACTACCCTTCATACCCACTGAAGGATTGGTTATTTCTTATCAATATGACACAAATGTTGGCAAGTCCCAGGCTTAATCATTCATTCCTTAAACAATAAATCATAGAGTAAAAGAAGAGCTGTCTTTGTGGAATTTTCCTCTTAACAATTGAAAGTATTTATTTGGATTTTTTTTGCATCAATGTATCAAGATAAATAAATATGTGTGTCTAATGTACTGTATTTTTCGGTACATAAAATATATAATATATAAGACACACCAGACCATAAGACGCACACAGTTTTTAGAGCAGAAAAACAGACACGTTTTCACATCAATTGGGTTAATGCAATGGATTAAATTAATGCAATATCAAATTCAGTCATTAGATGTCACTAGCAGAAGTACACTCACAGCACATCGTCATATTCCTCACTGACTGGGAGGTGGGTGGCAAACAGCTGCACCAGCTCTCCTCTCCCTCTCCCACTCCCTTTCTAGCTGGCTGTGCCTGTGTCCATGGAAGCTGCAGATTCATCTATCCCTCTCTTCATTGCTTATACCAGCAGGGCTCTGTTGGCATAAGCAATTATACAGTTCAGATGGGAGATCCAGCCTGGCCGCATCTCTCATCTGACAGCTCCCCAGGTGATCTCCATGCTGGGAGAGCTGGTGGGAAGCCAAGGCGTGGCCACCGGGGTCGCACATTCAGACCATAAGACACAGGCACTTTTTGACCCTGATTTTTGGGGTGAAAAATTTTGTCTTATAGTCTGAAAAATACGGTACATTTCTTATAATCAACAATATGATGGTGCAAGTTCTTTCTGGAAGTCTAGATTGCTGGCAGCTTAATGCAGGTTTGACTCTTGCTATGGCAAAAAGTCAATATCACATCTGCCCTTGAACGGACGATGTCAGTCAGTGATGAAGGACAACATCAATATCCTCTTAAGCGCAAATCCTCAAAGAAGTTTTTACACAAATGAATTGGTTCTGTACATTGATGTTTATACGAACATGACTTGCTCCTGGAAATGCCAACTTTAATGGCAGCTTTGAAAAATATTAGAACATATTATCTGAATTAAATGTTTTACCTTTTTCTTATGCGCTCATGTTTTTTCTGATCTGTAAGCAAGCTCTCATGTTGCAGACTCAGGCAGTGGTGTGTATATCAAATAAGTACATTGATATCACAAGTGGCATCAATTAATGTTTGTACTTCACTTTAGAAGTGCAATTACCATTTCACTTAAGAGATGTCGCTCTTGATCACAATTTGAATCAGAACAACATTCCTACTTCCAAATTACCAAAGGCTTTTTCCTGGCCACATACCCACAAACAGATCGGCAGGCTGGCACAATACATATCAGATTTCCCCGTTAATCAGACTTCCCATGAGGGAAACAATTCAAAGACAATAATCAAATTCTGTATATTTTATATAACCAGTCCACTTCCTTTACCATCCTATGTTCCTGAACGGGGCAAGCGTGCTGTACATTGTGTAACAGTCTCTTCTAGTTTCTCCGGAATTTAAGGGATGTACAATGTGACATGAGCAGCTGTCTCTCCCTCCCATTCCCTGGGGCATACATGTATGGAAAGCGTTACAAAACTGCAACTGTGCTTCTGTAACCGATCCATTCGGCATATCTATATAGAAGAAAAATTACTCTCATCACAACAGAGATCAATGGACTAAGAACTTACTGGTATTTACGTATAATGGCATTTACCGAAATTCATGGGTTTTTTTCGAAAAAAAAAAATGCCATGGAACATATTGTATAAAGCATTTCTCCCACATGTTGTAAAGAATAAATTAACCCCCAACTACAGATCGTAAAAATGTTTCTCAGACCAGCCAGTAGGGGGCATTACACAATGACAGACTTCTATACTTGTAGCCTAATGTAAATTATGTTTACGGATGTAAACTTAAAGAAAAAACCTGAAAAAAATAAGCATATGTACATAACTCGCCTCCATGCAGCGTTCATCTAGGGACAGCGACCCCTAAAGAAAAAAATAAATACTCCCCTTTCCCGACTGCTCGCTCCCGTGCCACCATGCCTTGAGTGTCAGAATCTCCTGGACGCAAAATGGAGGAGCACCCCCTCCACCAATTTGGATCTGAATCCCCCCCTCCACCAATTCAGATGTGTCTGGCTGCGGGTGCAGGGAGACATGGGAAAGTAGACGTCAGAAGTGATGTCTACTCTCCCATGTCACCTTTCTTGGGCCACAAGTCACTGAGAAGGTGAAGCATCATTGTATTCTGAACATTTTAGTATTTTGTTTTTACTTTTGACCTCCAATCTACCCTCTGGTGCCAATAATAGAAGGCAGAATAGGTGGTAGGGTCGCTTTATTGTCATCCTCTGGTACTGTACCAAGAAGGTAAACATGGGTAAATATTGCAAGATTCAGATGGACCAATATTGTTTTGTGTCCAATTAAAAACTACACAATGATCAACATGTACAAAATGTAAAATGAGGAAATCGGGAGCCTAAGGGTTTGTTTCCATTTACGTCGGGACCCCTCCACTAAGCGTATACGCTTAGCAGGGGTCCCGATGTAGCAGATAAGACTTACCTGCTCGGCGGAGGATCTTTCTTTACGGCGCCGAGCCGCTCCGGCTAAGGCTCAACATAGTCGAGTACATTGGGCCTCTGCACCGGCAGATGTGTAAACTGATCATCCGCCGAGCAGGTAACATCAATGTGCTACGTCAGCGGTCCCGACATATAAAATGGAAACAAGCCCTTATGCCGGCCATACACATGCCGATAAACGGCCGGATTTTAATCTGGCTGACGGGCGTGCGCGCTCTCGCCGTCGGTCAGGTTAAAATCCGGCCGTTTATCGGCATGTCCCCACATGAGACGACAGATCCCTGTCGCCCCACTTCTCGGCCGGCCAGAGATCCGACATGTTGGAAAATCTCTGGCCGGCCGAAGCCGATGGAAGCCGATGGCCATAAGCAGCAATGAAGAAGAGCGTCTCCATCGCTGCTTATGGCCGGCACACAAAGGGTGCCTGGCCGATTGTGGGGCCCCAGAATGCAATGCGAGGCTAACGTGATGACGTCATCACGTTAGCCTCCCGGAGCGATATCGGAGGACGATATCGCTCCGGCTGTGTATGGCTAGCATTAGAGAGTCTACAAATAAAACTGGTGACCAGCCCTTTGTACCCTATCTGCTTTGCCGGGTACCATTGTTTATCTCCTCTTTCAAAAGGCCAAATTTACAATGTTTCTGAACTCACAAAAAGTTTTACAAATAAAATATTAAATCTATATTTCGGAAGAAAATGCACACATACTGGTGTTAAAGGCAAGGGATAAAGCACTTCTGCCTGTATACATTAAATCTGATACAAGATACTTATTGGTTGCATATGACCACTATAGAACATAGATCATTCCACTGGGAATTTTACAAACGTCTTATCATTGAACACAAAGTAATTAATGATATATATACACTATAATTTACCACCATCAACGTCCTAGTGCTAACCTTGACATATTTTGCAGTAAAACGTGCATCCTTCAATTAACCTCTGTAACCCAGATAGTCAGCTCTAGTTCTTTCTTGTTAAACCCGACTATTCTCCTGTTACATAAACCAACTGGAACTGGGAGAAACTGGCTGACGACAGTATTTCACCAGCAGCCTGTAATAATCTACCCTGTTTCTTCAATAAATTAGAAAATCATTCAACTCGTGCACATGGTTGAAGCCTAACCGGTATGAGGATAGACAGGTACGGTGCCTTCAAAGTTCAACTGTTCGAGGTATTGCCACAACACAACTGTTTATGTTATTCTAAGAAGTGACATTTTTCTGCCAAAAAGAAAAAATTTGGAGAAAGGTTACTGTAATAAGATTAAGACATTGTTGACAAAATAAACAAAATCAATGTCAATGCTAAGGGCATTTAAGAAAAGGCTGAACCTATCGAAATGTAAGAACAAGAAATGAAATGGTGATAAAGCAAGTAAAGAAGCATCAGACCCAAATATTACAATGTTACCTTGCTGGTCTTCAACGCCATCTACCAAGCAGATTTAATGTTGTTTATACTTGTAAACCCACATTTGGGAATCTCTTTGTTTTGGTTTACTTATGGAGTATATTTCTCTATATATTCTGTGAAAGAGTACCACTAAGGTGGTTGAAAACTTTACAGAGTTGCCCACAATATGGGAGCAGTTGGCTGTGACTGACAGAAGCTGCCTAAATGACCAGACGATTTGTGCAAAGCCTACAAAGGCGCAGTTACGACCCATGGCTAAAGGTGGCCGTAGACAATTTGATTTGCTGCCAATTTTGGGGCGATCGTTCGGCCGCAAATCGACCACGTCCACCTCAAATCAGGCTTTAAATCAATCCAACAAATAACAGACATGTCCGTAATTTTTAGATCCATTTCATTACTTGGCCAGCGTCCCCATTCAAAAGTAAATGCCATCACACAAAAGGGTGCGTGGCCGATTCTCGGCACGACCGGCCTGTGCGTGATGACGTCTATGGCCGGCTTAAGCCACACCATTCATTTTTCTAGGTTGTATGCCACAATTATTTATAATCACCCTTTGAACTGTTCTCCCAGGCTGACATATTTAACTCAAGCCTTCAATCACGCAAGACAAACAATAAACTGTCTATATATGACACCATGATGGCTGGACTACATAATAAGGCCGTTTCCCAACTATCATCTAGTCTTGGACAAATATCTGCCTTGACATATTGCATTTTAAATGGATTTAGGTGACCCATTTGGTTATGCCAATTGGACTATATTCCGGCTAATTACAGTTACGAGGACTTTGCTGACTAGACACAATGGCTAGAAATTCACTTTTGTGCCCCATTTTGTGATCTTTATGATCTTGTGAAGGTTGCAGGGACATCAAGGTGGTAATAGCCTTTCAGGCAGGGATGCAGTGACATAAAACTGTATGTTTTATGTAGTGGGGGACCCACTACATAAAACTTAAACGAAGGGGCAAATACAAGACCAGCACTATTACAGAACAGTAGCAGAGACTGGTCTTTATTAAAGGAAGCTCCTGCCTAACCAAACAAAGGGTACTAACTTTTATACTCTAAAAAAAATTGCAGAACAGGGAGAGTTTAGGCATTTGATTTAAAATAGTGATGAGGATTTTGCTGGTGAAACCAACAACCAAATGTCTAGAGTATTTATTCTTCTGAAATCATAATGAAAGACGTTTATGGCCACACCATGAAAATGTCCTCTGTTACTACAAATTGACCTTTTAATGTCCTGTTTACTCCTGATTCCTAGGGGCTGTCATTTCAGCTGACACGGCATTTAATAACATCCATCCATCCCCATATCTCTACTCACATAAAGTACCTGCTCTACCAGCTAGAGAAATTAGATTTTTACATTAGTCACAGAGGGAAAAGTTATTAGATAAAAATTACATTAGGATGGGAATTACAGGCTCCTCTGCTCTTTCACCAAGTGATCCCCCTACACAGAGAGAATTGCACGCCACAAAACATTTCACCAAAAACTGCTGGAAACTGGAAGCATGGAGCAAGGAATACTGGCATGTTCTAGATGTGATAGAAAGTCACTTTGGATTCACATCAATAGTCTCTTCAGGGACCCAGGGAGCCCCTGAAGCTAGCATGGCTCTGGATGATGTAGACCACAACATATCCTCAGACCCCCCCCACGACTAACAAAAACAGATGTGTATATATATATATATATATATATATATATATATATATATATATATATACATATATATATATATACACACATACATATATATATATATATATATATATATATATACATACACACACACACATATATATACACACAAATATATATATATATATATATATACACACAAATATATATATATATATACACACAAAACAATGCAGCTAATTCTCAGTAGCGATTTGACTTTGAGTGTAATATCTAGCAAGTCCAAATTCCACCTCCTATTTTCCTGGTGGTTAACTTTAAAAAGGAACAGGCAGCCCACGGAGCCAATGGATACATGTGTTGAGAAAAATTAAACAAAGAGAAACCATAGAACCATATGCCCAGTCATATGTCAGGGGCAGGACCAATGTCAATGTTGGCCATAGGATTGAGTACAACTAGTGGCAGAAAAGATTTGTCAATTGGGAAGTAAATACAGAAAATGCTGGTCTTGGCCTTTTTACCTATTTTTGGTTGGAATTACTGTGTAAATGTCAACAATCCTGCTATACCTCCACATCTAAAGTGTTCAATGTCCTAGAAATGGCCGTAGCGGGCAAATGAACTCAGATTCGGAACTCTTCCCAAAATTTGCATTCCCCAAAACAAACCATTTGAATACCAGGTCACACATGAAACATAATTTTGTGTCTTGGATTTCTTCCCCAAGATAAGACTTTTGGGACATAATTGGGGGGGGGGTTACATTATCAATTCTCAATCCTAAGCGTTCAAAGAAATTGCGCATCTAAAAATCTGCCAGAGAATAATCAAAAGGACTTCACTTAAAGTACCGGCTGCTGTTTTAATAGGGCTGTATGTGCTCAATTCAGATTAAAAGACACAAAAAAAGTGAGCAATTTAGTCAGAGTCCCGCTGTTCAAAAAAAAAACATAAAATGACAGGTCAAACGTATAACACCGACATCGGTAGCTAGAGACTCTTCAGCCGAATTTTTATTATTGTTCTCTTTTAGAAAGGCCGAGCTGGTCATACGCTCCTTACAAAGGCTGCAATACAAATATAACTAGCTCCTTGATGTCTCTCGAGTGCAGCTTCCATTTTCACTTTTTTCATAAACCACTTTGTATAAACCACTGAAATAATAGGATCCTCTGCTAATTAAACAATTATTTTGCTTATTAGGAGCTTCCTTTTTCTTTACAAGCAGTTGACCTCCCACTGCTTTATGTCCTGTTATGTAAACACTGTGTTCAGGCCAGATCACATTTAGAAGACCTCTTTGAATAAGCTACCTTCTTCAATTAGGAGATAATGGGCAATTCAACAGAAGAACATCCTTGACTGTGAAATAGCGATTTGCTTCTTTTTCATGGAAAACTACAGACTCATTGGCAATGTTGGGTTAGCCAAGGGCAGCATGATCTTTCAGCTGATTCAACTAATAGTCACAAAAGACTTGTAATCTTCTATCCCAATGCTTAGACATAATCTGCACTCCCCAGTCCATTCTGCCACGTCCCAGTTTAACTGTGGTACTACAAACTAATGCCTGGCATACACATGCCGATAAGCGCTTTCAAAAGTGGTACAGAAAATACAAACCGATCCCCATGTAATTGGTTTGTATTTCTTTCCTATACCCCCAACCCCGAAGCTGCAGGCATGACAGAGGCACATGGCAAGGGCACCCTCACCTCCCCGTGGTCATCTCTGAGGTCAGGGAGGTGGAACTAGTAAGAAGCTCACAGGATGCCAACACTGTGGAAAGCATGGCCAAAACTGGAATAGGTAAGCCAGCTCAGGGTTACCAATTAGGATAATTAAAATCTTGCCTGAGCCACACTCTGGATTACCGCTAGGGAGGTTAAAGCATAAGGAAACTCAAAATTGTTATTTTTCATTCCATATAAGATTGTCTGGTACCATGTCCTGTTCTTTAAATCTAATGAGCTTTATGAAACCAAACACTATTAGTACATGGGAACCACACTCTTCAGGCAGATATTCCCTGTGCAAGGGTGCCACCAGTTTCAGATATTCCACAGATCTTAATAGGATCTTTGTATTTCCTTTCTTGGCTTACTGAAAGACAGATATGATTCACACTAGTAGATCATATAGCTT
The DNA here is from genome assembly GCA_036250615.1 of Ptychadena robeensis. NCBI lineage: Eukaryota > Metazoa > Chordata > Amphibia > Anura > Ptychadenidae > Ptychadena > Ptychadena robeensis. Next base: position 40,412,537 of record CM070034.1, on the reverse strand, counting down.
TTAAAACAGGTGGTGAATAAAATATGTATGGCAAGAGGAAAGCCGAAGGGTTTACGGCCATTGTTAATATTTTTATTTATTTTTATTTCTGTTTTTCATAAAATGTCTGGTCTTTTATATACTTCATTTTAAAAAGACTAGCTAAATTAATTCCTTTACATTCAATAGGGGAAAAATATGAAATCTTCTGTGGCCAATAATGCATAAAAATACAATTCCCAAATACGTAGCAATAAAAAGCAATCATTAAAAGCACAAAACCCTATGCTCAACGCTGTACTGAGTTTTTCAAAGTTAACATTATTTCCCTTATGATTAATGTGCCTTCCGCTAATTACTGGCCAATCTGCTGAATTAATCGTTCTAGAAGGTAACGGTAATGTGTAATGAATAGCTGATTTTAATGGGTCGCTTGCTGCTTACAAAACGCCACCACAGTTTTTTTCCTTTCACATTGGTGACAGCGGAAAGCTGAGGCCCAGGGAACAAACTTCAATGGCTTTAAGATGCGACCAGAATGAAAACACACCAAGAACTCTGGCAATGGGAAGGAAATGTCATACGTGGATGTTTCAATGAACATTATGAAAAACTTGTCAGAACTGAGTGGTGATTTCCCCAACAGAGGCCGAAAGAGTAACAAAAGTTCTCAACTTTCGCAACTCATACAAAGCATACATGCTGGAGTTAGGCTTTAGGTCTTCAAGTTGTTATGATTTGATACCATGCCTCGCTTCCTACTCTAGAACGTTGTACTGATATAAAAGATCGCCAATAATTTCATGTGTACGGGAAAGACACATGGTAACGCTCATTATTATACATGAACTGAAAGAACTGGCTCATCTGTGTGGAGTACAGCTCCCTAGGGGAAGAGCCTGATAGTAGAAATGGCAGACCTTGCATTGTCCTACATCCTAGGTTACTGGCGTCTCCTGAGTGCTGAGAATGCTTAGTGTGGCACAAAACTAATACAGGATATGTCACCATCTTCAGTAATATTTCAGTGCCGTGTCCATTGAACGCCACTAAACGGTTATGTTAAGATGCATATAGTTTTTGGACAGATATTTGTACACTTATGCTCACCATACACTCTGAGATAAAAATTAGGATCCATTAAAACAGACCAATGTATCCCGACGGCGGTATTGGTTTGGATCGTAAATTTCGGCAAAAATGCTACCACATTGAAAATCCAATTTACGATCGTAATTTTTTTTTTTTACGAGGATGTCATCGAAATTAATTGCCGTTTATATCAGCCATTGTGATGTATTTTTTTTTTTTTTAAGGGGAAGTGATGTAGGGGGGTATTGTACAAAGCTTATTGGATACAGTTAAATAGGCGTAGGAAATGCATTGTGTGTGTGTGTATGTATATATATATATATATATATATACACACACTCTATTAATCATAAAATAAACAATAAAACTTCTTTCTCTGGTGTGTTCACGTTTGTACATTTATTAATATACACACATATAAATACTGAAAGATTGCTACGACATACTGACATGCTGTTTAGCCACCATGTTAGTGTCAGCAAGGTGCCGGAAGTTTTAATATGCTAATGTTCCGCATCGGCAGTAATTGGTTGCTAAACACTATGAAAACACTATGAGGTTTCCCGATGTTGCCAGACCAATTAAAATTTTTGAACATGTCCAATAAATTACGATCAGAAAAAAACGGAAATTACGATCGTAATATATCGGTTGTACCATGTGGACATGCAAGGATTTCAGGACGATCAAATGCATTCATTGGTCGGTTTTAATGGATCCTAATTTTTATCTCAGAGTGTATGGCCTGCTTTAGCTTTTATTGACCACTTAACATCAAAGACATAGCAATCTATAACCATTTCAAAGGTTGGAGACTCATGTTGTAAGGTAAATGTTAGTTTAGATCAGGGGTCTCAGCTTTTTGGCTGAGAGAACCATGAACGCCACATATTTTAAAATCTAATTCCGTGAGAGCCATACAATATGTTTAAAATTCCCGCCCCCAACTTTAACTGTAAAAAAGGGGGGGAATACAGGAAGTGACGTCACTGACTTAATTTCCGGTATTTGAATTGTGGTTCTTCTGCGTTCTAAATGCCGGAAGCGGCGTCACTTCTGGTATCTGATCTGTGCTGCTAAATTCCCCCAAATTCAAAAATCTGGAATTCATTAAAATCTGCATTTGGACAGGAAAGTCACCCAAAAAATTATTTTCGTGACCATAAGGAATTAAACACATAGCTGTTAAATCTTAAAGTGTTTTTTAAACCCATAGCAAAAATAAAAAACGGAAGTAATACAAATGTTCTTATCTGGTGGTTTCTTCTATTTCACCTTTATTTATCTTCAAACATCATACTTCCCGTCTTCCTCCTGAAGCTTGTGCAGTCTGTTTCCGGAGATTGATAGGAGACACCAGAGTGTTCATTCTCTGTACATACTAGATGGCAGCGTGGCCAGGCTCTCTGCATTCATAGAAGTTTCTCTGTTTACATTCAGCAGCATGTGTCGGATGCAAACACACTGACGGTTGCTTGGAGATGTTTGGAAAGCTTCTCTGTGTATTTCATAGGCACGCAAAGAGCATGGCCATGATGCCATGCAAGCTCTGGTATCTCCTAGTAATCACAAGAAAAAGACTGCAGAAGGTGTTTGAAGATTTTTAAAGGTGTGATAGAAGAAACCATACAGTTAACATTTATATCACTGCAGTTTTATTATGTATGTTATTCTCTGTTAAGCCCTTCATACACCTTTAGATCACTTCATACAATTTCCATTAGATCTACAAACAACTATGTAGTGCCGGGTCCTCCCTGGTAGAATACATAGTGATTTGAAGATTTAGAAATATTACATGGTTTTGGTAGAAGAAAAGTTGATATTATATGGAAAGTTTGTAAGGTGTATGGGGGCCTTTAGAATATGTTTAATACCCCTTCCTAAAATATATAATTGCGCTTTGGTAAATAGAAATGAGAGAACTTTGGTGTCCTTATACTTGAATTGGTTGAGGTGGGAATTGAACAAAAATAGGTCCATATGAATGTACATATGAAAGGGGGTCCTAGGCATTCAAAAGAAACAGTCCAATTGTGTTGTTAATCGATTTTAAACACATTCATTGTCCTAAACGAGAACCCTGACACAAAGCCCACCATATGTGATGTATCATATGTGAGATGATTGTATATTCTAAAGGGGGGAAAAAACAGACCACATGTAACATCTTTAGCAGATTGCAGATAATGTCTGCCATCTTCCATTTATCCTTATTATACTTGCACTGTCCTTGTCTTATCCGCTCATTTAGATCTTACAATGAGACTGAAATGGGACCCTCTGACAAAGGCACCATAAGGCCATACATCTCAGATTACTGCTGATATTTCGGTACATGAGACCGTCTTCAATAAATGATTACTATACTCATAGAACAGATGACGTTCTCACATTTTGAGGCCAGAAAAAAATGGTGACAGAGAGCAGCCCCTAAAAATGTTGTGTTGCCCACCATACAACAAACAGAGTAGCCCTGTTCATCTCCCGAGGGTGTACAGATGCGGAAACCAGTCTACTAGTGCCGCATTGTGTTCCACAAAGAACAGGGAAATGACAGTGTGTGCTCTTCACTAGACAATCATCCTAAGCAGCTGCAGCATCCTTTATACAAATACTGCAAGCTGACAACGTGATTAATAGGCCATGGCAATGTCTGGTTAACCCCAAGGTTGTAGCAAAGGAAGACAGTGAGAAAAAGATGATGCAGTTTCAGCATGCCCAACCTAAAAAAGACGAACATACGTTAACTGTTAGAAAGAGTTGTGAATGTGAACCTGTATTTCTTTGGTTTATCAAGGCATTCCCATCCCTGTAAAATATGAGAATAAAAGAAGAAAGTTCCCCTCTGGTGGGACTTTACTTGGAATGCCCTGATATCAATTACACATGAACAATGACATAAACAAAGTGGTTTTTATTTGAATGTATTTTCCTTCCTTCTTAAAGGTGTGTAGGTATGTTCAAACACCCCAGCTGTGGGCGCTAGACCATCCTATAGGTTAATACAGGTTAATCATCAAAACAATATTTGATAGACACTTGAACAGAAGATCTATTGTGAAAAAACCGGTTACATCAAGAATAGACAAAATGATGGAATATATACAGCACCTGCGTGCTATATGATACAAATGGCTAATGAATACAATGTCAATGCATTATCTGGTACTTGCGCGACATGTTTCGCCTACTGGCTTCCTCAGGCTGTGTACCGATCAAATTGATATTCACTTGGCATCTGTGTTATTCTAAATTGATGAAAGTATATCAATTTAGAATAACACAGATGCCAAGTGTCCTTACCGGCATAATACCCTTCGCTGCCTTGGGGGATTCTGGCATAGCGGGGGGTCTTTGTTGCGGGGGTATCCCGGCTCTGACCTGGCACGTCTGGATTTGTTCTGTCTAACCATCTCCAACAATACCCAAGCTACATCTGGAACTTACAATATCAATTTGATCGGTACACAGCCTGAGGAAGCCAGTAGGCGAAACATGTCGCGCAAGTACCAGATAATGCATTGACATTGTATTCATTAGCCATTTGTATCATATAGCAAGGAGGTGCTGTATATATTCCATCATTTCGTCTATTCTTGATGTAACCGTTTTTTTCACAATAGATCTTCTGTTCAAGTGTCTATCAAATATTGTTTTGATGATAAACCTGTATTAACCTATAGGATGGTCTAGCGCCCACAGCTGGGGCGTTTGAACATACCTACACACATTTAAGAAGGAAGGAAAATACATTCAAATAAAAACCACTTTGTTTGTCATTGTTCATGTGTAATTGATATCAGGGCATTCCAAGTAAAGTCCCACCAGAGGGGAACTTTCTTCTTTTATACGTTAACTGTTAGGCAAGTGTATGACTTCATTTGATCAGAGAGGCTTTCTCTGGCATATTAAGCAGATCTTTTATCTGAAGCCTTTATAAGAGTTGTTGGGGCCCTACGGGTGGACAGGAGAAAGGCCACAGTCATAAAAAAGCATTTTGTGGCTTGGGTAGCATCTAGATGACAACACTAATTATTCGGTAAACATAGACGCACCATTCACTGTGTATGTGCTGGACATACCTTTGCCAATCATGTTTTGCCAAGCCAACTCCAATATACTTGGGCCATTGAAGGCAACTGCCCCTGTGGGTGATATGAAACAAAAATGCTCCCACACTCCAGAGGTAGAAAACACCCACAGGGGTAAAAAAGAATTCCTAGAATGTTCACACTGGCCACCTCTGGTGGACAGACCCCCTCTCTAATGCTCCCGACTACATGGTGGTGCAGTAAAATGTCAAAATATTCCTATGTCCCAAAGTCAAAACCACAAACACTGTCGTCATTAATATATAGACATTTTACAGTACACAAGAGTGTGGGAGCTTTTTTTCTCGTCTCTAATCAACGTGAAGGAGAAGCACACCACCATGTAGTCTGGATCACTAGAGAGGAGGTCTGTTCACCAGAGGTGTGGTCATTCTAGGAACCTTGTGGTTGTATTCGGTATTGTTTGGTACCCCTGTGAGTGCTTCCCTCAGCTCAGCTCCTATGACCCAGTGGGAGCTTTCCCAGGTCTGCTCCTGTATAAAGCCCCCCCCCCCCCCCATACACCTTTAGATCACTCCATACAATTTCCTTTTGATCTACCAACAACTATGCAACTATGCCTCCCTGATCGAATACATAGTGAATAGAAGGTTTAGAAAGCTCTTCATATTACATGGTTTCAGTAGAACTAAAATTGATTGTACAGAAATTGTATAGTAAGATTGTAAGGTGTATGGGGGCCTTTACACAGCTTGCAATTGTGTCAATGAATTATATTATTAAAAAGGCTTATGATTCATATGCAATGTATTAAATAAATAAATAACTGGGTCAGTGTTATTTAACCATGTTATGCTCTTACACATACCCTATATTTTATATATAACTATCCGGCTGGAGCGTGCAGGAGAAAGAGGCAGCAAGTGAACCGATTTGTCATTCATTTGCTTTCTGGTAGACCTTTGTGTCCTTCATATTACTTTCTACTGACTCAACTCGAAATGCCTTCCTGAAGATGCATGGAGAAAGGCCAGCACAACAGAGGTGAGACTGTATACACTCTATAGTAAAATGTGCTGACAGCCACGTGACCATACTACAGAGCGCGAGTCTAAATATAGCCACTTCATTTATTATCGCTGCCCAGCGAAGCGCATGTGGAGGGTGGCTCCACCACCTCCCCTATGAAAGCCTGCATTGCTGCAGGCGTCGTGTGCTCAGGGCCCTGTAAGAATAAATTGTAATCCACAAATATATTTACGGCAATCAGGACATGGAAATGTATTGTGCAGACAGTGATATATACAAGTGAAGTTTAAATCATGCCTATACCAGCTACTTTATACATGGGGGAAATGACAAGACAAAGCACATATAGATCATGATGCACTAATTACTGTATCAGTGTCAAAGCCTAAATAATGTTTGGTAGAAGATCAGAATACATCACATGCAGAGTATATTGCTTGCTAAGTGCATGTTCCACAAGACTGACACCCAACTACGTCAACCATTGTATTCTAATGCTACAATAGAGTTGTATGATATGTGTACATCATGCCAACACAGTGCCAATGCTATGGGCGGTCCATGGGGGGCCAGGCCTGCCCAGTCTGGTCTGATTGGGCCCCCTTCCTGCATCAGATTTCCTTTAGATCTTCTTTTGTTTTACTAAATCCATATAATCTGAGGGACTTTCTAAATCATCAAGTCTACCTGTGTTTAATCACAGAGGACCCTATACTACATAGTTATTAGATCTAAAGGATATCTGACAGAGATCTAAAAGGTGTATAGCCAGCTTAAGTATCTAAAGCATTTGTAATTGTTTGGTTTTTTTGGGGTGTGGGGGTGTAATGGTGAATAATGTAGGCTCAGATCAAGAACTCATTCCAACCCATTCCATAGCCCTCAGATTTATTGGCTGCGACCCATTTTTGCCATGACAACTCTCAGGAGTGAATTCCTCTACAAAGGGGTAGATTTCCTTTCTCTTGTAGAGAGATTATAGGGGATACGCTAGAACACTAGAACACCTTTACTTGTGTTTCTACATGTGAAACTGTACAGGATTTTATCCCCTTCCTATTTATTGCTCTAAACATATATTAGTGGTCTTGGAAACACAGTGGTGATAGAGTTTCGGTGGACACCTTTTCTCTCATGATACCTCTCCTTTGTAGGGGTCAATTTCCTATCTCTTGGGGAGAGATTGTTCAGTTGTGTAGGAAATACATAAGAACCCTAGAACTATTTTGTTATACTCGTGTTGCTCTATGTGACTCGGTTCAAAAGATATCAACCCTTTACTTGTTGAAGGCTCTCAAAATGTATTAACTGCCTGGTTATAAAGTTTTGGTAGAGACACACTTTTACTAGGACAACTCTTTGCTGATTAACAACAACAATTTTCTTAGATTGTACAACAATCAAACTAAAATCGTAGCATTGATGGTCGGGTCGATTTTAATTGATGAACACATTTGTATTTGACTCTTTCCTGTGTTTTTTGATCAAAACTAAAGTCGTCCGATTTTAATCGTATTACGATCAAACCTTCCATGTGGTAAAAGATCAAGATCTAAAATCGAATTGAAGATAGATTGTGCTAAAATTGAACCAGCTTAGCAAACATAGAAAATGGCTGAAGTTCTACTTTACTTAGATCTGTACTTTTCTTTACCCATGCACTCAAGGCTGAGCCTACAACAGATTGCATAAGCCTAAATTATTAGTGTAAATGTGTTTGTATATGAGGGTAATTAATTTGTCCTCAGACAATGTTTACACCAAACTGCTGGCCCGGACAGGTAGATGTCTTTAGTAAATACTAAGTGGCACATACATCAGCCGCCAATCCTTGTTTACCGTGCACACATTGTACTGTTTATAGTCACACTACATTCAGCCAGAAATATTCAGTTGGGACTGGTGGAACAGCATACATCTTAATAATAAACTCTTATATTCTCAGTGTCTCGTGCCTCCCGAAAGGAATTCAGCTCTACCCACTAATGTTTGTTCTTTTTTCCAGTCTGTTTGCCTAGAAATTATTTCTTGACTTCTTCGTTCATCCTTTTATCCCCCCGCATGTCAAATTTCCCCGTAAGTGAAATGTCTCTGATCAGCTATAAAAAGGCTCGTATGCAACACAAAATAATATAAAGCTGCAAGGCTGCAAGTCTCGCAGTTCTGGGAAAAGCTTGTTCAGTCCTATTATAAGAAAAAAAAATGACCTAGAATCTGTTCCCATGTGTTGCAACTCTTGTTATCTCTAATCCCATTTATTTGTACTAACTGATCACATGCGAAAAAGGAACCTGTTCTGAGAATTTGCAAAGTGGCCTGTGCTGAACTCTTATCAGGAGGTGAGTTGCTTGGCTGTTTTGCTGATCCCTTGGTTCAATGGCTTATGCTAGCCATACACATGCCGATAAGCAGCCGATTTTTAATCTGACCGAGTGGCGTGCGCGCTCGCGCCGTCGGTCAGGTTAAAAACCGGCCGCTAATCGGCATGTGCCCACATGGGGCGACAGATCCCTGTCGCCCCACTGCTCGGCCGGCCAGAGAACGGACATGTCCGATAATCTGTCGTCTTCATTGCAGCGTCTTCATTGCAGCTTATGGCCGGCACACAAAGGGTGCCGCCGACTGAAGGGGCCCCATAATGCACCGGGGTGCAAACGTGATGACATCATCACGTTTGAATCTCGGTGCACATTGGGACTAGTCTGCCTGAACACCATCGGGGTGTATATGGCAGGCATTAGATTGGGTTGAACTTGCCCAGGTTAGTGTTTTATCAAGCATCTTGAAACTTTCCTAGAAGGTAAAAGAGGTCTTCTTCAATGTAGCAAGTAATCTTCAACCCTAAGATTTTTACAGTACAATTGGCGGTCATCTAGGTTGTGCAGGGAACACAAGAGAATACAAGGGATGCTCTTCTAGTTCTATCTTGAGGTAACTTATGCCAAAACTCGCCCTACCTTCTCTATTTGCCACAAAATGCCTTGTTGCCAATGTACCATACAACAGCCGAAAATTAGGCACAGTTCTTTTCATGAGCTCAAGAATTCAATTATATGTTATGTGCCTTACAGCAAGTGTATTTCCAAGTACTCTACTAGGGTACTGGTCATGGCAATGCAGTAACAAATTGTATAAGTGTCAATACCACCATACTACTGGGAAGTCTTGAAAACTCGTCTTCAGCCAGTGAGATGTCCTAACCAAGGAGCACATAGTCAGGTCAAAACAGTTGATCAACCTTAAACCAACAGTGTTTCAACATGACCCTGAGGCTAGCTAAGAACAGAAGCGAGGAAGACTTGTTAGATGAGACTAGCGGTCTTTGAGTAAGGTCGAAATTCTGAACTTTTGTCAATCATGAAGGACCTTTAAAGAGGCTTTCTAGACCGAGGAACCTAAATCACACATTGAGCTTAGCCTTTTTATAGGCAGTCCTTTCCTCCTTGTGAAATACACAAGGCTCACTCCAGCTTATCAAGTGTACATCTATCTGATATATGACCTAGGATATTGATTGATAATCTTTACCATACCTTTTTCCTCCCAAATGATGATAATAAATCTTTTATTTATAACCACCATCTACAAAATTCCATCCTTGCTGTTTATATCTACTCTGGTGCATATAACTCTAAAAATATATTTTGTGTACATTTGCTTCAACAATGGGAACAAAAATCACTTCCAATAACAAGTCATGAAGATAAATAGTATATACTGACACAATCTTCAGACTAACTACCCTTTTCCATGCGACAGGCAGAGAATTGTATGCACTGCGGATGAACAAGACAAACCAAACAAGGCAAGGAGCCGGAATGCCGAGCCAGCCACCAGACTATACTGTAAAAGGAAATAGAGCAGCCACTGCTTTACATTAGTATCCAGGCAAATCTGCAGAAGTCAGAGGGAGCAGAAAGCAACTGAACCTTGTTATCTAGAAAGGTTTCAATGTGTATGGACAACAGCACTTTGCTGATTAACAATAGAAAATGAAATTAAAATCATTGCTGATGCAGAGGTGCTTCAAGTGTGCATTACAAAGTATCCTGCACAGAAAACATCAACTAAACCCCCAAAAAAATCTAGTCCAACGAGGACTCCCTGGATATGTCCTTGTATACTTTCAGGTTCAAGTCCTTAAGGCCCCCATACACCTTACAATCTTTCCATACAATTTTTGTACAATCAACTTTTTTTCTACCGAAACCATGTAATATGAGGACCTTTCTAATCCTTCCAATCAACATGTATTCTATTAGGGAGGCCACTATAATAGACAGTTGTTGGTAGATCTAATGGAAATTGTATGGATTGATCTTAAGGTGTATGGGGGGGCTTTATTGTTGTGAGCCTAAAGCTAGCCACACACGGTTAGATTTTGGTTCAGATTAGATAATTTTTTTCATCGATTGAACGAAAATCGAGAAATACTCACATGGTACGATCGACGATAATTGTTCGATTAAGGCAGAAAAATGTATCGAATTTTGATCGGACATGTTGGAAAATCATCGTCGATTGTGCCAGAATCGTTTTATAATCGGCGATGTTTGTGGTGTTTCTCATGGATCGATTAGATTTGATATAATAACATAGACCACTTCAATCTGAACTTTAATCTTTTCCATACCAAAATCGACGATTTTAGTAATATTTTGGAATCGAAATCTCACCACAATCGCAAACTCAATGTGGGGTGTATGTTGATGCGATTAAGATCGATTTTCGATTAGACGATTGAATTCCTCGATCGAACCAAAATTGAACTGTGTGTGGCTAGCTTAATGATGACCACATATTATGTCAACACAGTCTCATCTCCCTCCACTTTCTCTTTATCCCAGTTTCCCTACCTCTCATCTTGTTTCTTTCTACTCATCCGTTCCTTCTTTGTTAAAATATGAGGTTTTGTGTATATTGGACATGACCCAAATCTTTGGCTCTCAACCTGGAGATGGTTAAGATACTCGCCAACTAGGCATCCTATACTATTGTATGCATAATTCTTTCACCTTGTGTACCACAGCCTTTATTAGTGACATTATTGTAAACTGTACATGTATATTTTTCTGTTCTGTTTTTTTGTTCCAATAAAACATATCATTTAAAAAAATATAAAACAAAAAACGAGTCCGATCTTCGTTACCCTAAACTAAAGGAATGAGTCTGGCTTCACTTTCTCCTTCCCACGTCCTAGTATAAACATGGACTCCCTGCTTCCTAGATCCTCGTATAAACATCCACACATGGGCTATGTGAACACGGATATTAAAAATTAAAATGGTGGTAAAAAAAAAAAAAGTCCCTTAAATAGTCAATGCAAGTGTATATCGTAGTACCCTCTGTGGCCACCTTAATGTTGCTATTTAGGAGGAGGAGCTCCATGCAGTAGGTCTGATTCCCTAAGCTATAACAACCTTAATTCTCCACAACGTGACCAGAAAATAATAACCACATGGCTTAAAATAACAATCATTGTGGCAAATAACATAGGCGCTATAGCTTAGAACTTGAAAGCTGTCATTTACAACAGCACTTCCAAATTAGCCCTACTGGAGGTCCTAGTCACCGTGCTTAGAAGTTAACCCACAATAACTTCATGTTGTTCTTTCAGTAGAAGACAGAAAATATAACATTGGACATATGTGGCCAAGTTTAAGCTTTCATTTAAAAGAAAAACCAAATCTTTAAATTTATATGCATGATGATACATTTATATTGCTTCAACTGTAGCCGTGACTATAACAAAACGCCTAAAATTTCTAAGAAAATCTAGTCATTCATAGTAAAAGAAAGAAGTGAGCCCTTCCGATGGTGAAACATGTGTCACGGAAGGTTACAATATTGGATGAGCTTCTTTATATGAAGACAGGAATGCTGCAGTAAAAAAAGGAACCAAGAGTGAAACAATGAAGTGGTCACAACAGACACTTGTTCATGATCAGTTGATCTGCCTGAGGGTCTTAAGGTCCCCACACATGTAATGAGTGGGGACCGACAAATGAGCTGTGGAGAGCAGCATGATGCTTTGGGGTGTCAGGTATCTTAAAATATGACAAAGTGAGTCAGACCAACAACCTGTAAGGGCAGCCCGGCCCCAAGTCCTTTCAGCCTGGGTGTGAAATTAAATACATTGAACTACATTGATAAATTATAAAATTTTCTGTACTGCTTTAAAATATAATAATAATCCTACTGCTAGGGAGGTTTAATTACTAAACAGGTCGGGTACGGTTCATGGGCCATGGTTTGCCCATATCAGGTCTAAGCTGTAAATTCCAGAAGAGCACAAGTTATAATGTGTAGAACATGTATAAAGAAATGTATAGAATAGCGTGCAAAATCTGCCATTGCTGAACGCCATATAAAACTAGTTATCTGGTTCTCAAACTGATTTATGGCCCAAAAAGTACTTACTAAGTCATTGGCTTTATAGCTCTCCCTTAAGCAGCCCATACACAGGTCAGATTTTCAATCAATCAACTTAAAACAA
>CM070034.1:40387031-40399786 GCA_036250615.1 Ptychadena robeensis | reverse complement strand
TGATCGTTTTAAGTCGATTGATTGAAAATCTGACCTGTGTATGGGCTGCTTTAGGCTCCATTCACACGGGCGGCTGTACAAATGGTTGGCGTCAACTTATGCTTATTGCTAAATGTTTACAAAACGCGACAAGAAGACCTAGCACAAGGGACCAATGGGAAATATTTAAACAAAAAGAGCAGGGTGACAGAAGTGTTCATCATTCTGCTGCTCCTCATTTCCTTATCCAATCACTAACTGGAAATGGCCAAACCCTCTAAAGCTAGGCATGCATACATGGCTCAAAGTTTTAAATAGATTCGAACACAATCAAGCGCTATGCACGTTCAAATAGCTCCCGATCGAAGAAAGCTTGGCCGAAATGGGAACCAACAAGTTGGTAAACCCAGTTGGATTTCTATTACTTTGGTATCGGCCAGGATCGCTGACACAGAAGTCTGGATATCGAGGAAGCTCGAGCGCAGTGTGATGGTGTTATCGTGCTCGACAGCTCATTGAATTGCATGTGAATTGACCCATGTATGCCTAGCATAAGTGGTGCCACAGAGCTGTGCAGGATTAGAGTGACTGATAAGTGATTGGCAGAAAAATCACTATCGTGATAAGAAATCTGTGTATGACTGTTTAGCTTTTAGAGCAAATCAATGCTTTAAACATGGTTGAATCTAGAAGCCGCAACATACTGGAATTGGAACACCAGACAAGAATAATGAGCAATTCATATAGTCTTGCATTTATCAAATTGATAAGGCAATCAGACACAGTGAATGAGTCTGAACATGCTTCAAAAAAATTAAAGAATACTGGCTGCCTCTTCCGGTGCTTACCCAACCTCTCTTTGTGCATTGTAAATACAAGGAACCAACGGAAAAGAGGAGGGAAGTCTGCTTTGTATAATTGTTCTTCCTTTCCAAGCTTAACCTGTATCATAGCTCCAAGCACAGCGTGTGTTTATGTAAATAGATAACATTGCATTTATACCTGGAATAAAAGCTCCAACCAAGCCGGCCTGACACGGTATTCCAGCTTATCTGCTTTCATCAACGGAATATCTATTGTGAAGAGAGCCTACACAGAAGTTGTGTTGGGGAGCAATGGGGGTTCTTTGTCATTCTCATGCTAGATCATAAAATAATTGTATAATAGTCTGTCACATTGCTAAACCTTTCAAAACCATCAGCTTTTTTTGTCCAACCATTGCCCTATCACCATTACCTGTGGTGGCACTCAGTGGCCTGCACAAAATGTTCTCTGCCAACCAGAGGATGCAAAAGTTAAGAAGACGCATGTCCGGTCATTAGGCAGAAGGTCACCAATCAGGAAGTCACAAATAGCCCACTAGAGATCCAAATGAGACATATGATCCATTAAGTTAAAGTTAAGCCTGCAATATGGTCCTCTAATGTGTCCTGCACCATTGATGAACATTTTCCCTACAGCCCGAGACTAATGAGTTTGGTCAATATTGTTAATTTTTTATTCTACACATAATAAAGTCTTAGGAATAGCTACCATGCTTCCTATTTATCACATACAACCAGGATAGAAAATAGTTATTTGTGCTGTTAACCATAACAAGTCCAAAGTTACACAACAAATCCAAAGTATGCATAAGAACAGTTGTAGATGGACTCTTTCTTGGTCCTTTGGGTTACTTTTATTTAGGAACAAAGAAGGAATACCATTTAGGAAATATGTGATGTCATACGGATCTGTAGAATCACAGTTAAGGCAAGTGTTGATCCTTAAATCCGAACATAGGAACATAGGAAATAAGCTTCCACTTAGATAAAGCTGGCAACATAATGGCATAGTATTATTATAGAATATTAGAATTATTTTTGAGTAATTTATGGAACAGGCTGGAGTTATTCTAGGAGAAAAGCCAAATTGTTTCTGTAGTGAGCTATCCTTGTTCATGAGCTGTCAACTTCCTGATCATGCAAAAGCCCTAAACAAGTGACTGCCAACCATATTTACAGGGTTCCAGTTTTGCTAGCATCCAGTGTATTTCTAGAAGGAGTTTATAACCGGAAAGTTGATGCTGACAGGCAACACAGGTTCCATTTGTTCTAACGCATTATATACGGTACACCCCTTCTATATGTCTATAGGTTCCCCCTGTCCATTATTAGACCCCCATCTGCTGTAATGGTTTTCTTTTACCCTGTACATGATGGCACATTGAGCTCCATGTTGGGGGACACAGTAGAGTGCGTGGTGTGGTCTGCCATGCCATTAGGTATACATATATAAAGCATGGCAGGTAAACATGCTAGGCCATAGTACTACCAAGAAGATCCTAACCGCTCAGCATGCAAAGCCAACTTCACAAAACTGATGACTACATTTGAATATTTCCTTGGGGATTCTGTACATTTAGTTGAACATTAAGACAAACAATGGTTACCTGATCTGATTGACCCAAATTGCCCTGATTATTACAGCCAAGGAAGGAAGTCTGCATCATTAATGTACCTATTGGTGCATGCGGCAGAGCTAGCAAACAAAAGCCTAGGAAACCTTGATATACAAATGAAGAGGTCCACTGAACACCAGGACACAATGTATTGCTAGGATACATAAACCTCAATGCAATAGTCCAAAGGGATTCAACAACACAGCCTGTCTGGTCAATTAAAACTGCAGGAGGAAAATAACTGTAATAAGGTTTAACCATACTGGAAGCTACGAAGAAATGGACAGATTATTTAACAGATGCAAAAGCATCCGCATGTAAAAGTGCATGTACATTGAAGATGAGCCAATGATGCACTGTGGCTAAACAATTTGATTGACTCAATGTCATTCTGATACAAGCTCTAATGGACAAACAGGAATTAAACAGGGAAATAAAAGAAATAGGATAATAGGCCTGAGTTTGAGCCGAGAGATGTTCATTGGCCTTTTAAGCTATCAAGTAGTAGGGAAACATCAAGTAGACTAGAACCTTGAAAAGTCAATCTTCCAAGATAGAATGGTCAATGGCAGATGCCAGAAGTTGGAGTTGGATCCACAATGGGATTAAGATGGAACCCATTTACCTAGTAAGCTACTAGAGAATGAAGTCCTTCCTAAAGGCCAAAGCAGCCCATGAGTCCACAAGTTCACAGGCATATAAAACTTGTGTAGACCACCGATTCTATAAATGCCATTAAACAGAACACATGGCTGTATTATAAGACCTCATCATATGGCGTTTGGATTATTGCGAGACTGTATCTTAAAAATACAACCCCATCTGCTATTCCAAAAAAAATGAAATAATTAATGAAAAAGCTTTGACTTGAATCATATCATCATCCCAGGCATACATTTCTTGCAGGAATGTTTTTCTCCATTTCTCTATTAAACATCTCTTCTGTCATGGGATGAACCCAGACCCAAAAACTGAGCTAGATGAACTAGGGAACTGAGTCACTTCTGCTACC
Organism: Ptychadena robeensis; assembly: GCA_036250615.1. Lineage (NCBI taxonomy): Eukaryota > Metazoa > Chordata > Amphibia > Anura > Ptychadenidae > Ptychadena > Ptychadena robeensis. Next base: position 40,396,355 of record CM070034.1, on the reverse strand, counting down.
GCTTCGTAAAATCCACAATTACTCTCCTAACAGATCACACAAGTACTGTGATATATGTAATTAGATTGTAACTCTGCTTTCAGGCTGCCAAGTTTGAGTCTTCCCACAGAGATTTAAACATTCAGTTTGGCTCTAGCTTGAAATAAACACGGAACTTAAAAAAAAGATAATCCTAACAAAGTGGATTCTCAAAATATTACTTTGAAAAGAGATTTAACTTTAGAAGGGACAGTCAGACTTGGTTGATATTAAACCTGTCCTTTATTGACAATATAATGCCTTTGGGGGAAACATGACAATGAAAATTTGCAAATTGACCATTAATACAGGTTGTATTATTGTAGCCCATTCATTTAAATGTGTTGGCCAAACTCCAAAATCATATTTGGGGGCATACCAAAACACATGTCTATTGACAAGGTGCTTTGGGTACCATTTGCAATGCACCAATTATTCGCCATATTTTCTAGAGAGAAAGTAGTCTCATCTGGGAGGGTCCTCTACTCCTCCGGTGTCATAATATGTACCTGTGTGTTATCTTGTGTTGCATCTCATTTAATGTACAGCACTGCGTACTATGTTGGCGCCATATATACAAAAGTTAATAATGATAATACTTGTGAATATGTTTGGGTACTATGCCCAGAAAACGAGTTTGGATGTTCCAGTGACCTAAGAGATCGATAAGAATAGTAATGAACCCAAAGTAACCCTAAATGAACTAAACTCATATCACACATAAGCTCAGTCAGTGATGACTTCACTATGACCATTTCTGATGCTAGTTGTAATTTGCAATGCTCAAACAACATCGGACCTACTCCGCATTACTCCCAAATATGCAAAGTTAGCATCTGTGTCCTTTAAAAGGAAGGCACATCAAACAAGCAGACTTCCCAAAAGGAAGACCGGCCTACCATACATCACGTTTCTGTTGTCATCTACTTCAGGTTCTAAATGTTCCTGTCCACCCTTGTGTGGTAGTACCTAAAGGTGTTCTCCATAACATTATAATATCACACCAATGTTTTCTCTAGAATTGATATAATATAGTATAGTTTAACATTGTAAAATGCACTCAAAATGTAAATATTAGTTTTGGGTGTGCTAAACTTTTAATTGTAGTTCAATGCTTCCTAGAATTGGTTTCTAAGAAATTGTCATTTGTCTTCATACTTATGTTGAAATTTTGGGAGCATGCCTAAAACAAAAGCAGTGGAACAAAAGAAGAGCTATACGTTGCATCAAACATCAAGTTGGATGTTTCAAAGAGCCAGTCAAAGTGATCAACAAGATGACTCGATGGAAGAGAGTGCTAGAAGTTGTCAGCAGTAAACTTTTAGACCCTCTGATACTTTGCTCCTGGGATTCGTCCAGCCCTTTGGTAAGGTCTGTAAATTGCAAGGGCCAAGGTGACCTCTAAAAGTCTGAAACAGCAGGTAGAAGAGGAAAAGATCCAAGGATTGTTCCAGAAAATAACTTGGAAGGCAGTTACAGAAATAACATGTTCTGCTGCTCGCTCCAGAATCCAGTATGTTAACGGCTTGGCTTAATAGCTTTGTTTTGCAATTTGAAGCCTGCCCCTGGACTATTATATAACTCAATCTTCTGCTGCGAAGCACAGCTTTTGCTTTCCAGACTTTCGAGCTGAAAATGTCACAGTCTTTGCTACAATCAAAGGTGAATCAGTCCTACACTGGTCCAAACAAAGTGTTTTTTTTATAGTTTGATGATGGGTGATTAAACATTAACATCTTACAATTATTTCATGGTGAAATGCAAACTGATTTACTCGTTTCTGGAAATGGCGCCAAGGGACTTCCTATTGGCCGTCCATTACAGGTCGTTTTACAGAAGAGTACAGGTTCAGCCAGCAATGATAGTGCTTGGTCAGTGGTTTCCTGCTTACATAGGGGTTGCTGTCAAAGAATCATCATAGAAAAATTAGGTAATTAATATGGCCTGATGGGTTAAAAGGAGGGACAGTAACATTTTGCCCAGCTTTGGGCAATGATCATAAAATTCTTGAGTAAATACCCCTTTTACAGAAGGCCAGAGATGTAAACAAAGCTTATTTAAAGTTGTTCTTTAATTCAATATCATCCACCACTGGGTAACACAGTAAATGCAGCTTATTCTAAGCAATATAGTTGGATACTTTCCAAGAATTTACACAATGGCATAGCTGTTGAGCAGGTTTTTTTTTTCTCTACAAAAGATGTTATAAAGTCATGGTAATTTTCGTTTTCGTGCACGTAGGCTGATCATACACCTTTAGATCACTCCATACAATTTCCTTTAGACCTACCAACAACTATGTAGTATAGAGGCCTCTCTGATAGAATACATAGTGATTGGAAGGTTTAGAAAGGGCCTCATATTACATGGTTTTGGCAAAACAAAAATTGATTGTACAGAAATTGTATGGCAAGATTGTAAGGTGTATGGGGGCCTTTAGAGTCTCTAGACACGGGTCAATACCCGCTCGATCGATAAATGCTCGAGCACAGAATGAGGACTTCACCACATTGCGTTTGAGCTTTCATTGTTTGGACAAAATCGATGTGCACCACTTTGCGCAATCAATTCCTGTTTACTACTTTGGATTGGAAAATGTATGGATGTTTCCCATCTAAAGCAATGGCAACTGAACAGGGATCTACCAACATGTTGGTTCCCTGTTCAATTGAGCTTTCTTCGAGCAAGATCAATTGATCACGCTCTGAGAAATGGTGGCCACGTTCGATTTGAGAACAATTGATTACCATGAACATTCATGGCGGTCGATTGCTTGGGAATTGATTGGAAAATCGTCCCGTGTATTGCCACCTTAAGACAGCCTGTATAGTTCACCACACAGGGGTGGCATTAGCAGGTCTGGTGCCCATTTTAGTTAAATCTTGGGTTACTACACTTTTATATAAAGTTTCATGGGTCCAATAAAAAAAGCTAATTTGCCCTCCACACCAAAAAAAAAATGCAATTCACAGCCGGTTCAGGGAATTCCTTTTGTTCCTATAGAAAAGGCACAGTGTGTAATGGAATAGAGTGACCTGTTTCACCTGCATAAATAAGTAGCTTTCCCTAGAGTAACGCATCCACAAATGGAATCCATTAACTGCTGTAAGCATCCGGATACCAGTCAGTATGGGTAGTCAGCTCTGCCAGCAAGCATCCAACACATGAAGGAGGCATATTATATTTACCTGTACAGGAAGTTTGCCTTAACAAAGATTTCACCCATATAACTATTTTATTTTAAATTTACAGATGACATTCTTTTAGGGAATTAAACCGACAGCAGGAAACATGTAGGCTGCCATTGATTACCAGTCCTGAAGCGTTCATCCAATGGCTTTCACACGTTCAAAGTCAAAGGCTCCACATTGACCTGCAGGTTCTGAAGTCACCTAAACATTTCTTATTGACTGTAAACATTTATTTCAAAAACCCATAGGAAACCTAAAGGCTTTCAATCTCCATGAGCAGTAAAGGGGAAGCAATCAAACAATGGTCATCATGTCATAAAGTCAACATATAGGAGCTCTAAAGACTGCTAGATTATCCAAAGTGTATCTAAAAATAAAGGATGATATATGAAGGCTTGGAGGATTGTTTGCCCTAGGTTAGTACACTTTGTATGTCAGCACTGCCTTATTGAATAAGTCCAATCTGTATGACATGCTGCATGGCTCTAGCCTGAAATCCATGGGAATGGGAAACGCTATATTTAGCTATAGCAGCCCTATATGGGAGCACATTTACTAAAACTAAAATGGGGGGGAAGAAAGCTTGAAGCTGACGATTGAACATATCCTATCTATTATTAAAGAAAAAAAACATATTTGTCCTTATTTAACTAATTTAGTTAAAGCCCAACTACATTCCGAAGAAAATACACAAGTCTGTTATACGGTTTACTTCTTTAAAGATTTCATTCTTGTTAATCACATACAATATCCTACAATATGCCCCTAAACTCCTCTTTAAGATGGCTCAAGGCTTTTTAACTAGCATCCTCAAGTCCCCCCACCAAGTCTGATTTTAAAGGATATGCTCTCATTAGTGGTCTGCCACCAGCTAGACGAATCTGTCAAGATGGATGAGCCTCAGCTTCTTCCACCTGTGCACTGCAGATGCTCCCTGTACGGCATTTGGGGACGCTCCTAAAGGTCTAGGGTAAGGAGATGGATACCGGGCTCTGCATCGTCTTAATTCAAACCATGAACCTAACGAAGAAGAACATCAATATCTCCAAAGTCACATGATCACCGAGCAACATCATGGGAAGTGAGAGTAGGTATTAGAGAAATAAAGCTGTATGGAACACATACACATCCTCAGGGAATTGATTTCACAATTCATTTTACTGACCAATGAAGCAGAGCCGGGGGAAAGCATGACAGCCTACCGCAGTCATGGAGTGAGGAATCATTCTACATGATGTAATAAAAGCCACGGGGACCACCAATGTCTAAAGATTTTTTAAATGGATTGTATGCATCATGATGATCTCCATGATGGATGGTCTCCAATCGTTAATGTTTCTAAATGAGGACTTATTAGTTGTTTAAGGTAGAAAATACAAATGGCTTAATTGTAAAACTGCTCCATAGAGGAGCTTACCATATTTTAAAGCTGAACTATAGGCTAGAATTGAATTAACCTTTGCAGTCGGACCACATTCCAAGAGTAAATAGCTTGTTTATGTCAAGTAGGCAGAGAAAAGAAAATCCACTGTACATGTATTCACTAACCTAAACATGTGATCCCTTTACCCCCAAACTTTTTCTTACACTCAGCAGTGATCCGATGCTTCATCCCTAGGATCCATGACTACTCACTAACGACCCACAGACCAGAATACGAGAAGAGGGAATGGCGCTGGAGGCAAAAGTTTAGGGAAGTTATGATTGTTTTGTGAGCCTCTAAATATAAACAAGCATTGGGTGGGGGACCTCCGAAACATCAGTGTGGATCTCAGCTTGAAACGTTTTTCAGGCTTTTTGAATAAATAAGAACTATGCGACAGGGTTGTCTGTCACTGTGTGAAGGGACCATTTGCAGCAGTGAAATGGTCTGATGGTGTATCCTGGAAAGAGTCCAGGAAAGTGTTGGACAGAAAAAGTAGGTTGCTGCCCAGTTTTGTTTGTTACAGGGATTTGGACTCTGGAGTGGGAATGGAAGGAACTTGGTGGGCCTTCCCACTCCACCAAGATACACCTGCTGCCTTTGCTGAGGTAAAGGCAATGCTTTGAGTTGAAGACAGCAAGCCAAGAGGTTTGGCATTTTCCGGTGTGGATTTTCTTGCATCCCTGCTGTGTGTGTGTATATATATATATATATATATACATATATACACACACACACACATATATATATATATATATATAATATTTCTATTATAGCCATAAAATTAGGTCAGTTAACTTTGTGTTTACCGACTGCATTTACAACCTAATGAAATACATTCAAAATGGCTCCCAATACAATCTCCAACTACAGTGGTGGGGGGGGGGGGATACAAAACCAATTACATTGCACAAGGAGAAAGAGCAAAGAGTAGACTTTATTCAAGAAAGTTTCAATAGAGAGGAAATCATTCAGCTTCAAGAGAACTGTAGACATCTGGAAGATATACACCAACGGATATTTAATGGAGGTTCAACCTCCAAATGCCTCTTAATTTTCACACTGGTTTCAACATTTCAAAGTTTGAATTTGACTGATTAACAAATTGAAAATCTATTAGATGTTGTGGGTTAATAATTCTCAGTACTACATCTTAGCTTTTTATGCATTTTATAATTACCATAGTTTATTAATGTACAACAATATGAGCTAAACAGTTCACAGTTCTAACTGCTTTGTAACTAGCATTCCAATGTTCTGAAAATACACTGCTCAACCAAAGGGGTCAAGGGTTCTCTGTGTAATCCTCCATGAGGCATTGGATACACATACGTCAACTTACACAACAGCATGTACAGTAAGCTTTTCCAGAGGCATCACACTTACAAAGCTTTGAGCTATCTGACACCATTTGCTCAAGCATATTGAAAACCTTGAGCTTCAGTTTGGAAATGTTCAACCCAGATCTGTATGGGAACACAGGCAGTCTACTTTTATAGAGACTTAACAGGAGGAACAGAGCAGAGGTTGCACAGAATAAAAATTCTGTCAGAAGAAATGCAAATACTGGATTAAACTGCAATGCTGGATCGAAGATAAGCAAGCCGCCATGGGGTGGCAGTTAACATGGTGTAGCATCAATAGACAAAAAGGTACCACTACTCTACAAACAAATTAAGTTCGCCCTTCTTGAAACTTTTTTTATTGCTTAAAGCAAGAACAACCATTTAGATGGCAATCTTTAAAGAGCAAATATTTAGACATATGCAGACGCAAGGATGGAAATGTGCTGATATAATGGCACTACACCTAAAATATCAGTGATAGATTAGAAGCAGTACAGTTGCAATAGAGTAGAACAGTCTATGAGTCTATAAGAAAGCCTAAATTAAAGAATTACACAATATATATTTCTTGGGAACTGCAATGCGAGTCGTCGCCCCCTGCTGTTGAACTGTGGCACTGCATGCTGCATTACAGGTTCCCATCCATGTCAATATTATGTAACAATTCTACAAAATGTGGATGTACTTCTGCATAGGGAAACCTCTCACTAACAGAACAAAAACAGAAAAATATATTCTATGGAGTATGGATACAGTTTGGATAAGCCTTATTGAACAATGTATACATTGACAGTTGGGATTGCTCTAACATACTATGTCCTACACTGTCCTTACACCCTCATTGCCATGCAAGGCACTGCTGTACATGACGTCTGTGCAGCTCTACACTGCTTACATATCAGGCCTCTGCAGTGATATGGAATCTGCTCAGCATCACATGGCAGACTGCAACCCTAGAATAGGAAAAGAGCGTTACATTTCAGGTCTATACCGCAGCAAGCGTGCAGCCTCCAGCAGCGAAGAGGTTAAAATGCAGCCCTGCAGTAGTGAAGTGAGCAGACATAAATTTCCCTGCCATGAACATTGGAGGTTTTTTTTTATTGTTTGGAATCATGCCTTTAAAAGGAAATGACAAAAAAGTCTCTCCCAGCTGAACAGAGCAGTAAAGAGAAGAGGCAGTGCCTTCAGCCCCTCTCATGCATTCCAGTCTGATACAGAGTCACAAGACTTGTCACACAGCACTTTAGCCAGCACTGGAACGCGATCTAAATCTGGATAGCCTGGGCCTGCTCTCTTAAAAAAAAAAAAAAAAACACATAAAAGGAAGCAGTCACTGACACCCTCCTAATGTCCAGAGACTTCTGATCTGCATTTTTTGTAGTGGAAAAACTGTGCTGGGTTCTCATTCCTCCTTCACCCTCCTAAATGCCATTCCTGAGTCAGTAATAGAAAGAAAGATAGAATGTCGAAAACATGACCTGGTGCTGATGGTGAGGTTCAAAAATGTAATAGCGTGGTCACCGGAAACAAATGCCACCCAAATGCATTTGCTATTAAATCTATCAGGATGTTGTGGTTTCCAAAATAAATCTGCCAGCTCTTTCAAACTGCCCCGTCTACAGGGTGACAACGTCTCATATGATACTGTAGATCATTGCTGAGCAGTTGTGAACCAGCAAACAAACAGGAAAAAAAAATCTTGGCACCAGAGATGCAACAGAAGCATCTCCCGCTATGTACGCGACGCCATCATCCAGCATGCCAAACTAATGCTAAAGGCCCCAACAATGATCTTATAAGAGTGTCACGTTAATTATGGCATATTAAATGACTTTCCTCAACAGAACATATTTCAAAATAATTTTTTATTCATCACTTTCACAATATCTCTTGATAACATGGAGAGAGGGACCAAATGAGAAGCAGGTTATATATTGCGTTGCCTAGAGAGGAAAATCAGGAGATATTTAGTGAAAAGGAATCCTCTTCAAGGATAAGTGACACGCTACAGCTAGCTGGGTAATCTTGTTGGAGCCGAAGAGCTCTGAAGCCTTTCTATAGGTCAGAGGATGATAGGATAAGCTGATCCTGAGTGGACTGGATGTCGGGTCTGTTTTCAGGAATCAATAGAGAACGGACGAGTATTATGAAAGCTTGGTACCAGCATCATATATTAATATTACATGTCAGCAGATGGCCAAGGATACTTTGATGACACATGGTCCATATAGACATAAGCTAAATGTCATTCAAACCCAGTATCTAGACCAGACGTGGGCAAACTAAGACCGGGGGCCAAAACTGGCCCTTTTAGTCTTTTCATTTGGCCCTTTGTGACCTTGGTGTCAAGACACTCTCTGGCTCCCCTCATTCTCTGTAATAGGTGAAGATGACACCTAGAGGATAATTTTTGGGTTGTTTCCTAGAGGCCATAGTTTGCCTATAATAAAATGTTTAGGCTTCTCTATCAAAAGCTTCTATGTATCAATTTATTTAACATATTTCATTTTTTTTAATATCCTGTCCTAGCTACGAAGACTTAGGACCCCTATGCCGGGTGGCCCTTGCAGGATCTTGGTCCGGCCGCTAGGTCACATAAAAAAAACCCATTGTGGCTGGCAAGTCAAAAAGTTTGCCCACCCCTGCTCTAGACTCGAAGATAATGGTCCATTCAAAAACTAGCCAACTGGAGATAACGATCCATCATGTTTCTACATACATGCCTAGACCACCATATGTATGGAATCATGAATAGCAATATTCTCTGGAATTGGTTATTCCTACCTACTGATCGAGCATCTGTACAATCCTTTGCCAGCAAGAACATGAACCTGAACGTGTTCAATGCTCGCTCATGAACGCAGCGTTGCAAAATAGTGGCACCTCTTGAACTTTCCATTATTAATCATTTCTACAAACTGATCGGTCTATTCACGCCTTAGCGCAAATCCACACAACTGCATGATGGCTGGAAGATTAAACTCACCCAGGTAGTTCTACCCGTAGCTGACCCCTAACTGTGCTATAGTCACAAGTGACAAAACCAATTTGAGCCTGGCTTGCCGCAGTCACACAGTGTGCAGAACACCGAACAACCAATCTCCAGCTCAGGTACAATCTGCTGCATCTGAGATTACAGAATCATTCCCTTTCCGCAAGAAAAATCCTTCCGATGCAGGAGGGGAAACCATCGCTGCACTTATAATGGGTTTGAGCATGATCAAATAGAATAGACCTGCGTCCCATTTAAAGCGGACCTACCACCAGGAATCTATGTTTTCATGTATGGAAGTGCCAATAATAGGGAGGAATGCAGTGAAAAAACCCAAAAACGTACCTGTAATGA
>CM070034.1:40371120-40386931 GCA_036250615.1 Ptychadena robeensis | reverse complement strand
CTTCTAGTGCCATTCATGAAAACATAGATTCCTGGTGGTAGGTCCGCTTTAAGGTTCTTCAGGGTTATAGAGAAGGTTTTCCTGGAGATCAGAAGCAAAGTGTTAAATAGATGAAATACATATAAGGGAGCTGAAATACCTGTCATAAAAGCTGTATTTGGCTGCTCTGCCACCAGGCACAACCCTCTCTAGAATATCTCCTGGCTGCAGTAAAAGCAATGGCCGTGTATGAGCTGTGAACCCTAACCTAGTAAGAACACAACATACAAATCAAGTCAATAAAAAATGTGCCTGTAAGGAGTGGCAGCATAATGCTACTACTAGTGAGATCCTGGGAGCTACGAGGATCTCAGATTTGGGGTATTCATCATACCCAGGAATATGCATGGAAACAATTAAATGAAAAGTTCACAGAATGGGGGGAAAAAAGGAAACCCCCCTTTGAAATGGTAAACTGTCCATTTCCTAAGGGCAGTGGTTCCCAAGCTGGGGAGCGCAAAGGTAATCCAGGGGTGCGGGCCCTCATTCTTCACCTGTGTTTGAATAGGGAGCGGGTCACGATACTGGTTCTAAATAGAAAAGGGGGGCCCTGCAAGGAAAGTTTGGGAACCACTGCCTTAGGTAGTGGGCAGTATGGTTATATACTCCCATTATTATCTAACCCCTACATGTGGCCACAGGTTCTAAATGGCTTTGGGGACTACAGTATACAGCAAGGGTGTCCAAACTTTTCACACAAAGGACCAGCTTTGGTGAGGTGAACATGTGTAGGGGCTAAGATTTCATGAATCATGAACACTATATGAGATGCATTATGGCTACAGCAGTTTGCGTTTCCACTTGGTAGACATGGGGACATGGTAGACCTCTTGAACTTGAAGCAAGTCTTTTAGACATGTATACAAAAAATGACACTGTTTGGAAATTTAGTGAGCCCCCTCCCCCTCTTGGGTAAGAAATGATAACACCCCAGTGTGAATTGTCTCTATAATAAGTTTCATCACTAAAGGGCTTCAGGCTGGGGAAAACTTAAACATGAGCCATATTTGGCCCCCGGGCCACACTTTGGACATGTGTGGTATACAGGAGGTGAATGGTTTTAGGGGACCGGTCATGCAGCACAAAGCCTAAAGCTGGCCATACACCTTTAGATCTCTCTGTCAGATATCCTTTAGATCTACCAACAACTATGTAGTATAGGGTCCTCTGCAATTGAACACAGGTAGACTTGATTGTTTAGAAAATCCCTCATATTATATGGTTTTGGTAAAACAAAAGGAGATCTAAAGGAAATCTGTCAGAGAAATCTAAAAGTGTATGGCCAGCTTTAGAGTTGTTTCACACCATATACTTTGGTAACGGTAATGCACAAACTAGCGGAGGCATCAGCGTGACATGTTTAGAATGCCCACCCAAGGATCACATGTGTTTTAGGGCGCATTAAGGGACACATTGGCAATAACGTACCCTATTGATATTAACTGTAAAAAAAATAATAAATGACCTTAAAAACATTAGACACGTTTTTCTCCACATCATGCAGACGCCTTCATTTACAGCCAGGGGATGCGTCAGTGTCATTGCCACAGACGCACAGTGTTGCGGCAATGGCAACATGTTTTGTTGCGGGCTATTAAGGGGCACCTCATAGCCCATTGCTTTGAATAGACCTGTGTCCTTTTCGCAGTGTAGATAGGCCCTAACATTAACCTGCATTACAAAGTACCACCGCACATTAGCTCCTCCCATACAAGTATATAGGAAAAGTTTGCAAAGCATGTGCACAGTGCATTACGTGGCAATGCATAACATAGCTCATGCATGTATGGTAAGTTTCCTGCGCTAACGGCAACGCAGTGCATAGTGTGAAATGCCCCCATTAACCTCTTAGGCAAAACACGGGTCATTTTTATCCCTCCAGAGTTCAGCTTTAATGAAAACAGTCTCTTACAAATGCTCATAGCTTAGTTTGAAATGTAATTAAAAATGACAAAGCTAGTGATTTACCAACACAGATTTGCTGTACAAATAGAATAAATGGTGGAAAGATTCATACAGGGAAGTAAAGCGTGTAGGATGGGAGGAGGCCCGGCTTACAATTAACACAATAGCATGGTTAGACTTGCTTTCTCTGAGAGGCGCAGACATAATTCAGGACGTACCGTGCGGGTTTTCTGCTAAGCCTGCATGAAAATACATGTACGTGCAGCAGGACTTCCTCATGTGACTAATAAGACCAGCGAAAGCTGAAAATTCTGAAAATCTGCTTTGCATAACCAAGATCCAGGGCAATCCCCTACCAAGTCTCTAGGCTTCTGCCGCCAACAAAGACCAGAGCTCTCACCTGTGACACCCAATCTACGCTTTGTTAATGATCTGCAGGAAATAAAAGAGACGTAGGGGTCTCCGGGGGGGGGGGGGGGGGGGGGGGGGGGGGGGGGGGGGGGGGGGGGGGGGGCGCAGTCTTGTTAAATGCATGGGCGCCCTTGTGCTTTCAATGAATAACCTACATTTTATTTACCAAGGTCGTTCCCAGTGCCTTTAGAGGGTGAGAAGTTAAGCGGAACATGTGATAGATTATTAGCTCTGCTGGCCGGTGGCCTTGCGTGGATAGTATATTGGGAAGAAAGAAGATTCATGGCGGCGAGGTCGGTTTGGCCCTGGATTTTATGAGATCTAGTTATAGATTACTGCTGACTGACTTCTATACTTTCAACTTTCCTTGCTTTTCATATGAGAACTCCTGACAGTTGTGATTTACCAAATACACTTGTATATTCATTGGAAAACTATTCAATTACGGTAGTTTTTTTATTTAAAGCGTAACAAGTATATAGGTATATGATCTGGTATTTGCCTTAATATCAGTCTCTTTTATTTTCAAACCATTGAATACTGTAGATTCAGTATCCAGGCTTCTCAGGCTTTCTAACACACTGCTGCAGACACATTTACAGCAGGGTAGAGCAGAGAGAACACCTCATGAGGGTGCTGCTGCCCTTTTACTGTCCTTCTGGGATACGTCCTGAACAACAGTGAATTTTAATGACATATTTACAAATAAAATTAATGTATACAATAGTACATGAAAAACACTACTACAGAAACCCCCATAAAAGGTAGCCACACACAGGTCGATTTTCCACTCGATTTCTGACAGATCGATCACTGCGCGCGTTCATGAGTTCGATCGGCAGTCAATCGGGTTTCGATCACCCTGAAAGATCGACCCAATAAATTGGAATCTACTAAACATCGGATCAGACAATGAAGCGACATGTTGGTTTTTTGGTAGATCGTTTGGCAATGGAAGTACATTGATGGACCCACAGCCCTATGCAGCAGCCTTTCCGATCGATGGATTTTGTGGAATCGGCCATTTTGGAGATCGGCTCATGTCCAAATCAGCCACAAATCGGATTCCCAAGGTGGTGTTGCATCTATTCCTGATCCGATCAATTGCCGATTTCTGATCGCCTGGAAAGATTGGATCAGCAATCGATCGGCATTTGATCGCTGACAAATCGACCTGCGTATGGCTACCTTAAGGCCTTATAGCAGGAGGAGGCACCAATCTATCCCATTTGAAAACAGGGATATCGGAAATGACCATTAACCACGGTCAATGTCCGTTGCTTTGCATGGAAACCGGTCTCCATGCAAAGCATAAGCTGAGCTGGAGACACAGCAGTGCTGTCTCTCCAGCTCCTCCAATAACTGATCATCACACTGCTGCGGGGAACATCGGACAGCTCCAATATCGAGCAGTGTTTCCCTGCTTAAGGGCTCCCATATACCTTTAGATTTCTCTGTCAGATTCCCTTTAGGTCTCCTTTTGTTTTACCAAACCCATGTAATATGAGGGACTTTCTAAACCATCAAGTCTACCTATGTTCACTCGCAGAGGACCCGGCACTACAAAGTTGTTGGTAGATCTAAAGGATATCTGACAGAGAGATGTAAAGGTGTATGGCCAGCTTTACTCTCCCTTCTAAGTTCCTACCCCGCTTGTGGGCAGTTTGAGACCCACAGGTTAAAAACCACTGCCTTACAAAGTGGAAATCAGTACCACATCCTTGCAAGAAATAAACCTCAAAATCTTTGAACTTTTATACACTAAAGTTAAAAGATTTTGAGGTTTAATTTATTCAATGGTAGATGAGGGTACCAACTAACCATCAGATATAAACTTTTTGAAGAACTTATTAGATCCATGAGGTTACATTTACATGGTCGTTTCCGGAGCTGCTGTATGCCCGCAGCAGCTGGGGAAACGACTACCTGCGTGCGCATGCTTAAATGTGCAGGCACTCGCAGGTCATCCTGATAAGGACCCCATGGAGGTCCTATCGGACAAAAGCAGTTGCAGTTTATGTTCGTTTACCTGACTGTTAAAAACCACCAGTGTAAATGAGCCCTGCTTCTGGTTCCAAGTTTTACCAGCCATTTCAAGTGGGTTTAAATAAAAAAGAAATCTGACCATTGTCTGACAACTGGCGTTACCTGCTCTGTTCATTTGAACATTTTTCTCTTGGTGCAGAACGCACACAGTAGAAATGCCACATCTCAGCGCCATACTACAAGAGCTAGCAATTGACCATAGGAATATTTGGTGCTACAATATAATGTGGCATTAGAATATCAATGCAACCTAGTGTGACAGGTTGATTAAATAAATAAGGTTTCCGATATACATATTTAAACAAAACAAGGGCTAGTGGATATGTTTTTTTTTTTTTTTAAAGAAGGAACCAGCTTAAAGTAATGATTCAGGAAGCATGTGAGATATGTTAATGTTTGAGGTCGGTCTGTTATAGCAACACTAAGCATGCAGCCTCCTGCAGAGTCTCCATTATGTTATGTTTATAAAATACCATTGGACGGATGATATAACTTATCCCGGGGTCTGTTTTTCAGCCATATACACATTGAGCAAGAATCCAACACGGCAGAGAATCACTTATCTAATTAGAACACAAATATAGCAACAAAAATTCTAATTAATGAATTTTACTAGCACCAAATACACTTGCAAGGTTGTTATAAAACTCTCAGGGCAGGTCCTTACCTAAATGTGATGCAGTACCAGATCTCACCAGAGAGGGTGCTAGAAGTAAACCTGACATCATGAGTAACTATTACTGGAACTTCATTTAAAATTCATTAGAAGGATGTAGTGTGTTCTTACATGCAAATAAAACATACAATTCCAATGATATCAGATGACTGAAGACCTTGAACAGCAGCACTTAAAGTAAGAGCCCAGCAATTGAAGCCAATAAGGTTCTGCTGGAGCTCTCTGCCAACAAAGCACATCGGTCAGGAGAAGTGTCCAGTAACTAAACACATATATGCATTTCTGCTGTGTATTTACCTACCTGTCTGGAGTCTAGATATCAAGAACCTTCCCTCAAAATGAAACAAAAAATGAACACAAATTTAATTGTCCACCATAAAGCATTTAATCTCAGACTATATCTTAACAGTGGTGGAGGCAAAGTTCAGTTGTTACAACTCCTTTCTGAACTTTGTGCTTTTTCTAGTTCTGCTGTACTATGTAGTTTTAAAGTCCTCACAAAGTTCAAACTTATTCCCTTTTTTCTGGCAAATAACTTTGTCTCCAAGCGAGTCGTAAATATGATCAAATGTCGAGCCGTTCTTAGCCAATGTATTACCACCGTTCATCCGTCCGAGAATTATTTTTGGTTCTGTTCATTTAGGTTGAAAGTTTATGGCAAGGCAACGTCTTCATCAGATCAGCTAATGCTTTCTTAGGAGGTTATAAAACTGCTTAATTTGGGAAAAAAAGTTACAGAAACTAAGTACAAGTGTACATTCCGGCACAGTATGCACCAGAAGGAAATAGTCAGAGGTCAAAAACTAAAGCCGGCCATATACGTAGCGATCCCTGCGCGATCCCCAAGTGGCCGACTGCAGCATGATTGCAATTTTGGCCCACATGGATCGGTCGCTCCATATGGGCAGCTGCGATCCATGGGCGATTTTGTGGCAGATTGAATCCCACAAATCGGCTGCAAAATCGTCCGTCGATCTATGCATGTATGGGGGGCATAAGTCTGGCCCACAGATAATGGCCATGTAGACTCGAGCCCAGTCAATCCATAGCTGTGTTCACAGATGTCTTAAAACCCGAAATATCTGTTACCCAAGCAGTCAAGCAGTTAAACAATAAGTTTTAAGCCATCATCCCTATATAAACAAAACAAACAAAGAAATGGTGCACCCAACTGTCTGGCTCCTGTATAGCCAGGAGTTTAGACAGTCACGGGGGGACTATGTCTGGCAATATGATAGTAGAAAAAATAATCACATAATTTACAAATACGTATAAAAGTCTTTACGGGGTTTCTTTCCCCAGTTTATTCAGGCGTAGCAAAAACATGCATAGATCCAGGCCAATTTAGGCAGAACAATCCTATCTTGTACACTCGACGCGTTTCGTGGCCTGGCCTGGCCTCAAGTATGGCTAGCAATGAGACTGGCCAAACTTGAGTTCCAGGAAGCAGACAAAAAAAAAGTGGGTGGACATTCCCTCTAACCCCACTCGCCTACAAGGGAGGATTTTCCTTCCGTCAGCATCCATGCAGGCAGGGGAAACTGCAAAGACATGACCACCCTCTACCACATTGTCTTTCGATCATAAGTGGTCTCAGCTTTGATCTTTAGGGCGAACGTATATTTCCCCCCTCGTGATTTCTGTGGGAAAGTGCATCTTATAGACCAAATAATACAGGAGATGGCATTGTTCCAGCACAGGTATTTTACCTCAAAGTCTTTTTGACTTGAATTTGAACTTAAAATTGATGCATGAACAGCATTGACTAGAGCAATAGTCTCTTTATTGCAATGTTCCCAAAACCCTTCTCTTCATCTCCAGCAATGACGATAACATGTTCAGGGGATTTGCAATTAACAAAACAAAGAGTCGAAATTGGTAAAGAAAAAAAAAAACCCAATTATTACCATTTCTATTGGAGGAGAAGACGTTGCACATGTGTTCTCCAGCCTGCAGCAGACTGAGGACATTCTTTCTAAAGTTGGCCATACACCTTTAGATCTATCTGTCAGATATCCTTTAGATCTACCTACAACTATGTAGTATAGTGTCCTCTGTGATTGAACACAGGTAGACTTGATTGTTTAGAAAGTCCTTCATATTACATGGTTTTGGTAAAACAAAAGGAGATCTAAAGGAAATCTGACAGAGATATCTAATGGTAAATGGGGACCCACATGCTAAGTGACTCGACTCTATCTCATTAACTGCTTTAGATTTTTTAAAATGAAGAGCACTAAATGTACATTGGGCATACCTGTTAAACGTGGCTCATGTAGGGAAAGCTCTCTAAAGGCAGACAGCAGTAAAAACCCAACGGGTGCTCGAATAGTTCCAGAAAGAAAATCATGACTTGACATACATTTTAACAATAGGAGATCCGACACCATAAGTACCCTTATTACAACTTCAACTCACATAATTGCAGTAAAAAAGTAAGCGGTCAGTGACAGATGATCCATGGACACTGTGTGCATTTCATAGAAATGGCTACTCAGAAAGGAGCAATAGTACAACACGCTGGTTTTGGAGCTATGTGTGCATGGAGAGCCATTACAAAGTCCCTATAGATACATTCGATAGAGATAAATGAGACAAATAGTTTTATTTATAGATTATTTGTTTCTTCCACAGTTCCTGCCTTTTTCATGTTTCCACTATAAAGAAGACAGACTTAATGGATTTCTCGAAGACGAGTGATGCGTAGTGTTCACACACCATCCCCATTATACTCTGTCACAAGCAACTGTATATAAATAGCTTGATCAGGAGTCATTTCATCCAATTACAATATTTTGAAAACATCAATGTAGTCTCTGCATCATATCATGGGGACGCAGTAATAAGACAACCAGGCAGTGAGCCCGAGTCAACGAAGACTTCATGATCCCCTAGGATGTAGTAACAGAATGAGTCTATATATGTATAGGAAAGATCCTCAGCCATCAAGCAGGGTTGGCCCGAGCCCAGCAGATGATAGGGACCCATGTACTGTGCACATTTTGGAGGACTTGGTAAGCAGGTGATCAGACATCTCTTACAGTCAAAGTCCAGTATGGATTTCTACAGAGAAGAAAAAAAAAAAAATCAGGGAGATGAAAGGATATCTTTGTGGGAAGATGGGCAATTGAGAAAGCCTTGTAAGCTCTCTCATATTGACCCTTCCACGACCTGATTACTTCAAGAGATGCTCAATTTAGTTACATCACTTTGCTTTAGTTGAGCCAACTACACAAGAGATTTTGAATTACTTAGTGGCAAGAGATTTACTGCCTGTTAAAACGGTCTCTAATGTATCACGCTTATTTAAACTACACTGCTACATGTAGATGTGCGTATATATGTTCTTTTTACATATATGTAGATATATGAAGAGATTGGTTTCCTGGACCAGCTGATGAGTACTTTGTGGTCCAGGTCTAATCCCCATGTGCATACTGTAACCAGATAGTGGTCCGAATGGACTGCACCCTAGTGATGCACTCTAGCCTGACGTCTTTCAACAATTGGATACTCTGATTAAAAAATTTAAAAAAGAGCAGATTCACCTATTCTACAAGAATGGTTCATGAATACTATTCTTTCATACAAGCAGACATAAGCCGTATTTCTGTCTAGATGTGCCTTCCTGTCAAGCTGAGCCCCCCCCCCCCCCCCCCCCCCCACCACCTGCTACTGCGCTATATGTGGGCACAGTGATCTAGGCGGTAGTAGAGAGGTACTAGTCAAGAAGAGGCCCCCTTGGTGTCATTGACAGCTCATTATACAGGGGTCCCGAGGGGGGGGGGTGACTGATCTCGACAGGTACCCTGCAGGTCATTCTGCTATGGGTGGGGACCTAGTGAGGTATCTCAACATGTCCCCTGTCCATAGCAGATAGAAACTGCACTGACAGTTGATTCTGATATGGACAGGGGACCGTCGAGTTCGGGACCTATCTTGACGGATCCCCAGTCAACTATTACACATCCTAAAAGTAGATGCGATAGCAGCATATGTAATGAGTGACCTGCTACCCCTGATGGATTGTATAATATAGGGAGGCTCAATTGAATGGGACCGGGATTGGCCATCACCCTGTTACCAGTTGTTACCAGGCAAACCCAACATACGTGAGCAAGTCACCTGCCAGGTTTTCATAAAAAGAACCAATTTTTGAAAATTTACATCTACTTTAAATAGGTAGTGCGTACTATTAAAAGTTCCCATGTCTACACATTTGAATCATTTCCCAACAGAAAAAAAACAAGAATAAAAAGCAAGGCAGGAAGAAGAGAGATTTTACAGCTGCTGTCCAAGAGTTACCCAGAATACGTATACCAGACATAGCAGTTCATTATTTTCCTAATTAATTTATATATAGACAATAGAGATGGTCGAATTTTTCGACTTGCTAACTTTGTAAGCTGATTGCAAAGCCCCTGAACATGGTATCATCACCAAAATTACTGGAGATGTAGAGAAGGGTTGGAGGAACATTTGAAAAAAATTGTTTTTCTCTAGCACATGTAGTTTTTGCATAAATGAAGTTCAAATTAAAGTCGAAATTCCGATTTTCGAAATTTTTACTTGACTTTGAACTTCATTTGTGAAAAACTATTGGTGTTAGAGACATACTTTCTTTTTTGAAATGTACCCCCAACCCTTCTCTACATCTCCAGCAAGTTTGGTGATGATACCATGTTCAGGGGCTTTGCAATTAAGTCGAAACCGTCGAAATGGTCAAATTTTTGAAAAAAAATTCGACCATCTCTAATAGACAATAGGCGGGATTGTAAAAATAAACCTGGAACATGTGTAACATTATAACATATGAGGAGTACATTATATCAAAATTACAGTTCTAAGAGGTGCTTTAGATGTGGTGCTCACAAGAGGATATCACGGCTACTACCAGCGTTACAGTTTGGAACCCCCTGTGACAATTATCTAACAACCTAACAGGATTTTTTTTTGTTTAAAAAAGAAAAATAAGTATCGGAGAGCTTTGTTTTCCTTTATATTAAATGAGGGGGGGGGCGACATCATAAAGTGACAGGTGCCAACAGAGCAGATGTCCTTAGTTTCTATATTATCAAAGACAAAGGTATTCGAAAAAGCAACACCTTGGGGGTGGCGGACATAATACGAACAAACAAGATCTAAGTCTTCATACTATTTACAAGAACTGAACACAAAATGTTCCATTTGTCAAATATTCCCTTTCTAAGGAAGTGAAAAGATCAAGTTAATTGCAAATTGTATTTGATGCTGAAGCAATCTCAGTATGAAGTCTGACAGCAGAAAATTTTGCAATTCCTATCAGTCGACCAGACATTTATAAATTTGTGCAGTTTCTCCACAGTCTGTTTACCAAGCAGCGGGTGGTTGGGGGCACTGCCAATTAGCTTACAGCAGTAAAGTTGCTTGGTCCATCATATCAGCCAAGAAGGTGGACACAATAAAGGCTTATTCAGCGCCTAAAAAAATGTTTAATTGCAAGAAAACACACAAACATTAAAGAGGTAAGTAGAAGATAAAAAAAAAATAAAAATAAAAAAAGAAGAAGCACACTTGTACTTGTGCCTATACCCATGACTTTTTACATTGTAAAGCAGTAAATGAGCTCCACAAATCCATTACTGAGCACTCTAGCTACATTGCCAATTGCCAAGTTTGAGTTGGGTTTCAGTCTAAAGCACCACATACACATTTAGATGACCCCATTCAATTTCCTTTAGATCTACCAACAACTATGTAGTGTGGGTCTTCCCTGATAGAATAAATAGTGATTGGAAGGTTTCGAAAGGTCCTCATATTACATGGTTTTGGTAGAAAAAAAGATGATTGTACAGAAATTGTATGGCAAGGTTGTAAGGTGTATGGGGGGGCTTTAATACTTAGAAACATCTGCTGGTAGTTTACATTAGAGAGCTGGCAGGTTTCCAAGATTGTAGTCTCGAAAAAAAGTAAGATTTCAAAGAACTCAGAAAACAAATGTATTCCTAATGATTATAGCCACAGAGGTCAATGAGAGCCTGTTTTAAAGTGCTTTCTCTGCTTGTTCAGAATAAATAAACATTTTATGTGCATACTTTGGACACTGGAACATTTTAACTAGAGGTTAATAAATGTGGAAGTTCTTACATTTGATTCTATTTAAAGAAATTGTAAATTTGTTGATGTATAAGCCAAAGCGTTTCAAGGACTCAGCAGTCTCTCTTCATCAGGGCTTTGATGACTGAAGTAAGGTGAATCAATATTGTATCAAGAGGTATAAATCTGTGTCTATGTTTCAGAAAGTGTTCATTCTGCTGTCATTGGATAATATATATATATATAAATACAATTAAATAGATGCAGATTCCATTAAAGGTTACATTGACTGGTGTTTCTAGGCTCATTCTCTAACTCAGGGGTCAGCCGGATAGTGACTGTTTTTTACTCTACTTCATCAGTGCCAGTTCACATGAACTAAAAAAAACATGCCCCCAAGTTAGAGCCTCCCACTTATAAACATTTAAAGGATTTATAAAACACAATGTAAATCCCTGTGGCTTGCACAGTAGACTTACAAGGCTTACTAGAATCCCAGCGCAGTTAACTAGCGCCGGCAGGTCTCCACTATCACTACGCCTCTTATAAAGTAATTAAAAGGTTTGACATACCATCCAAATGCCTAGCACAGTGGTATCTAACTCCTGATAAATGTTTAGTCCCGCACGGTGCGGCGTGTACTGGTTAATAAGTTATTAATGAACTCTTTGCCACTAAACTGCAGTGCCTGCAAGAAATTCTGCTTACTAACATAATACAGAAAGAAATACGACCAAAGTGTTTGTTTTCAGCCCTTACCAACAATAGGACACTTTCACAAAGTTATCAGCGTCAGATCAATTATTCACCCCGCATCATGTCCTTCCCCCACAAATAACCAGGAGGAGACAAGAAAACAAGCCAAGTGCTTGTCTGGTCTGTGAATTCTAATGTTGGCTATATATGGTGGAGTAAAGGCCCCCCCCCCCAGGTATCAAGATGAGAGACAGAAAGCAGCGCACTCCGTCGAGGAGAGTATCGCCGGGCACTCTTTGTGGTCCCCATTCAAACTGAACGCATCAACCTGAGATTTCCGGACATGTCCATTCTCTGGCTGACCGAGCATTGGTGACACAGGGATCTGTTGCCCCATGTGGGCACCCACAATCTGACCGATGGCCAGGAGCGCACATCTGTCGGTGGCAAAATCGCCCGCGTCTCGCTACTAACGTTTACCTTAAGCATGCATATTCCCGTCAAACCTAGATATGTCAGGCTATATCCAGTAGAAAATAAAAGTGCATTTCCAACACTACTTATTACTATTAGCCCAAGGCTGCATGGCTGAGGATGTCTGGTGTAGTCTTCCACCTTCCACCATGCTTCACTGTTGGGATAAAGCATATTTGTATGAATGTATTGGTTTTCTTCCATCATGTTCTGGCAGAGATTTTGATCCTTGCAGCCTTTAACAAAGAAATGCAGTATTATTTCCTAATGAGTCTGGTAATCTTTTTCCTTTATGGCACACTCACTCTAAAATGGTGAAAATTTAGCATATAGGTAGATCCCAAGCTATATGGACTACTAGGTCAATATTCATTCCATTGTGTGCGTCCTTGTACTGATTTTGAAGGACCCTCACATTGATACAGCAGGAGCATTCACCAGATCAACCTCATTTTGCCGATATGTTTCAGAATAGCTCCAAAGGACGCTGACCTCATTTTAAAAAAACATTTAATCAAGAGAGATCAGTGATCAAATACAATTGCAGATCCATATTAATAGCAGAAAACGTGCCAGTGGGAATAAATACACCAATGACCTCTAAGACTGTATTGTGAATAACTAGGTTACATAGAGAGCTGCTGTAGCCAAGAAGCTTTCGACACTATTTTAAAATGTAACTCAATAGGCGTCACATGTGCATGTGCCTTGTGGATTTTCCCCATATCTATGACTATTCAGTGGCAGCAGGGTAAAGTTCAAAGCATAGTAACCCCTAAGAGACACACTGTAGCCCACTGTAGACATGGTCTGATTTTCTAAGGTTGCCATGTACTATACCTATGGTATTTTGGGTCTAGTGCCCACAGCCGATATCCAGACCTAATGCTTTTCCATAAAAATGTGATTCCACTACACCACCCTTTTCTATTTAGCAACATTATTGAGCCCCTCCTTCCCATTCAAATACAGGTTCAGAATGAGGGCCGGCATACCCTGGAATACCTTGGCAGCACACCCCCAGTTTGGGAACCACTGCACTACACCAACTGAGCGGTTATTCTGATAAAGGTTAAGGTGTAATATTTATTAAATAGTACAAAATGCGCCATGGGAAGATATGAAGCAGAACGTGGCAAGTTGTAGGGTTCATTAACGTTGTAGAGGACAGGTAGAGGGGAAAAGTTTGGATTAGAATTTCATGCATAGGCTGTTTCCCTGAAAATGGTAATCCCCCCATTCTGTGTCTCCTGTGCCATTTTGATTCCCCCCTCTGATCCCCCTGTGTCATTTTAAGTGATCCCCCACCCTGATACCCCAGTGCCGTATTGTTCTTCATGGAAAAATGAAATGGAAAATAAGACGTAGGGCATCTTTGGGAGCAAAAATTTATATAAAGACACTGTCTTATTTTCGGGAAAACATGGTAGGGGCTAATGCGGTACACATTTGACCTGCAGTAGGCGCTATGGGGGGGGGGGGGGTTAGTGAATTCACATGACAATGCAGCTTAGGACTCCCGTCTTTTATTTCATACTGAAGCCCTGTTAACTCGGTTTATCAGTTTATCATTTTGATTTGCCATGCACAGCATATTTTATATTACTGATATATAAAGAATAAATAAAATATAATAGTCCCACACTTCTTGCAGGTGGTCCTTGATGCGAGATTACAGCAAGCATGTGAGCTCCCATACTTAACTACTTTTGTAACTCTCATTGATTGTTCTTGGCCTTTATTATCAACAATAAATGTCATTGTCCTCTGCGCAGTACACAGTCCGCACTGCTGCTGCTTGGAGGATGAAGAATGGTGCAGAGTACAAGTGGGAATCAGAAGAGGAGACACTGCTGTGAGCAGCCTTATGTCCTTCATGTCAGTAAGAGAAACCATGCAGACTTTGCTCCAGCAGCCTCGTGCCTCCATTCAGCAAGGACTGTAGTAAGGAGGATGTGGGAGGGGGTGGGAGTGAAGGGGGCCGGTTGGGTAGTCATAAAGTACGTCAGCAGTCTCTGAAAACGCCTCCCATTTATCATTTACAAGAGCAAAGCATGTGACTAGGAAACCTTACACGCAATTGCATCAGAGGCTACATAGATGGCCAACGCAAGCAAAAGTGTGCTCAGCACTATTGTCTTACGACATTGGTACCTGGCCGCTACCAGTCACATAATGTTTGCTCATCAGCAGTGTTGGATAATATTTCATTACAGACACTAACTATGTAATCCTACTTGGACTATTTTTGTAGTCGTGAAGTAATCAGCATAGCTAGTGTTCATCATTGTATTGTCACGGTCCCCTTTTGCCTTGGGGGTTAAGACAATAAAACGCAATAATCTTGTCTCCTTAAGGCCCAGTGAGTATGTCAGAGAAAAACAATACATATAAAACGGTGATTAAATAAACATTGCATTTAAATTGCCTGATTTACAGTCATTTATGGATACAAGAGTGACAGCCATGTCATCTCCCGCTAGTGGGATAGCATTGTTCCTTTGGTCCACCGGATACAACGGACAGTGGTTGGGGGGAAAAGCGCGTTCCCAGCCTCGTGTAGGGTAATCTGATCCTCTTCTTTAGGATTTCATATGTTTAAGATGCCAGCATGGTCTTATCACACTGCACACTATACTCCATGACCTTTGATCGCCATTATCTAGCCATTTCTTTGAATGAAGAACACTTAAGATAGACAGACAAAAAACTGTTTTGTAATGAGCAAGTGTAACCTTTGTGCATATCAGGTTTAAACCTGGGAAGAGATGGTCACCCCCTAAGATATATGACCTAACTGTAGTAGGTTATGGACACATTTGAAACTTTATGGCCAACCAACCAAATCATTGCCTAAAGCCCCTCATAAACCTTTCAATCTCTGTACAATTTCCTTTAGATCTACCAACAACAATGTAGTGCCGGGTCCTCCCTAATAGAATACATGGTGATTGGGAAGGACCTAATATTACATGGTTTTGGTAGAACAAAAGTGGATTGTACAGAAATTGTAAGTAAGATGGCAAGGTGTATGGCAGCATTTAGTTGCACAAGATATAGACTTTTAAGAACAGTGAAGGCCATTTTAGCTGCAACAGGGAGTGTTGAAGCATAACTCCATATTACTGCCCAGGGTTCTCAATGAGTTGTCCATCAAACTCACAACTGGGATGATGATCAGGTGTCCACAAACTTTTGGCTACATAAAGTAGTTGAGCAAGTTAGTATAAGCCAATAATATCCAAACCTAATAAAATAAAACTATAAGATGCCCTTTAGAAGGCTATCAAAGACTCATTAACCACTCCACCAGCGAGATGTTTCCAAACACCAGCAGCACCCAAAATGCCATAATAACCAACCAGTTAACATTTACTTTATCACCACCAACAACAATAAAACATCCAAAGTCCTTTAAAGGACTTCTTTTGTTTACTTATCACTAGTGATGATCGCGAATATTCGGATTCCGAATATTAATCGCGAATA
>CM070034.1:40332331-40353884 GCA_036250615.1 Ptychadena robeensis | reverse complement strand
CGTTCGCCAACAGTCCAGGCCGATGTTCGGCCATCACTATTGACAACAGTAACATTCTGCAGACTTAAAACATGTTTGCAGACCATTCCAGGGCAATACTAATAAAATATTGGCCCATGACCTTAAACAAGTCACTCTATTTGCTACTCTCTCGAAGACCAGAGAACAAAATCCATTCTGCTATCTTGCTTGGAGTTTGCTATGCAGGGTAAAGGCTTGTGAGACTGCAATGCAGTATAATACATACATTTTATTGCTATAGTCTCATTTAAGCTTTTGCGTTTTGAATAAAAAGTATTTGTCTATTGGAAAACTAAAGCTTACAGTAAAAAAATCAATGGTGAGCATGCAATTAAATTAATTCTTTAGAATTAACCAATACAGAACACATACTAGCAGCTTTGGAGACTACAACTATTTTATTATTATTATCTTGTACTTATATAACGCCAACATATTAAGCAGGGCTTTACAGAATATATATAGTCATATCACTAACTGTCTCTCAGAGGAGCTCACAATCTTATGTCCCTAACACATAGGTCACATGTAACTAGCATAGGAGAATCTGTATTTGGGTAAGCCAATTAACCTGCTGCATGTTTTTGGAGTGTGGGAGGAAACCAGGGTACCCAGAGGAAACCCACGCAGACACAGGGAGAACATCCAAACTCCTTGCAGATAGTGTCCAGGCCAGGATTTGAAACTAGGACTCTAGTGCTGCATGGTCAGAGTGCTAACCACCCGAGCCACCGTGGGAATTTCAATATGGCTCATATACTGTCATAAATTATAAGGAGGAATAATAACTATGAGCTGTATCCAGTGGTCGTTTTAGACATGGGCCACCTGGGCAATTGAAATTTTTGTCGATGCCTAGATATCTCCCCCACAGTGCAGCCGCCTAACCGTGTGCCCCCCTGGGGACAGAGATGAAGTGGAGGAGGGTTGGAACAGAGGTCTCACCACTGTTCACTTTAACATGTGTCAGATGGGGTGCCCAGGGCCCCTATCTCCCTAGGACCTCCCCTGGCTGTATCAATATCACTTGTATCAATCTGATTGTATCACATTTTGTGCTGCATTGTGCTGCATTCAGTGGCTCCATGGTCATCCAATTTCCAATACTTTAATTGTCTTCTGGGCCAAGAATGGTTCAATCAAATACCTGATGGTAGGGTAAGGTTTAGGATGATAGCTTACCTAGACTTGGTCTACTATGGTCAACATTAGGGAACTAGCTCTGAAAGATGACATGAAACCATTACAGAGGTATATTTGCTACCTTTGTTTGTAACACATGGTTTAAAAAAAAGTCTAATATCATCCAGATAACCTCACATTTCTACAGAACAAATAAGAAATCCAAGATGCAACCTTCTGCATCACAATCGTCCAGCCATCCTGTTATTCATGAGGCTCCATTTTCGCTGTGCAAAGCCCTGATGAAGGGTGGATTGCTGCGCCCCATGAAACACAAATTTCTTAATTTTTACTGTTAGTTAAAAATTGGTCTTTACTCACAAACTCATAAACACATATTGATGCTATTGAATTCTGCATCTTCACAATACAAACTAAGTTTCAGCAGGTATCTCAGGATGTGTATGATCAACAGCGCTAAGATGCAACAAGGAATTTTATTTTGTATTTAAAAAGGTAAATGACAACTTCCTATGTATTACTTTTGCATTTCATTCTTTTTTTGCTTACATTCACCTTAATCTATAAATGTCAAGTTTTTGTTTCTGAAAATGTATTTGTGCCCTTTAAAACAAGTTTTTGTAATTTGCCCTTTCATTTTCCCTTCCAGCTAGTTCCTAGTGATGAGAAGTGTTGAGCGTCAAATGTTGAATATTTTTCGTGAATATCGGCAATTCGAGAATTCTCAAATATGGCAATTTAGAATATTCACGGTTGCGAAAAAAATATTCACATTGCGAATATAAAGATAGCTTGTGACCATTCATTTAGAATATTATTTTGGTGATATTTTTGCAATGCATGGTCATACTGCGAATATTCCAATTTACAAATCGATTATTAGTAGAATTATTCCTGAAATCGCAAATTTTGCCAAATATTCACAATAAATGTGTCAATTCGAGAATTTCTGATCTCCAGTCATTATTAACTTCATTGCACATATTGGCACTTGTACATGTGCATAATGCGAATGCAATGCACAGTAGTTTTGTACCGATGTAAGAAAAATCTCAAACATTCGCGATTATGAAGATATACAGTTGTGTTCAAAATTATTCAACCCCCACTGAAATTGAGTGTTTTGGCCATTTTGGCATTGATTTTGATCATTTCAGTCATCCTGTTTACAATGAAATCAGTGAGGCACTTGTAAGTCAGAGAAATATAACATAACATTAATAATGAAATAACCACAAATGTCTTTTCTGTGCTCACATCATTATCAGTTTTATTCAACCCCCAAGTGACATTCATTCTTAGTACTTAGTACAACATCCTTTTCTAGTTATAACAGCTTTTAAACGTGAAGCATAGCTTGACACAAGTGTCTTGCAGCGATCTACGGGTATCTCCGCCCATTCTTCATGGGCAAAATCCTCCAGTTCAGTCACATTCTTGGGCTTGCATGCTGCAACTGCTTTCTTCAAGTCCCAGCAGAGGTTTTCAATGGGATTTAAGTCTGGTGACTGCGATGGCCACTCCAAAATGTTCCAGCCTTTAATCTGCAACCATGCTCTAGTGGACTTGGAGGTATGCTTGGGATCATTGTATTGTTGAAAGTTCCAGCATCTCCCAAGCTTTAGGTTTGGGACAGACTGCATCACATTTCCTTCCAATATCTCCTGGTACTGAAGAGAATTCATGGTACCTTGCACACGCTGAAGCTTCCCTGTATCTGCAGAAGCAAAACAGCCCCAAAGCATGATTGACCCCCCGCCATGCTTCACAGTAGGCAAGGTGTTCTTTTCTTCATAGACCTTGTTCTTCCTCCTCCAAACATAGCGTTGATCCATTGGCCCAAACATTTCTAATTTTGTTTCATCAGTCCACAGAACACTATCCCAAACCTTTTCCACATGACTTTTGGGATACTGCAGTTGACTCTTCTTAGTCTTTGGAGACAGCTATGCAAACAACACTATTGGTTACTTCATTTTGTAATTTAAGGACTGATTACAAGGTATGAAGACCTAAAAACAAAACTGTTCTATACTACAGCTTACCAAATTTTACAAGTATTGTCAATGTTAGATTTCTTTTTTTCAAGCTAAGAACATTTATTGTAAGCAAAGCAGATATCTTGTCAGAAATGCAATACCCTTGCCATGTGACCTGAAAATAAAGCACAGAGCTCCTTATATTTCTTGTTTAAACTCCTAGTCCCATTAATCCACCATGTAATGGACATTTAAAACAGGACAATTACCTCCCTTTCTGGTCTTAATCTGATTTGAAATACGCTATATGAAGAATATTATTCATCCAGGATATGGTATAGCCAGTAGGAGATAGTATTACTTAGCTGGACTTGTTAAGTAATGTTACAAGAGTAAGAACATATAAGGAAAGAATCTTCTATACACCTCCGTTTTCTCTCCTGAATGGAGACTAGGGGACTTTTGAGGCCCAATATATGATACCATGTTTCCCAGAATATAAGACAGTGTCTTATTTCTTTTTGATTGCAAAGATGCATTACGTCTTATTTTCGGGGGATGTCTTATTTTTCCATGAAGAAGAATATGGCACTAGGGTATCAGGATGGGGGGATCACTTAAAATGACACAGGGGGAAACAGAGGGGGGATCAAAATGGCACAGGAGACTCAGAGGGGGGATTTCTATTTTAGTAACCCCTTCTCATCCTCCTGTGTCGTTTAGATTGCCCCCTCTGATCCCCCCTGTCCAGAGTAACAGTACCATATCTTTGGGGGTGCTTTATTTTCGGGGGTATGCCTTATATTTCAGCATGAGGCAAAAATGTAATGGTGCCTTATTTTCGGGGAAACAGATGATTTTTTACATTAAGTTTTCAGTTTGATTGACTGATTATACAATATACATCTCATGTTCCACCAATCCATAGAGAACATTTACAAATGTAATAAATATTATTAACTTTAGTTCCAACGCATTTCCACATGATGGCTTCCTCAGGGGATGCTTTACCCTGATGTGTTTCATTGATTAGATAGACGTATTGGATCTAAAGTGAATCTGACAGCATGAGGACATGGGGAGGAGCGGGGAACCCACAAGGTCTCCAGTAATAGTAAATAAAGTAATGGTCTTATTGTTGAGTCATCATGTTAATCTTGCAAGCCAGCTAATTTATTTATGTTTCAAAAAACTTCACTGTCAGTGTTCTTTTGCGGCTCTGCCAGATTCCCCCCCTGCACTGTGATATTGTTTAGTAATGTGGAAGATGTCACATAGCAGATCAAAGCCTTTGTCAAACTGAAGAATTGTCTTGAACAGGTCACTCCATTGCTCCTGTACTGATTCTTACCCATTGGTTGCTTAATGGTAGGCAGGTGTAATGTGTACAGAAGACCCTTACTGTATGTGTCATGTTCATGTTTAAGCTAAGAAACTACCATTTCACCCCTTTTTCCTATCCCCCCCCCCCCCCAGGATAAGTTTCCAGTAAATTTCCTATGAACTTTGTCAGTACTAACTGAAGTAACAGGAAGTAAGGGTTAGGGGCTAGGAGGTTTGAGGGAGGTGGGTGTCCCACCCCCCCCACACACACACACACACTTTTCCCCACACATTCACAAGACAACCGGGATGGGAAGTTAGGAAGGCCGCTTGATGGAAAGAAGTTCAGAGTGTCACTGTGGTGGCATGCACCCATGACATAATTTGCTGTAAATTATCCTTTATTGGGAAAGGGAAAACTTGACAGGATGCCCCTTACCCAGTAGATCAGCAAAGCAGGAAAGTATGAGTTGTTGGCTTTTCCTTTTTTTAATTTGATACAGATTTAGCACAGACCTGTCACAATGTAGGAGGTAACTTTTTTGCCTTTTCTTAGATCTAGATGTATTACTGACACTTCACGATTATTGAAGGCTAAGTGATTGTGGCACGATGCAACATTGTGTAGTCTAAGCACATGTCTTCGGTGCACTTTGTACTAACCTTGATTATGAGTTGCTCGTTAAGATTTCATATGCAGCAAAAGCATGACATTAGGATTGACTTCTTGTTACATAGTGGAAAGAGCAGGTGCTAGGAGCACAAGAAACCTCTTTCTAATATAGCAGAGTGAGAGATTAACTATGTCTGGATCAGAATAAATGTGGTAGAAGGCTTACTGTACTATAATACCTTAGATACGGCCATTGTATGCAATGTAATTAGGATTAGACAATGGGAGGCTTGTAGTTCTTGCCCGATGTATGTGCACCTGGCACTTTGCCTCTGTCAATTCCCTAATAATACAACTGGTGACAGTTGCTTAGTATAGGCCCTTGCACTAATTAATGACCAGGGTATGAATGGTACATATTATTTGCATGGTAAAGGACCTAAATGGATAATAAAGCTAAACACAAGGAAGATAAATAAAAAAAAACAACAATTAAAATGAACAAAAATCCTTAAATGTATCAAATATAACTTTGGAATCCACATTAAAAATCTGTAGTCTCGGAATCTCCATTGAAAGTGAAGAAAGTGAGGGGAATAGAACAGTATCAGTATCCTATATTAACAAGCTATCAAAATAAGATGCCAAAGTAAGCAAGATGGGCTCTTTGGTCTGCTCCTCCTTAACTGTCCAACTATAGGTCAGTGGTAGGAAGGAAAGCTATCTATATTGTTGCAATAGAGGAGAGTCAAGTCTCTAGTCTGGCTGTGCTTTATACTGAGCCTCTGTTATTCTCAGGACATGCTGGACAGAGACATCAAGACATCAACAGCTTTCTTATACTTTTTACAACTGTGCAGTTCAGTTGTTTGTATCGTGTTCATTATTAAATAGGGATTTAACTCAAAATGTCTCCTTTGTTAAACTTATTTTATCTAGGTACTGATTTCTTACAAATAACTACTGCTTAATAAGTCACCTTTTCTTCCATCCAGAAGTGTGCTGACTCAAATCCCTTCTTTTAGTCTTGGTTGTAGTATGAACTCCTAAAGCAGGGAACAGACGGCTCGATATTGGAGCCGTCCGATGTTCCCTGCAGCAGCGTGATGACATCATCATGCTGCTGTCAGATATCGGAGCTGCTTCATTGATTGGTCCCGCTCGAAAACTGGGATGGCCGCATATGATATGGGCCAGATAGATGGCCGTGGGGGCCGTGAGCGTGCATGGCGCTCGAAGCGGCCATCGATCTGGCCAGTATCTACATATGTGTACCCTGTTTAATTGTTAAAAAAATAATACAACCAGACAGACATTTACCATAGTTTGCTGGCTATAATTTTAGGCCTTTGGCTTTGGCTACTGCATAAATCACTTCCCTCAAGTTTGGCCTTCAGAGCAGGAGTGCCAGGAGGTGGAGACAGGGAAGAACCTGGGGTTCCACAAGTTTCCCTACTTCCTGGAACTCAAGTTCGGTCGGTAGCCATGGGTGGCCACAATTCACTGAGACGGCAAGCCAAGCTCGGAGCTGCTAGCCACCACCCAAGCTTAAGTTCCAGGAGGCAGAGAAGCATGGTACTTCTAAAATGTATTATATAATATATACTTTTATCCCAATGGAATATGAATTTGGGATAAAGACAAATTCAAACAAATTTAGTATATATAATAAGTTTTTACATTGTTCTTCTTTGCCTATATTTGTTAAATGTGCCTTCTCACTTTGCCATGGTTTCCATTTAACATGGACAGATTTTCTCACCAACAGTTTTCTTAGTAGTCAGTCTTTGGTACTCTTGAAATTTCCAGTGGCTTGCTGTTGTAAGAAGTTGCTCAGAAAGGAAAATAAAGCTGACACTGGGCAACAAGAAATGATGCTTTAAATATTTAGTAGAAAGCCTAATTTATATTGACCACCTTTCTTTATTTTTTTTTGCATCTTAACACTGCTAAGCTGTCCTTATGTAGTTCACTGTAATGTGCTGGTCCTGAGGCAGTTCAGGCCAGAGATGGATCCTTCAATGTCTGCTGATCTCTATACCCATAGACAAGCTTTTGCTTCATCTTTCAGGATGACATCTATCAGGATGACATCTGGGACAGAGATTGGCAAAGGAACAGGAGTCCACAAAGAACTACTACTACTACTGCTGCACGAATACAATACTGGAAACACTAAGGAAGGAGAGTAGACAGGTCCAAGCAGAGTCCAGGCTGGGAGCAGGCAAAGGAAGGGCAGTTACAAAGCAGAAGTCAGAGTCCAAACAAGGTATCAGAAGGGTCAGGCAAAAGGCATAATCATGACAGGTGTAGCGGCACACTGTAGTGTGCGGAGGATCAAGGTCCGTTTAAGGTCTCAGCATGCACCAGGGCCGCCTGAAGGCTTAAGATGAAGCTACCAGGAAGAGGCTCATTCCAGGGATCGAGGTCATACCACCGGTATACCCTGTGCCCCTCTCCCCAGCCTGGACTTCAGTATGGCCTACACTACTGGTATGCGTACAGCCAGCGAGTATAATAGTACACTCCCTAACAGCTGCTCGCCTGTCCTCCAGTACCCGGAGATGGCTCGGCTCAGAGTGGGGTGGCACCCCCCAGAACCTTGCTGGGTCACACCTGTGTTCCCGCCATCATTTGTTGCTGTGCCTGGGGAGCGTTGCCGCCATTCCGTCACCCATCCGGTGTCTACGTGGAGTGGGGATTTGCCGATCAGCTGTGGCCCTCCTTAGACTGAGGTATTGTCCTAAGAACTCCCCCACCGGGTGGCGATTCCTCATTTACCAGTAACTGCTTCTTTGGACATTCATTCTGGACTTGAGCTTGTTGCAGCATCATTGTTGAGCAGGTGTTGAGGACTGTTGAGCACCGCTTTTGCCTGTATTTGCTGTGTTTGCTGTCTCGGATTCCTGTCTCATTACACAGGCAGTGGACAGAATAGTCAGAAACAAATATCCAGTAAAACAAGCAACCAGATGATACCCAGCAGTAACAATACACTATCATAGGCAGTGAAGCTATGTACCACCCAGGTTGGGGCAAGAAGTGCTACAGGTTATCTAAAGGGTTAAGTGGATCATCTGGGGAGGCACACTGGATCTCCTTATGCCTGCAAAAGTTTGATATGAAAACCAGGCATGGATTAGCATTCAAAAGCTGGGTCTTGTCATAGAACTTCAATGTAATTCTAAGGGGGGTGACTGTGACAATTGATAATATTGGTATAATGTGTATTGCAATGGCCATTAGTAGACTGGGTGCGAATATAAAAGAATACTGGTAGACAAGTGCAGGGGATTGACACTTTATAATTAGAGTTGCCAGATCAAGTATTTTTATGGCACAGTTACTGCTATTACCTTAATAAAACCTCCACATTTGATAATATTGAAAATTGCCTTGTTTTTTAATTGGCCAGTACTGTATGAAAAAATGATTCAGAAACTCCTAACCTGATGAGGAATACAAAAGGCTGCTATATTTTCATGAAAAAGTTAAATAGAAAAATCCCACGGAATGTTTGTCACAAAAACACATAAGTGGTTTGTTAATGAAAGCTGAACACATAGCAACGCTGTATTATTGAGTCATTGAATTTCACCAACAGACCAGGAGCATAAACCCAGTGAATATATTACTTTACAAAAAAGTTTATGGCATATCGAACGTTCTTAAGATGAAGGCAACAATGCAATATTAAAACACGTGCCAAGAACAAGCCACTCTAAAACAAAGCAGCTATATATAGACATTAGTTGAGAGCTATATAAATTTATAAAACCCTTTTATCTTCAGAAGGAAGATCACTAACATAAAGTATTTGCTCTGAGTGAAATTCATTTTACACAGTCAAGCAATATATTACGGCACAAAAAGCTTAGCGGATTTTGTATAGTTATGTTTCTGTATAAAGTGTTTTGTACATGTGTATATTTATCAACGTAACGAATAAGAAATCCAGTCCATGTTCATGGTGTTTGTATATTCTACTATACAGTGCGGCCTATATAAATTAGGGCATTCTCAATCAATATTTATTTCATTGGTTAATTCAGTGGTTCCCAAACTTTCCTTGCAGGGCCCCCCTCCCTATTCAAACACTGGTTAAGAATGAGGGCCCATGCCCCCCTAGCATACCTTTGAACCCCCAGTGTGGGAACCACTGGGTTAATTAAACATGCTGGTTGATGGGTGCTAGAAGATTATCTAAGTATTGATCAATGAGATGGTCAGTGAAATGTGGAAATGTTGACATTACCATGCAAACTGTATGCAAAGTAAGGGCCTTTTTGCACTACCTATAATGCATTACCATAGGGTACATAGATTCACATAGTATGTTCCACACTTGCATGTGTTATGTTTCAATGGGCCAAGAAGTATGTTAACGCATAACACCCTACAGCACTAGTATGGGAACATATCATCAGGGGCGGTTCTAGGGAGATAGGCGCCCTGGACGAGCACCCACTTTGAGGCCCACACCCCCCTGGGAAGACATCTCTGGTAACTTCTGGGGGGGAGGGGGGTGTTTGCCCATACCTAAAACCGCCACTGCGTATCCTAGTACAATGTAGTAGTGCTGAATTTTGTTTACTGGCAATGCCCATTAGTGTTTTTACTGCACTGACGTGGCAGTAAAAGTTGCACTGCTGCGAGTGTGAAAGGGCCCTCAAATGGGACCAATCAAGAACAATAGCTGATGTTCTTTATTGGCTCACTAACAATCTCCATACAATTTACGTGCATTTGAATGCGAATATTGAAATTTTCCATTTCATTTGCCACTTCTACTGGTCAATATCAAGAAGATATAGATAGTTTACCGGTATATTAAAAAATAACTTGAATATGGCCATCTTTGATAAAGTCTTTTAGTACTGTGATAAGAAGTGTGAGTATTCTACGTGCTAATTTTTATTGCGAATATTGGCACTTTGAGAATTCGTGAAGATCTTGAATATAGTGCTTTATCTTCGTAATTTGCAAATATTCAAGATTTTTTTACATCAGTACCCGGAACTATCGTGCATTGTGTTCCCAATATGAACATGGACAAGTGTGGATTTGCCAAAAAAGGTAACAATGACTGGAGAACATGAATTCTCGAATTTACTGCAAATATTAGATGAAAAATTTGCAATATCTGGTGAATATGAATATCGCCTATGCTGCTCATTGCTAGTGATAAGCTGGGCATTTGATATAACTTTTATTGATGTTTGTGCATGTCTAAATTCAAGTGTCAGTCCATGGAAAAAGTGATTGACCCTGATGGTCTTATATATTGTATATGCCAACAAAGAGATCTGCCTGTTTTGTTTGTTCTCTTAGTTTTAACTTTCACATATTTACTTAGCGTACATAAGTACATAATCCAGTAAGTAACTGATATGAAATATTTAATATAACATTAAGTATATTTATTGTCCATTGGAAGTATGACTCTCACATAATGACCACATCAGAAACAAAACTAGACATTCAAGCATACTGAATTTAAAATACAGTCAGCAAGAGATACAAGATCAGGTGATCAGGTGGTTTATTAACCATACATGTTCATAAATATCAGTTTGGGATGGACTCATACTTTATTTTAGGAAATAGACATGTAGTTTGGTCTCCCCCATTATGTTTTTTAGAATCAAAGAGGTGTTAGACAATGGTACCTAGAGCAGTCTAAGTACTTTTCTTTCGCAGGTGCTTAGTAAGGACCCTAAAAATAATTAACATTAATGGAGTTGACATTGTGTGCTTGCAGCTGTAACTTTGGTTTACTTTTGGTTTTGGTTTGGTTTACTCAGTCTTGGTAAAAACCTAAATCTCATGGCCTTGACCTTCTGTAGATGGGTTCCCTACTTTCATAATCCCTAGTTGTTGGTATGATTTATGAGTGGCCCTTAGGGAAAAATGTAGACCAAGTGTTTCTAAATAGTGATGAGCGGCATAGGCAATATTCGAATTTGTGATATTTCGCGAATAATTCTACTAATATTCATGTATTGCAAAAATCATATTCGCATCGCGTAAATCTTTAAAATGAATGCTATGTTTATTTTTGCAATGCGAATATTATTTTGCGAATATTATTTTCGCAATACATGGCCATATAGCAAATATTTGGAATTGCGAATATCCGCCGACATATTCGAGATATTGGCGAATTCTCGAATTGCCGATGTCGCGAAAAATATTCGGCATTCCAATATTCGAGCTCAACACTATTTCTGAACCTTGCTCTTTGTGTCTTTGATTAAAAAATCCTTAAAAAAATTATAGAATCATCTCAAATTTTCCACAAAGCATGCTAAATATAATATTATATAATGGATACATTAAATGGATGATATGACTCAGATTAAAGTGGATGGACTTCTTCCTAAAACTTCTTCCTAAAACTACATGTAAACAAGCATTGTGGCAGGTGTGATTCCATCTGGGCCATATTACTAATGAGGTAAAAAGGCTTTCTGGACTGAAGAGTCTGAGATGAGGTGAAGAGTCTGGTTAAACAGGAAACAAAAGTTAATAAATTACATTTATATGACCTAGTTTTGCAGCTTTGGATCTTTATATCGGAGAATTTCTGTATCCCATAGTCCCTCCACATGTTTGTGTGGTTTTCCTATGAATGCAATGGTTTCCTTCCACAATATACAGACATATTGGCTCCAGGTTGTGTATATACACATGTGCTCCTGGAAGCGCAGGAACTCATCAACCTATGTTCTCTACCCTCAAAGCAAGACATTTTACGTCAACACAAAACGATATATATATGTATACAGATGGTGTTTGGTACTCACCCCAAATGTAGCGTGGTCGACCTCACTGCCGTACTCACTGTTCTCTGAGTCAGCTTCCTGCATGGTAGGCTCTGCTGCAGATGGACCTCCCTGTTCCTTATTGAGCCTCCGATTAGCTGTCCCCATCCACAGGTCACCAGTTGGCTTTGGGTCAAATGTAAGTCTCACAGCACAACACGTTTGAACCGCCAGATCTCATACCTCAGTAGTACAACCCTGAAATTTTCTGGCTTAGTAACTAACCCCTAAGACTACCTGCAAATGCAATTTGCAATTTGGTAGTCCAAATGTCAACCTTTCATAGTCATATTTCAACTGTCACACAGTGCTTTTCTCTTGTCAGGTTTTACCCTTACATATGTCGTCTCTGACTTTCACCCCCCAGATCTCCAACACCCTTTGAAGTCTAATCTTTTTTTTGGGGGATTATTAATTTACATTCCCAATGTCACACCCCTAACTGCAACCTTTCTTTGTTATTCATATTTCCCTGCAGTTATCCACGTGACATAAATTGTATACATTTTAAAATTTAGCTGCGGCCGCCCAGACATGGAGTGTAAGTACGCATATGAGCTGTGTAACAATAATGCAGGTACGCATAGCTAGTTTTTGGCCCCTTTTGAGTACCAGAGTACCACTTATGTGCACCCCTGCGTGTATATATATGAGAATATGTCCTAAGTTTCAGGTCTTTAAGATATAATCACATCTGAATTAAGCTTTAAATATTAGATGAAGGATCAATTACAAGTGCTAATGCCCTTATGTCTATTTAGATTTCCGCACTTCTAATCCTTACATGTGATATCTAACATTCTTCATTCTAATGACTTTGACAGACTGCTTTGCCCTAGACTATTTTTTTTTATCAGTCCTCACCCCTGCCAAGAGACTCATTCACAGCTCAGGGTACTAGGTCTGCTTTTCCTCTGTACTTGTCAATGCTCTGCCCAATTGTCCTCCCCAAAATAAAATGTTAAGCATTCTCCCTTTGTGGAGATTAACATTGTAACATCTAGCAATAAAATGATCTGTGACTCTTCCCACTTTTTGTTGCACTACACTAGCCATGAACCTAGTACATACACAGGCCTATTTTTACATCTGATAAAACAATAGGATCTGAAGTGAAATAACAATAGGCCAATTATAAGCAACTTATTTTCTTAACTTGCTATGATTTCATTTAACAGATATTTGCACTGGATTTGACAAGCAGAAGCACCATTCCTAGTTTTTGGCAAGTTAGCTCAAGACCCACACCTCAGCTTGGCCTATATCCAGAACATACAGAAGATCACAACAATTATGGAGGTGCTACAAACTTTAGCTTCCATTCACCACTAGTGATGAGCGGCATAGGCAACATTCATATTCGCGGCATGCCGTGAATTTTATGGAAAATATTTGCATTCGCAAAATATTTGTGGTTTTTTTTTGCGAATATCTGCAGTTTTTATTGCGAATTTCACGCACGCAATATATGTTTAACATGGCGCAAATTTTTGTGCGAATTTTCAAAAGCGCAGATTTTTGCAATATTCGCATCACCCCAATATTCGATTTAAAAACTTTTGATGGTCGCAGGGAGTATTGCTAAGCTCTTGTTGCAGCCTTCCCATTCGTCCACTTGCATTGAGAGGCGTGTGTAATGGATAAAAAATAACGAATATCCGGAATTGCGAATATTCTGCAATATATTCACCATCATCGCGAATTTCGGAATTGCCGATATTCGCGATTAATATTTGGAATCCGAATATTCGCAATTATCACTATTCACCACAATCGCAGACAAACTAAGTGGCAGTTTTGCATATGTATATAAACACCATATGGCTAAGTATTGGGACACCATTTCATATTATTAAATTCCTACAAACAGAAGTAAAACAATAGGTCAATTACAGAATCTCAGTGATTTCCAAGTGGGGTATTTTGATATTATGCCACCTGTGCAATAAGCCAGTGGTTGGCCATGTAAAATCAAAACATATTGAGGTTCATAGCAATATAGTGCTCCAAACTTCATACATAGGGAACTACCAGGAATTGGCTTACATAGCTGAACAGCTGCATCCAAGCCTTGCATTACCATGTGCAATGCAAAGTACACTACCACTGGACTCTCTGGAGTGATTGCAGGCGCCAGAAGAATTGCCCTTGCCTGCGTACATTGTGTACAATGTACAAGTGTTAAATTTGCTGGAGAGTGTTATAGTGTGGGGTTGGAGTTGACCTCCTGTTTCCAGTGAAGAACACTGAATGCTGCAGGATACCTAAACTCTTGGACAATTATATTAAGCAAGGAAAGAGTGAACTGCAAATAGTCCTTACCACAACCTGATAGAACACCTTTAGTCTGAATTATACTCCCCACAAGCAGGGCGGCTCCAGGGACATGCCATGGGGGGCCAGGCCCGCCCAGTTATGCCAATGTGCCCCCTCGATAGGGGCTCACCCACCCACACTTAATTAGGGTGAGATGGAGAAGTGCTCCCCCACGTGCTCGTGTACGTCCGTTCTTGTCACTCTGGTGATCCTGCCCACACGCCAATATGTTGGCGCTATATAAATAAATGATAATAATATTAAATTCGCTGCACAATTTTCTTCAGATTTAACATCTCTGTAGGGCAGACCTCCCTCATACAGATTGATTGGATAGTCTAGAAAGGCAAAACTAAAAGGAATTGCACAACAAGTATATAGTAAGATTGTAAATGCAGAGGTAAGACTGGGAGTCAGGCCTTCTTATTATGGTGTAAATGGTCAGAAAAAAACATAAAACACACTTCTTAAACTAGTGGAAGCCTTCCTAGAAGAGCAGAAGCTGATATAGCTGCAAAGGGTGGGCCAACTCCAAATTAAAGCCTATGGATTAAGATTGGGGTGTCATGTGTGTGCATAGGCAGATAACTAAATACCTTACTTTTTATATATATATATAAATCCACAATAGCAATTGTAATAAAAAAAAAGAGGCTCTCTAAGAGGCAGTGAAATCCTATACATGACCTACTAAAATAAAATAGTAGTGTTACATCACATGTAATCAGACACTTGTGTTGCCCTTGCTTGGTGGTGACACGGGAAGCATGCTGTTCCTTCAGCACGCAGGGCTCTGGTGTCTCCTTTGTGTCCTGCTTCTTACAGGCCGCTCATGGACAAGTCCCAGAGATATAGGACAGCTGCTGTGTCATATGTGATGTATCTGGCTAGACAGGGCTATTAGTGTTGCCAAATCTTGAAGATGCAAACTAATGGGGAAAATAAGAAAAAGTTAACAGATTCTTCTGGGTTTGATGCTCTATTCTATAATAGTGAAGAGACAGTGACTGAAGCTCATCCTGTAGTTACTTTTACAGATTAATCCATAATACTCTATGCTTATCTATTTTTCTGTCACACTTGAGGAATTCGATTCAATGTATCATACAAAACATCTTTGCAAAAGTTGGTATTGTGTGAGAAAGAGGAAACAGTAGAATTGAAAATTAGGATAGGATCAGAAATCTGACCTTTTGTACGCTTTGTACCCAAGCTGAATTATTTAAACAGTTGACCCTTGAGCTACAACCAGCTTGATTTAAGACCAGCTTGAGTTACAACCAATATTACTTTTACCTTAACCAAATTCTTTACTAACCACCAGAATTATGACCAAGGTCAAAACTTGCTTACGCTTGCAGGATTGTAAATAAAAGGTGACTTTCTTTCCAGACAATAACCACCTTCCATGTTATCCTCTCTTCCTAAAAGTAAATGATGTTAACCTGAATTATTGGTGTTTCTTGTAAATAACACATATTATACAATGTTTTTATGTATTATAAAAAAAAGTTAAATAAAGGGGGCTTTGGGAGGTTCATAACACATTATGGGTATCTTCATTATTTGTTATGGGAAAAGTAGTCTTGACTTACAACCAACTTGACTTAAAACCAACCCTTTGGAGCAAATTAAGTGAGGACTCCACTAGTGCTTTGATTTCAATACTCCACTGGCACATTGTGCTCCCACTGCGGCGCTGTGCATTTAGAAATACGGCTTAGCGTTTTTTTGACGCGACATGTGCAAACACGCCCATAGAGGGAGAATGGATGTGCAATGGATGACCAAAAAAGTGCCCAAACACCTAAAAACACATTCAGAATTGTCCAAAATAAAAAAAACACACCCAGAGGCACCCTTTAAAAAGCATGTGTTTTTAGATGCATAGGTGGAGACATGGCCTTAATATGTTAGGGTAGAGTGAAGCTTCAATATTCGACAAGGGTTCGCTGCACATCTAAAATAAAGTAAAAAATATATATCTTAATTCCTTTTTCCTCACCTAAACATACAGCCTCCTGATCCTCCCATGTCTTTTGTAGTCTTTTTTTTTCAATGAAGTCTACTATGGGTGCTCACTTAACTGTCTGCATGGTATAGATGCTTCCTATTGGTTGTCAATGAGTGGGATCTAATTGGATCCAAAAAAAGGTCTGGAGATGTGATCAGTGCAAGGGGGCTAGGTTGGGCACATGTACTGCACTTAATCAGTGGTCCAGGCACCTAGCTCTAGCTGAAAGGTGAAGCAGCTGAATTCTTTAGTAACAATGTAAGAAAGAAGAAAGTAATGCCATTTAAATTCATATAGAGCAGATACTCAATACTGTCGTCTATATAGTATATATATATATATATACACTATATGTATATACATCCACAATATCAATGTAATATTAAAAAAAAACTTG
The DNA here is from genome assembly GCA_036250615.1 of Ptychadena robeensis. Lineage (NCBI taxonomy): Eukaryota > Metazoa > Chordata > Amphibia > Anura > Ptychadenidae > Ptychadena > Ptychadena robeensis. Next base: position 40,337,254 of record CM070034.1, on the reverse strand, counting down.
ATAAAAGTTATTAAAAGTTGTGACAGACTAGTCATCTGCCACGGGTAAGTGATCCATCAGGTGTGGTGTATCCTGACAAGGGAATCCAGGATATTGTTGGACAACAACAATAGGTTGTTGCGCTGTTTTAGTTTTTGTTTGGATTTGGATTAGGACAGCATGGAGGTGGATGGGTGTCGTCTCCAAAAGGAGATGAAGCCACTCAGGTCAGGGCTCTTCATTGGAAGAGGAAAAAGGGCCACACAAGGGTGTGGGGCCCAGGGCCTGCGGAGCAGGTGTAAGGGGGGCACCAGGAAGTGTGGGCCGGCTATGGCTGCTGAGTAGCTGTAGGATACTGATTTATGTTCATCAATCCCAAGCCTCTTCCCAAAGGAAGAAACTTTTGTTTGATTGCTGCCAAGCCGGGAGGCTTGGCATTTTCAGAACGTTCATTTGGCTTATGTTAACCCATGTGAGGGTGATTTTGTGTTTGGACTGAGTTTTGGGCAATAAACGTGGGCAGGAGCCCTTAAAAGGTAAACCGTCTGGTGGATTACTGCGGTTTGGAGACGCCGTTTGAGTGTGATCCCCCACAAAGTGTAAAAAGAATAAACTCCAGGAAGAGTGTAAAGCAGTAAACCTAGAACTTACAGTACATATTGTTAATCTTACAATTTACTGATACAAAAATATTGCAGAAAGACAAGACAGGACTAGTGATCCATACGCTACAGAAATATCTACATACTGCCAAATTTTTAGTAGAGAATAGCCAAATCTGTAATCATTGCACAATATGCAACCATTCCACAATACATTTTGTGGATTAAGGGCCAATTTCCTGCTAATCATTAATTTTTTTCTTTCAAAATCAGCTGCAAATTTTATTAAAATCTAAAAAATGGATTGTAAGTGTGAATTTAATTTGGTTCTTTACAGTTTTTTTTCCTTGCACATTTCTTTAGAATCCATTCTTCTATAATGAGTGACCAGGTGTGGCTTCCGGAAACTGTGTAGGAGTTAGCAGTTTAATATTTCAATGCGCCTACTAAGTATTTGGTGTAAAAAAAAAAAATGATATCTTCTCTCCTCTGCACATATGTATGTGTTCCAGATACTGGATGAGTAAAGGCAAAAAAATGAATTGGAATGCCAGACCTGATATGGTAGATATGAATATCTTCAATCCAACACATTTTTTGGGACTTGGGTTTTCTAATCCACTGAAGTTACAGTATTTAGGAACAGAATTTATCTTTAGCAAGGAATCAGAATGCAATATATTGTAGGACAAAATGTATAGTAAGTCATCATCCAAAGAAACAGCTTGGGTTGCAAACATTGACTGTATTCATTCTTGTGCCAGGTATGTGTATACTCCCAATGTTGGAAATTGTTCAGGCTCAAAAGATTTTTCCCAAGATTTCCAGGTATTTTTTGAACTTGTAAAACAAATAACAATCTAAATGGTAAGAAGCAGTAAGAGGAACCAAAAAAAAGATTAGTTGTTAGTTCTTACATATACTTTATGGAATTTCCAATACTTGGCTTCATTGGAAGCACCAAGATCTGACCATGTTTACAAAACTAGTAAAGTTGTATGACCTCACAGTTAAGTATCATATTGTCTAAAATAAAATACAGCAACATGGGTGCAGTTACATTTACTATTTACAAGTTTATTGCTCTGCATATTCCTTTTACAGCCTTATAAATTTAGAGTTATATGTATTTTATGCTAAGAAAACATAGAACATTCTTCTTTCAATGAGTGTAGTTATATAAGATCAATATCATTTTGTAGAGTGAAGTAATGGTGTTTATTACATTCTTTTTCATTCTGGGATAACCAAAAATTCAATATTTTTATTACTACTTTAGGACAAAGGTTCATTAGTGCGTTAGTTAAGTGCTCGCCTAGAAACCACGACACATAAAAGACTGATGACAGAAGAAGATCAAGTGGCCCTATAATTGCATTTTTTAATTGGTTAAAACAGCAAACAAAAATAAGTATACCATATTTTCCGGTGTATAATATACCTGGGTGTATAAGACGACCCCTAACATTTCCAGTAAGTTTGGGGTATACTCACCATATAAGACCCCTTTCCAATGCACACCATATAGGACCCTTTTCCAATGCACGCCAAATAAAAAAAAGAAAAACATCAGATTTGATTTCAATATGGTAATTGAAATTAAAAAAATTTTTATATGGGCAAACTGCTTGCAAGTCACAAGAAATCTACTGGCAAATGTGCCAGCACACGTCAGGGTAACAGCAGTGCACATATGGCTTTACATAGGCCTACTCTAACTTTCAACCCCCAGATCTCCAACAACCTTAAAAGTTTTTAGTAATTAACATTCCCAGTTTCAATCACCTAACTGCAACCTTTCATAGTTATTAATGTTTCCCTGCAGTTATCCAAGTGACATAAATTTTACAATAAAAACTGAAATTGTGACTTTTAAAAATCTAAAATTGTCACTTTTCTACATAAGTGAAATAGTTTTTATGTGTTTGAGCTGCAATACCTGTTCCAGCCACTGGGGCCACAGCCTCTAGTGAGCACTAGTGTTGAGCTGCATATGGTATATTCAAATTCGCGTAATTTCGCAAATATACAAAGAAATTTTCTAAATTCATAAAATTCAATTCTTCTATATTCTACTCCCTTCCACAATGATTCGCAAAGATTCGGAATGCAGCTTTACAGCTTCTTTTCTTCATTCTATGATCTTATCCAGTACGAGCACTGTGTGTATTGCGCATATCCATTTGCAATGCGCACACATATGTGGGCCTCATTTATGGACATTTCTGTTACTACTGGCAACCCCTGTGAGGGTAACTTTCAATTTGTTTTTTTCAATTAAACACAGGCAGGAGCCCTAAGGAAAGTCCTGATGTGTGGATCGCCTCATTGGGAGCACCATTTGCAGCTGAACCCCCACAATATATATATATATATATACATCCACAATAGCAATTGAAATTAGAAAAAAGAATGAACTCAAATTCGAATATTCTTGCTCAACACTAGTGAGCACGTCTGCTTCGTCTTAGAGGAGAGAGAAAGGGAGGGGGATGAGGGTGAGCTGATGTCCTCTAACAGGAAGACTTCTCTATTGGCGGCTGTTTTGACGGACTGTCTGCCACCCCGCATATGGTGGGTGGAGCTCAAAAATGGCTGCCGATGGAGAAGTAAAAGCACCCGGTGTATAAGACGACTCCTGACATTTGAGACGATTTTCATGGGTTTAAAAGTCATCTTATACGCCAGAAAATACGGTAGGTCGATTTTTAAATGCAAGGGCATAACTTTCTAATGATAAAGGCCTCAATTTGTGAAATGCCCTTACTTTGGAAAGCAGCTATAAATAACACATCTGCATGGTTATAATCTTTAGATCCGTCAATTTGCCCATACAGTGTGAAACAGCTAAGCACTAGTTTACAGTAGTAATAATCTTTCAGTGAGGTCATTACAAAATCATCTCTATCATCTCTAGTGATAGGAAGCACTCATTAGGGATTATGGGGGTCAAGATTCAGGTATTAAGCTAGCCATACACAGATCAACTTTTGCTTGATCGATCTTAAATTCAATTTACTTGAATTATTATTATTTTTACAACGAGCGATCAAACCACCACAAAGTGTGATCAAAACCAATTTATTTACTTTCCTTAGCTCCATAGTACCTTATACGACACGAGTAAACGAGTAGTCGATTTGATCATTTTGGAGGCAGAGTCAACCACTCCTTAAGAGTTGACTAGTGTACTCTCTCTCTAGGTGAGGCTCTATAAAGTCTCTGCCTCTGATTGGCAGGAAAGGGATGACAAATTTTTTCACTTCCTATTCCCTCCCAATAGCGCAAATGTTTTCCTGTCTTGATTTAATAATATATATTTGTTCCTGTACATCTTGAAATCCCCTGCAATTTAGTTGTTTTAAAAAAAAAAAATCAATTGACTGTACACAAAATATTTCAAATTGAAAACTTTAAAAAAAAACCTTTATTTTTACATTCATTTATACAAAAAATGTATCCTACTTGCAGTAGTTTTAAGCTTGAAATTCAAGTATTCCAAGTAATTCAAAAATTCTTTAAAAATGTAGGATTTATTAAAATGATACCTTCATCTCTACCATGGAAGTCCTTTTTCAGTTGCTTCCTATTTTGGGGTGACAACAGTCTGTGTTTGTCTTATAATGCCATTCCTTTATTGTCATATATCCTCCAAATGGAAACTACAAGCTGTTATGCTGATGCACATTGTACAGACGCAAAACACTTATTTTTATCTTCACTATCCACCCTGAGAAATAATATGCAACAGTTTCCAGTGTTCATGTATGTAGACTTAAGGCGCCCATACACCTAGCAAGCCACGGGAAATTTCACGGCGGATCGACAGATTCACAGATTCCTGTCGCCCTAAAGCTTGTTTGGCTAGAGAACTTGTCCTTAAATCTCTGGCCAATGGCATTCGTTTGAATGGAGACTGGCATCCCCGTCCAAAGTAACGGCCGGCACACAAAAAGTACCCATCGATACTCTGAGCGACATAGTGCAGCGTGATGACGTTGCACTCCGTCACTCGTCTATCGGCCTCGGCCTGTCCAGTGTATGGGGGCCTTTAAGTGGCTGTTAAGTGATCGCAGAAGATCAATAAACATGATTTGCAGGTCTTTGGATTTTGATTGACAATTTGATTTGATTAGCAAACTAACTGTCAAACTGAAGGGTTTATATTTACTAGCTGTACTTTTGTGTGCACACTGAGCATGTGCAGCGATGGTCAGGGATGCCAGGTGGTTACTCTGTGCCAAGTTAAACCTTCTGCACATTGACATATTTTCTTGCCAATTAAGGGCCCCCATACACCTTTAGAATTCTCTGTCAGATTTCCTTTAGATCTCCTTTTGTT
>CM070034.1:40314571-40329755 GCA_036250615.1 Ptychadena robeensis | reverse complement strand
TTTGTTTTTTAATGTTCGCCTGCCCATTGAAGTCTATGGGGTTCGCAAACTTTTGCGGAGTTTCGCGTTCGCCGTTAGCGAACATCAAATTCCGGGTTCGCGCCATCACTATTCCTCATGTGTGATCATTCCTGCTGCTTATATGCTCTAGGGAGTGTAACATGAATTAGAAATGCCATGGGTTTGGCCTCAGTTCAAAATATCATTGTGAAACACAAGGCATACAATAATACTAGTGGGGCTATATCTACTGTATTACGTGATTATTCATTTCTCCCTGCAGCATACACATATGCAGAACTCTGTCCATGGATTAATGATTTCAAAATAAAAATGAATGTGTCATAAGCCATCAGTCTTTTTGTTCCCCTATTTCTATTATTCTATTATTAATGTACTTTTAAATAATTTTTGCAAGCAATTTTGCAAGCCTAATATAGGAATATTGGACTTTTTATGAAGGCAGTTAGATAGATGGCTCACACATGCAGATATACAGATGGATGGCCACCAGTGCACTTCACACCATGTGGCTCCCCTGTTATTCTTCCCTCACTGGTGTTGGTGGGAGGCTGGGGCTTTGCATTTGCTCCTGTGGGCTCGCTCCGTCGGGTGGGAAATTCCCTATCAGCTTCAAACCATATGTATAACTTGTAAAATTAATTTGAAATTTTATGCTGAAATCTCCCGAAGAAGCAATAACATAAAAAATGTCAAGAGCGGACCTCACCAGCAACTTGTGACGTATATGTACCTAAATACTGAATAATTAGATGGATACATTTGTAATCAACTACTATGTTTTAATAAATATGATTGTTTTTACCTACCTTGAACCATAGATGTTATAGGCCTAGAGGCTCCAAGTGTGGGTGGGGGCAGCTGGGGTCTGTCTTCTCCCTCATACTCATTTTAGTTTTAGATATGTTTATAATATGTTTATTAGGGATGTTAGCACATTCATTATTCAGGAGTAGAGATGGTCGATTTTTTTGACTAGCTGACTTTGTGAGATGATAGCAAAGCCTTTTAAAATGGTATCATCACTAAAATTGCTGGAGATATAGAGAAGGGTTGTGGGAGCATTGAAAAAAAAAAGTTTTGCTCTATCACTAGCACTTGACTTTGAACTTAATTTATGCAAAAACTATTTGTGTTAGAGCCATACTTTTATTTTGTAGTATACCCCCAACTCTTCTCTACATCTCCAGCAAACTTGGTGATGATACCATGCTCAGGGGCTTTACAATTAACTCGAAATTGTTAAAATGGACTAATTAAAAAAAAAAAAAATAATTTGACCATCTCTATTCAGGAGAGAGAATGACTATACTGTATGTTGGTTGGCTATAGAATGATCATGCACAAAAAAAATCCAAAAACAATAGGATAGGCAGAACACTGGGAATTTAGGGATCATATTTAGAGCAGTCTGTCACCTGCAGAATGCCAGTGTATACAGAAGTCTTACATAGATATAATAAGGTTTGCATTGTTTATTAGTGATGAGCAGCATAGACAATACTCGAATTTGTGATATTTCGCAAATAATTCTACTAATATTCGATTCTATATTCGGAAATTCGAATATTCGCGGTAATACCATGGATTGTGAAAATCATATTCCCATCGCGAAAATCTTTAAAATTAGTGTTCACATGCTATGTTTATTTTCGCAATGCAAATATTATTTTCGCAATACATGGCCATATTGCGAATATTCGGAATTGCGAATATCCGCCGAGATATTGGAGATATTGGCGAATTCTCGAATTGCCGATATTGGCGAAAAATATCCGACATTCGAATATTCAAGCTCAACACTATGGTTTATGCACAGCAGACTCAAGTTGTGTTCTGTAAATGGTGTTTTGCAGCAAATAATATGTTCTGGTTGTGGATTGTCGCCAGAAATTGATTAAAGACTTTATCTTCAAACATGAAAGAGAAGGATTGTCTCCTAACAAATTTTACAAGGAGGAAGAAGAGACATGAGGACAGGGCACATAGTAGCGGTCACATATTACTTTCATAGTCCTGAACATTGCTGCATTGTTTCAAGCGGTCTAGTGAAACTAATAAAACAAGAATACTTTATGACATTTCTAAGCTCTTCAGAAGGGGGCTGTAACAACAACGTGCTGTTGGGCTCCTTCTGATTTCCATGTCCTGCAGCTACAAGGCACATCCCAAGGTCACCCATTTTATCAGGATAGGATCACTTTTATCCTCACTGCATAATTCCTCTAATGCCTGCCATACACACGCCGATGTGTGCAGGCAGATTACCCCCGATGTCGCTCCGGGAGGCTAACGTGATGACGTCATCACGTTAGCCTCCCATTGCATTCTGGGGCCCCACAATCGGCCAGGCACCCTTTGTGTGCCGGCCATAAGCAGCGATGGAGACGCCGTCTTCATTGCTGCTTATGGCAATCGGCTCCCATCGGGTCAGATTTTCCGACATGTCGGATCTCTGGCCGGCCGAGAAGTGGGGCGACAGGCATCTGTCGCCCCATGTGGGGACATGCCGATAAACGGACGGATTTTAACCTGACCGACGGCGAGAGCGCGCACGCCCGTCGGTCAGATTAAAATCCGGCCGTTTATCGGTATGTGTATGGCCAGCATAACTTTGTACAGGGGGAGGGTAGTCATTTATTATTATCCAAAATCACATACCTCCTGTGCTTAGCAAGGTGCTTCAAGGATAAAGGAAAAGTCAGTCCTTCGGTACATACTGGACTTCTCAGTTCATTAAGGGATTATTAACATTGCAGACTCACTGGTGGGGAACTGGTGACATTTGTAGCCGCCCAAGTGTGTCCGGAATTTATTTAAACTGTTAAGTCTCCCATTAAAATACAATTTTCTGTACAGCACTGCCAGTGTAAAATGAACATCAAAACTGCTTCAGCATATTACAGTTTCATCACTCTAATGGGTGTTCAGCTAAGAAATAAGTGGAATTTTGAACCTCAGTCCCACTCTAATAGCACTGAAGATCTGAATCAGTCTGCAGTGAGCCCAACGAAAACCTTTTAAAGGAAAACTACAGCTTAAGCCCCCCATAAACGTCTAGATTTCCCGTTCAATCAACTTAAAAAGATAAATTTTTGGGGGTTAGGGAAATTGGTGATTGATTGTATGTTTGCCCACTGTAGTAACAGATATTTGATCAACTTTTTTGGAATCGACTGAAAGTGTAATCAATTTCAATACAACCAATTAAAATTTACCAGCATGTCCAATCAATATTCAATCAATTTTTTTGTTCCTCTGTTTTAGGTTGATCTTACCATGTGGGCTGCTATAGATTTTCAATCAATCAATCAACAAAAAAATTGATTGAATTAAGTTGAAAAATCTAGACGAGAATGGGGGCCTTAAAGGTGCAGTTTGCAGCGCTTTTATCTTGCTGGAGACTCATGTTAGAGATCATAGAGTTTTATAGGGCTCATCTACCTAGTCTCCCACAGCCATATAGAAATATATTAGTTTTGGTATGTAGGGGTGACCAGCTGGCAACCAAGTAGAAGGGCTTGGGAGGTTAGTAGGGTATAAGTGCAGTTTGTTTTATAGTGCACTTTCCCTTTAAACAATTTATATTCCACTTTAAACAGTTGTCTAGAAATAAAGTGAAGTATTTTCATCCAGTGTGTGTGTATATATATATTTATACATGCACAATGGATACATATATACAATGTATATACATACACACATACAATTGCAACACATGTTCCTCCAGTTACAACTGTCTAATAAGGGAATTCCCCTAACATTATATTTCTTTTTACTTCCTTCTCATGTTATTAACTCTTTTCTTCTATACCAACAATGCAAAATAGAACATTATTTTACTCTGCTAAAGAAGGAGTTTTATAAAGTTAAATTTAAAGAAGACGCTCAATACACCTTACAATCTCATAATACGATTTCTGTACAATCAACTTTTCTTCTACCAAAACCATGTAATATGAGGACCTTTCTTAACCTTCCAATCACTATGTATTCTATCAGGGAGGACCGGGCACTACATAGTGGTTGGTAGATCTAAAGAAAAATTGTATGGATTGATCTAAAGGTGTATGGAAGGCTGAAGGCATTATGAGAGCAGTCAGTGCTAAACATTGCTATTTTCTTGGGATGTAAAACTGATCTTTTGGCTTCAGTTTTTTCAGTCACATATCTAAAACAATAACTGCAAGATAATGTGTGCTATTCAACACTGTAGATGAATACCTATTCTGTGTCAATAGAGCATTGAAAGATGAGGTTTGGAACACCAAGAAAGCAAGCAAACAAGCAAGCAGTATTTTTTACAACAATTTCATGTTATTAAATGTCTCAGTTTAGGACTGTTTATAGCAGGGCTACTCAAATATAAATTTGAAAGGTCCGATTACCAAATTTTCATTCAGTATGAGGTCCGGAGTTTGGAATTTTACTGTGCATTGCCGGCGGATCGGCAGTTTTCCTGGCGCTGACCCGGTCTGCCGGACAGAAGCCTGACGTAGTCGAGTTTATATAAATATTCTCCCTACCTGAGGCCTGAGGCCTCCAGAGAATGCCTATCTAGGGGTGCAAATAACTTTTTAGTGAGCTCCTCAGATGAGTACCAGGAGATGGTGTTTGGTACTCACCCCATATGTAGTGTGGTCTTCCGCACTGTTTCCCTCACTGTCCTCTGCGTCAGCCTCCTCAATGGTAGATTCTGCTGCAGATGAACCTTCCTGTTCCTAATTGAGCCTCCGAATAGCTGTCTCCATCCACAGGTCCCCAGCTGGCTAAGGGTCAAATATAACCCCCAGTAATGTTTGAACCCCCAGATCTCATACCTCAGTAGTCAGATTTTACTCTTAGGCCCGTTTAACTCAACATCCGCTATTGCATCCGCTGGCTTCCATCAAGCCTCCACCAGCCCCTGGACTAGGGCTCTCATGGGCTGTGGAGCACATTGATCTTACCTGCTGCAGAGATTCAACGTACTCCACTATGTTCAGCCCTGCATCGGCGGCTGTGAGAACAGCAATATGCTTAGCGGAGGAGTCCCGATGGAAGTGGAACCCCCCCCCCCCCCCCCCTCATTGCCCCATCGCTATTGAGCATTTCAACAAAATCTCGATGTTCAACACAGGGATGTTAGTGGACATGGAGGTAGGGCTTTACATATGCCTACTCCCTGACTTTCAACCCCCAGATGCTCCAACATGAGACTATCCAACAATATTTGATAGGGGGCTTTTTAGTAGGAAGAATTGTGCTCAGGGACCTGAAAATTTACATGGATGTAGTCTCAGGGGTTAATTGGTAACCCCCAAAATGTGAAGGTTCTACCGTGCAGGGGTTCAAAGATCTATGTGTTCAAATTAGGAGAAGTAAAAGCATGTATGCAGCAGAGTAGTGTTTAATGAATGGTTATAGGGAAGCATTATCTGATAGCTGTATTTTAGCAGAAATTTAACTTATAAGTGTTGCAACTAGAGGGGTGAAACTCGGGGTGTAAGTGGTAGTAGGGGAGCATTACTGATCCTGAAAGTTTCATGATTATACTGTGAATGTTTTTTGTGCTGTGAATGTTCAAAATTAGTGTCATACAGGTTTATTCAGCTTAGTTTCTACAGCATAGAGGGGGAGAGGGTGTGTCCTGTCCTGCATTTGATTGGCTGGGGAGGATGCATCTGTGGGAGGAGATACAGGAAGCACAGCACACAGAATTTAGCTCCTCTCCTTCGCTCCAAAGCATCGGCAGGAGGAGAGGAATGAGCCGGGGGCAAGCGACGGGCGCCGGTCCACATGCGACCCTATTTGGGTCCGGATCCGGACCAGGGTCCGCCTTTTGAGGACCCCAGGTTTATAGATACGTAAACGTAATTGTAAGTCAAGACTATTTATTCCTATAAGAAATAATGGAAATACCCATACTGCATTCTGAACCTCCCAATGCACCTCTTGCCTAGCCTTTTCAGAATTTTCTTTTTAAATTATGTGTAATTAACCAGAAATATGAGGTCATCTGATCCACTAAAGGGGAGCTCTAGTCTTGAGGAGATAAAAGAGTCTTTATACGAGGGAGTGCCGCCTCTTGTTGAGAAGAGACAGAGGATAGAAGCAGGCACAGGTGAGCACAGAGAATGGCAGGAAGAGTGCGGAACCTGTTCTGGGTGAGATTCTGGGTGAGATCTAAAGTGTTGTCTGAGTTGTAGCTGCCTGCTGATATCGGCCCCTGGTTACCAGTGAGGTGTAGAGAGTTGAGTGAAACCCACGGAACTGCCCTGTTGGAACCGGAAATCCCCTGTACCAGAGACTCTTTTAGACTGAAGCAGAAAGCGTGAACGCTTACTACATTGTTTATTGACTGGCTTCGGCCTAACCAAGTTACTGGTTGCTGCCTTTTGCTGTGGTTCCAATAAAAGGTGAACTGTTCAATAACTCTGGTGTTTGACTCCAAGTTTACTACCCACAGGCCTGTTGTTAGAGAAACACCAATAATTTTCCTGGTGATCTCAACAAAACGTTAAAACGCACAGAGCCTACCAGAAACAAAACTTTGTAAATACCATTAACCTCCCTAGAGTTCGTGACGAGCCCAGCTCGTCCAGAGTTTGTTTGAAAAACAACAAAAGTGTTGTGTGTGTAGTAGCTGCTGTGTTGTCTGAGTTGTTTCTTCACAATTTCCTTCTTTTCAGTTAGAGAGTTTGGAGTTCAAGTGATACAATTTATTGGCTAACTGAAGTAATTAGAGAAGCAAGCTTTCGGGATATCGCAGATCCCTTCTTCAGGCTAATACAATTCTGGTTTTAGAAGCTCACATTTATACAGAAAAAGTTACAAGGACATACTTTATGTAAAAAAACAGCCAATAAATGGTATCACTTGAACTCCAAACTCTCTATGTTTATCGATGGCTAACACGGTACAACAATCTACTACTTCTTTTCAGTTGAAATAGCTTTCTTCACCTTCTCTTGTATCCTTTCTTTTCTAGATATTTTGGGGCTATTTGATGCATTGTCTGAAATAGAATAAAAATGTAAATTATTTTTCAAGACCAACTCTCCATTTTTCTTGACAATCATGGTTAAGTTCTATAACCAGAGTTGAATGTTTAGATGTAAAGAGTAAAGCCGTCCATAGACGTACCGATCTGTGGCCGGCTTTTAGCAGACTCCTCATGGGCAAAAAAAGAACCAGCAGGATGGATCCGTGCGCAATCCAAGCTGCCGGCTCTTTTGGTCGGATCCTCAAGGTGGGCTCCCCTATAGTTGCGGCCGACCGACCTTATGTGCACGGCGAGAGCGAGCACGGCGGTCAGTTGGCCGCAACTATGGGGGGCTTAATGCTTCATATGGATATAAGGGGGGCTAGCCAAAAGTTTTGCGTATTCCAAGGCTGGGTACACACTTCCCACTGATTTTCAGTTTTTCTGATCTGTATTCTGTTTTTATTGTCACTTTGCTGTGTATGGGGGTGAAAATCTTTAATGCTGTGGCTCTCCTTGCCCATTAAATATGAACCGGACTGGGATTGAGAGACACGCCTTATGTCCGTTTGAAAATCATATTGTAAAACAAAGTGACTTGGGCCGTTAGAAAAGTGATATTCTATCCTCAAATGACAGGTTATTGTCGGTTAATAAAAACGTACCTGTTTTGTGTAATAAACATGTATATACATGGTTAAAGCAGGCAGAGAAACAGAAATAGCTGTCAACGTGTCACTTACATGTAGTAAGACTTGAATATCCGTTAATACAAGTTACAGGAATGTTGTGTATTTGTCTGTGAAACACAAGGCACATGCAGGTACCAAATTTGTTTTCTATTATGACAAAGTTATTGTTATGGCAACACTTTGTTCTTAACGTTCGCCATATTAGGGTAACGCCTTGTGAAAAATGCCATTTGCTTTCATTCAGTGCAATGTCTACAGCCTGCTTATAGTTTAACAATGTGAAATATTCTAAAGAAAAAAGCCCACCTGTTTCCATGAACATTTGTGACTGTGAAACATTACACATACTGACTATGTAATGGAGATCAATAGCCATGAAACAGGCATGCTTCCATATTCAACCATGACTTGTGAATGAACAGGGATGACCTCCCTATAGGACTCATTTGTTTATATGAGCAAAACATGCGCAAAATCTTGATTTGTTGGGCACATTTAACCACCACAGTAAATATCAGCAATTAAATAATGACCATCAAAAGTAAATTAGAGTAGAGCTGGTCATACACCTTTAGCTCTCTCTGTCAGATATCCTTTAGATCTACCAACAACTATGTAGTATAGGGTCCTCCTTGACAGTAGACTTGATTGTTTAGAAAGTCCCTCATATTACATGGTTTTGGTAAAACAAAAGGAGATCTAAAAGAAATCTAAAGGTGTATGGGGACCCTAGGAAATGTTTAAAAACATTGTCAATATGCTGCAGTTTATACAATTTGTGTCCCATCATGAATCTTTTTTTTTAACTCCAGTCCATGAATATAACTTGGGGTGGTAAGTTTTCTTTGGAGAAAAAGTTACTTTAGAAGCATGTGATCAATTTAATCAGCTGATAAATAAGTAGTGCTCTGATTGGGCAATCCTGTTTTAGCTTACACAAGAAACAGACATGATCAAATGATCCTAGCCAGCAAATCAGGAAAGATCAGCTGATGGAAATGAGAATACGTTTTTCATGCGTTGTTCTGCAGAACTTTTCCTATAGGAACTTGCCATCCCTCAACCTCCCTAGTGGGTCAGATGAACCCAGTTTCTTTGGGGTTTGGGTTTGTGTTAACTGCTACTGCAACAGGGATCCGAAAAACCTGATACCCCCATAAAGCTGTGGTAATTCTCTATTTCGCTGCTGCATTTCCAGGGTTTTGGCACCACTCCTTCAGCATCATCGGTGACTCAGAAGGTGTGGGGGGGGGGGGGTTTTAACAGCAGGGACTGGCCGCTAGGGAGGTTATTGTTACAAGAAGTGAGAGTTACTACATTGAAAGTTAGGGAAAGGCTATCTTATGCGATATACACACAATAAATGTTCGTCTTCGGTAATGACCATTAGTGATTAATTTCAGGAGACAGTTTCTCTACAGACAGGCTGTGAAGAGAAGGTAGAGGATGACTTGAAGAAGGCACCCTGCTGTGTCCCCCTTTATAGCAAACTGCAACAACCATTCTCTATTGGTCCTTTAGTGACACATCTGTGGGGGGGGGGGGATCACCACGACTTACAGGATTGAAAATCAATCTCTGGCGATATAAATCATCATATGAGACTTGAGTCAGTTGTTCTGCTGGTAATTCAAATTTTTAGGCAGTATTTTCTCGGACAGAGTGTGTGAATCTCCCAAGTGGGGACACTAGAAGCAATAAAAGCTGACGGGTTCTGACTATTCACTTTGTCATGCACAGCTCACTGTACAATAGTGAGATAGCCAGAAGACAAAATAGAAGCTTTTTTTGCAGGAAGATCCATAGCATGTCTTCTCTATAATACCCAGCCTCCCGCAGTAGTTTATTTCTTTGCCAAAATGCTTGGGATGTTTGTACAACTTCCCATTTCAATGGTTGGCTGATGTAGCACTCCTCCCGTGGGAGAGGCTGGATTTTTCCCGGTTCTCCTTACCTTGCCACGGTCTAACACACCTGTCTGGCCCACACACCAAAAGTGGAGTTTGACAAGATCAGTGTTTTATTAAGCAAACCAATAAATAATTTTCAAGGGGAGGTAAAATTCTTAGCTATATATATAAGGTATCAGAATGAAAATGGAACCGTAATATAAAAGGTGAACCAATGTAATACGTTAATAAGGTAGGACTATTTCTTTAAACTAGTATCAGGAAAATGCGAAACTGATATGGAAACTGAATATCCTCAACTTTGAGATACCAAACCATGCCTACCCCCTCATGGCCGCAGTGAAACCCAAGGTTCCGGGTACCAGAATCGTTGGGCCTTGTCTTGACACTAGTGTGATAGGGTTCGTGGAGCGCCTCTTGTTACCTTTTGTCAGGAAATGCAGGGAGTCCTGTATTAGGGGGGGGGGGGCCTCTGTGTCCCCCACAGACAGATTTTCTCCTTCTCCCTGGAGGATCCAGGACTGACTTCCTTCCTGTCCTCCCTCCACAAACATTGCCCCAGCAATTTTCTCCCTTCAAACAAGTTCCCAGCCAGAAACATTCCTATCTCCTCCTCTCATGTGTTTGCTGCCATCTATTGACAGCTTTGGCACACTGCACCCATAGCTATATTAAACAATGTACATAGATGCTCTTAACCTCTTGCAAAAGGTTACACTGAGTTTCTGTAGAGGTCCAGGAATCAACCAATGACAAGAGGCGACTTATGTTGCAATAAACTTTATTCTAAATGAGGCCCAACGGGGTCTAACTACAAACGCAGCAAACTTGTAATTGAATAGTGTTCAGGGAGGAAAACAGAGGCAGGATGAACCCATTTACTCTAAGCAACCCCAGCTGCTCACACCACAATGCCTAAATGGGGCCAGGGGAAGTAGGGCCAACACTGAATGGTACTTGCGCATCCAGAGGGTGTATAGAGCGGATTGGCAGGATCCTGGCATAGGCAGTACCCCCAGTAGTACTCAGGTCTGCTCCATGCGGTCTGGGCCACACGCCACCCCACTGGAAACCTGGCACAGGTCTGTGGCTGAAAAAGCAGCAACTCCTCATAACTGGATCTTATTAACAGATTGCATGCTATTGTGCTCCCCATCTCCCTTCACTCAGGGTGAACAGCATACCTTGTGCAAATACAGGAAGTTATGTAACCGACGTCACTTCCGGTATACGCAATGTGGCTCTTCCGTGTTCCAAGAGCCGTCACTTCCAGTACCAGGCTTACTCATTGGCTGATTTAGCAGGGAGAGGGTGTTAATCTCCCTGCTAATGTCCCACCCTGCTTGTGCTGATAATGTGTGAGGTGGGACATTAGCAGAGTAGGAGAGTAACGCCCTCTCCCTGCTAAATAACCATGATTTCGAGAATCCTGGAAAAAACAGAATTTGTTGAAATCGGAATTTGGTCGGGTAAGCCACATAAATAACGTGACTTTCCTTGTCAAAACGGAAAGGTTGACAGGTAGGGTAGACAGCAAGCCCGGTAACTCCTGCTTCATAAGTCCCAACCTCACAGAGCAACCTCCTGGGGGCAAAACCCTCCCTCCTGCCTGGAGCCCAGGGGAATCATGGTCAAGAATCTTAATAGGGACACTACCCTAAATTAGACTTCTAATAAATGCCAGTGACCAGCAAATGCTAGGAACGCTAGTTCAAATTATAAAATTACAAATTGTAAGCACTGCCAGCAAAGGTACATTTGTTTTGTTGTTCTTTTTTCTAAAAGGTAATGAAACTACAAAGCCTTTTTTATATACTCAGTATTTTTGATGTTACAGTCAGATGTAGAGACTAATAATATTCAATGACTTAATGTTCACCTAAACTCAGCAACCAATAACAATTGAATGAAATGTTTACTTACCAATGAGCTGTCCCAATGCTTCAAAGTTTGCTCCAAAATCCTAAAACATTATGCATGCCTGCTCTGCTTTCATCTGTGTAAGACACCATGTTGATTCTTGTGTTGCTTCCAGTCTTCCAGGGGTTAATAGTAGTAGTTTTTTCGTACATGTACTAGCGACTACAGCAGTTGGGGACACTCCCACTGGCGGCAGCAGACCTGTACACCTAAGAGCATCTGATACTGGGAACCATACCTACCTACCTACGTGCCATACACACCCTGAACCGGATGTCACCTTGGACCCAAGGTAACAATCAACTGCCTCATGCATTCTTTGCTTCTCCCCATTCTCCTATTTGCTGGCTTCCCTTTGTGGGATAACTACAACTACTACAAGGATGCATTGATTTGCATTGGCATGCACTGTGCATAGGATATATACTATAAAAGATGAGCACCTCTTGAAAAAGTTAAAAACGAAACGCGTGTCGAGGTGTACTCTACCCTAGTAGTATCCACGTGTTATAATCCATCTGTGTGCCATGCTGACTGCATTATTATTGCGATAAATATGCACTTATTGTATTACTCACAATGCTTTTAAACGCTATTTAAGCACCAATAAAATTTGTATATTGTATACGCCATGAACACAAGTGGCCCCCAAAGTCCCCCCGCCTTTGATTTATTCAAAGGAAATCATTTCTGGTGAAACTATCACCTTAAACATGTACTATTAGTTTGGGATGTTGGCCACACACCTACACAGGATGTAAATATAGGAAAAAAATGAAATTTCATAGATTTAGATGTATAGCGAAATGATGAGCTTAACATCTTCCGACCTACAGCGGCAGGGCATTCAGAATTATCTCCTTACTTAAGGATATTTTTTTTACAGACTATCCTAATAAAAGGGGGGTTTCCAGCGTGGGATACAAAGTATATCAGGTGAGTTTAGGTGCTATTTAAAACTCTATTAGGGTTTTTTAAGAGACAATGCTTTGTGTTTCTACATGGGGAGGCCAGAAACAGGTCAAAAAGTTATATTTACTAGAACATGCTCAATATTACCACCACTAGTAAAACTTCAGTACTTAGAAATACCAATTACTCTTTGTGTGTCAATAACTAAGTATTCTGATGCCTTTATATAGAACAATGTGACATCTGGAACAATAAATGCCAGTGTTGAGTTATAGGTAATGGACAGTTGCTTTCCTTTTGTTACTATGCACAGTGCACTGGTCTCTACTAGGGAATGGTTGACTCAAATTGGAATTGCCAAAGACTCAGTCTTCATTTCTGATTGAAGTACAGTAGACATTTAGCACTCAAGTCATGACCCAGTAATGGCCAGCTGTTGCTGAGGCATGCGGGCTTCCAGAATTAGAGCATATATAATAACTCCACTGTGCTATCAGACATCCTTGAAGGAAACATGTACTGAGACACACATGGAGGCTACTTGTACTAAATGCATGCTCATGTTTAATTTTCATTAAGCTGGGAACACATGGCTCGATATTGGACCAGTCCGATGTTCCCTGCAGAAGCATGATGACTTCATCACGCTGAGACCCGCAGTTTCCATGCAAAGCAACGGACATTGACCGTGATTTACGGTCATGTCCGATATTCCTGTTTTTGAGCGGGATTGATTGGTCCCACTCGAAAACTGGGATGGCCACATATGGGTCAGATAGATGGCCTTTAGCGTGCACGGCGCACAAATTGGCCATCGATCTGGCCCATAGCTACACGTGTGTACCCAGGTTTAGAGTCTTTTGGAAGGAGAGGTTGTAAATCAATAAAACCCATTGAAATGATTCTGTAACTGAATTTATAGATATGGATCCCCACTGACCCTCAAATACATATAAAGTTGAGGCACTGGTGTGAAGACAGTGGGGATTTCTTAACATAAAATGTAAATACAGTGGAAGGCTACACCTCATGGGTGAATATGTTTAGGTTAGGGTATGAAAGAGAGTTAGACATTGGGGCCTGTGAACATATTACCCAATCCTCACATCATTGCATTTCTATAACATGAGAGTCTCTAATCTGGCTCTAGACATATTATTGTCAATAAATCAAGAGTAATCTTCACTCAGTTTAGAGTCTTTCCCAATTATGCTTTTTGTAAATACCTTACTTGCAGATAAATTTACAGCACTGTGACAAATTTTTATTAATAAAATATACAAAGAAAATACAAACAGATTCTTCCCATATACAGGATGGGAACCCGGGGACTTTAAAGTTTGGCTCTAGTGGTAGCCCGTATCGAAGGGGCTATCCTGAAAAAACAAAGTAGACTCGTATCTAAAACAATTATAGAGGTAGTGTAGGTCATCGAAACAGGTAGTTACTTAAAAACATTCGGTTTTAATGTTCATAGTAAAAACAAAGGTCCGTCGAACTGTCCTTTCTCCTAGCGGGTAGTGAGCAGAACAGTGGTAGGATCACACAAGAGCTGATGGTAAGCGTAGGCCCCGACACGTGTTTCGACCCTTCATCACAGTCTACTTTGTTTTTTCAGGATAGCCCCTTCGATACGGGCTACCCCTAGAGCCAAACTCCAAAGCCAAAGTCCCCGAGTTCCCATCCTGTATATGGGAAGAATCTGTTTGTATTTTCTTTGTATTTAATTTTGGGATGTTGGTTGGCTCGCTCCCTGGGATACCTTTGGTAACCTTATATTAGTATTAATAAATTATAGACACAATTATAGAGATGTAGAATATGGAAATATGCTAAATTCATCATTCCGCTAACAGTAATCCATAAGGTTTAACACAGGGTAAGCTCCCAATTAAATTAATGAGATAGTGAAGACTCATACAATCTGTAAATACATTATAAGGACCTCGTTTATGCCAAATAATCTTTCTAGTTCTGCCAATAATGCCAGTACAGATATGTCACAATATATATTAAGTGTGTTACATTATGTGTAACTTTTCTCAAAATGTCACAGGTTGTCAGTTATTCAGACAATAGATACAATAGACAAAAGTTGACTAATCTTGGCATTGTTAGCCAGTCCAATGACCATGTCTGTTTTGCATGGCCATTAGCTTGTGTACCTTTCAGAGAGGTTAGGTTAAACATGGCTGATGTCAGGTGGGGAAAGAGGACAATCCTGCCCCAGACCCGAGCAGCTAGGGGGACTTGGCGGTATCTTAGGGCCCTGGAAGTCGCATTCCAGGCTGTGCGATCGACCCGGCAACCGGGTCCGTTCCCCAGACTCCAGACAGCCTCTTTTTGAGCTATCTGCTGGCACCCGCAATCCTCCCCCCCCCTGCTCCACAACTTAGTTTGGAAGGAGAGGTGTGTATTTTTTTTTGCTAGCATTCCCAATGCCTTTCCCCCTTCTCAACAACTTTTATCCTTGGGGGGACCGAAAAACTGAGTCTGGGGCCCCGGGATTTCGATGGTGGCCCTGTAAGTAATGTCATAACAGTTCAACCTTAAATAAGTTTAACCTCTGTTTAGTTTAACCCCTATTTATGCCCAATGCTCAATTCACTTAAACAGTAACAGTTACCCATTAAACTTAATGCAATGGCATAACATTCATAATTGTCAAGTACTCCGTTTTAGCTAAGAAATAACCGCTTTTCACCCCTCTTTTCTGCCATCCTGGATTGGTACTATTCTCGTAAATCTACTGTGAACTCTGTCAA
>CM070034.1:40282779-40294383 GCA_036250615.1 Ptychadena robeensis | reverse complement strand
CGCAGGATTGGGTGTTAGTGAAAAAAAATCCCTGATCTGCTCACTGTCAGCATGCCATGTCCATTATAGATGCTGACCGCTGGGCCCCCCTAGCTGCCCAGGCCTAGGTTGGGAGTGCCCCTTGTAAAGAACTCTTTTATGTATCAGGTTGTCAATGTACAAGATCACAGTCCGATGTTTTTTTATTATCAACATTATTTCCTAATTACAGCTCAAGATGACAATACTAAAGTTCAATATGAACTTAAGCTTTATCATATCAGCTGAATTCACCAATTCACTAATAACCAATACAGCTTTATCCATCAAAAACTAAAAATATTTGTATAATAAAGCTGTAATCAGGGCAGAAATTTCAAATACATCTTGTAATGGGTGCCCTGCACATGTCTGTGGTGGACAGGTGATACATCTGCACACACCATTTACACAACATTTTTTAATGTTAAAACCATAATAATGTTAAAACGGTTAGAACCATACGTCATGTTTTAGGAGTCTTCCTGTTCCAGTGACACCACATCCCTAATAACATATTTCAGTTTTGGTAGCAACAGAAACAACCTTTGAAACTTTTCCCTCACGATTTAAGGTCTCCTACAGATAAGCAGATAAATTTTGGGTTTAGCCATATGCTGATCAGTAGCCTTTTTTATAAAAAAAAAACACACCACCTGTGCCCAGGTTTGAGCGAGTTTGTAACCAACTTTTGCCTTACATACATTTTAACCATTGAAGGGTTTTAAGGAGGTGGCAACAACATCCCCACCCTTTTCCCCACTCTATTTTTAATTTCCTGCTCTCCTTTACCTCTACCCTTCTCCTTCCTTAACTGCCAAGACACTCATCCTCAGCATTACCTTCCGCCCCCAATAGAGCTTGGACACTGTTATACCCACCTTGTACCAGCTTCTTCATTTACCATGCCGGGTAAGGGGGAACTGATTCACATTAATTTAACAGAAAA
This sequence comes from Ptychadena robeensis, assembly GCA_036250615.1. Lineage (NCBI taxonomy): Eukaryota > Metazoa > Chordata > Amphibia > Anura > Ptychadenidae > Ptychadena > Ptychadena robeensis. Next base: position 40,293,416 of record CM070034.1, on the reverse strand, counting down.
TCCCATTTAACAGCCATGATTTTAGCTAACAATTCTGTTCCATAAATATTTCAATATTAGGGTCGCCCCTATATTTTGCTTCATTATACCTGTTCTTTACTATGTGTTTGGTATTGCTTGCTAAAAATTGTGCTTCTGTCTTTTTTTTGGTACACACCTGTGTGTGTATTCTTGTATTGGATTGGTCACCAGCCCCTGCCCAACAAGAAGGACCTGCACAACAGAGGGATTTTCTGGGTATAACATAATGACACACAATGGGCCTGAAGATATTACCCTTGGCAGTGTATAAATACAGCATATAAGCCCCTTAGCAATCATGCTATCCATTCTTTATTAACCTTACATCTCCTATTGCATCACATAACCTCTGAATCAAAATGTAAAGTATTTGAAAAACTAATTAATAAATGTTGATTTGTGACAATAATCTAATGGATCTCATTATAAATACACACTATATAATAAAAACTAACACTAAAATAAAAATATCCAACCGCTCAATGCACAGTGCCCTCTTACATATTTTTATACTTGTTGCCTCACAACCTGAAATTAAGATGGATTGTTGACACCAATTTATTTACAGAACAAGTTATAAATTGTATTTTGAGAAACAAAAATGATAAAATAACAGAAAACTTCAGTTTGTATAATGTAACACCCACTCCAAAGTCAGGAATTTGCAGGGCCACATTATGTTTTTGGATAAGTCTCTATGATCTAGGTGCCCAACCTGCGGCCCGGGGGAACCTAACTGTTCATGCATAGGGCATAGGAACTCATATTGCATCACATAACCTCTGAATAAAAATGTGTATCACCATACTACAGTGTTACCCAATGCTTGAAGTATCATTTAAAATAAGTTTTGTTATTCAAAAATGAAAAACAAAATGTCTTCTAGCTCTGCCTGCTGTCATTAGAAAATGCTTATACAAGTTGGTATAGATTGAAAATGTTATGTGCGGCCGCACTTGAGGCCCTCCATATCAACTCAGTCGCCCACCACTGCACTAGAGTCTAGGGAAGTACTGAATATGCATATTGGTAAAGGGCTACATGTAGTTTTAGGATAAATGATATGCACTATAGGAAGACATTAGTGATGAGCGACTAGGCAATATTTGAATTTGCGTAATTTCGCGAATACCCGCCAAATTATTCGATTCCATATTCAAAATCTCGAATATCCGAACTTGTGCACATGGATTGCGATCTAAAAATTGCAATGCGATCAAATATGTGCAATGCATGCAAGTCAATGGAGCTTGGATATTCGACTGGGAGAATATACGTCATTTCTGTTAAAAAAAATCACATTGCTATTATATAATCGCGATCCATTGCAATGAATGGGATCGCAATAAATCGTGATTGCGCCTGGATATCCGATGATATATTCGCTAATATTCGCGAAATGTCGAAATGGCGATATTCGAGCTAAATATAAAAAAATCGAATATTGAAGCTTAACACTAGAAGACAAGTGAAATGGTGTTGGGCTGAGAAAGATTTGTAATCCCGATTCAAGTTGACATCTTTGGCTTTCAGAAAGAGAGAATAGGTGTTATTTAAAAAGGAGAGTCCTCTTCCATAAGAACATCAGGACCTTTTAGCCTTTTGTAGATTGTTAGAATGGTTCATTATGACGTTCTGTACCTATTAGTGACATCAAGTCACATGAATGCCACTAGGGATTTGGGAGCGGCATGTTTTTTTTCCACAGTCATGGATAGGCCATGACACGCAGAAGCATGGACATGGATTGGACGTGGTTTTCCTGCAGCTTTTAGTCCATTGACAGCAAGGGACTAAAAAAAATCAAAAAAAGAAACCAAGGTGGACAGAAAACACATGTAAGATTTCTGTTTTGGACATGAACATTTTGATGTAATAAATAAATCTAAATAAAAAAACCTAATGTATGTGAACTAATAGTTACATATATATATATTTATATATATATATATATATATATATATATATATATATATATATATATATATATATATATATATATATATATATATCTCAGCAATATGGATATCTAGTACTGGCAGCTGTAGCTAACATTAGATCTACAAGGTCACAGAGATGAGGCTTCTACTTAATGCTACAACTCTCCAGCTGGAGACATCACACAAGAACTGTGTCACTTTAAAACACCACATCTTGCAAAACAGTGTTTATTTTCAGTACCGCGTTGCCTTTCCACATGGCCATTAATAAGGTCAAGTTCCTTTCTGTGTTTCTAAATGAGTGTCTGCTATGAATGACAGGGCTGTTGTACCATGATATCCTAACACAGGAGTACTGTGTACGGGACAAATAGACATATAATTAGATGTATTAATTAATACAATAATATGCTTAAACGAATCCTTTAAAAAATTATAAATATTATCATTTAAAAATTTCTGGGTGCAAAACAATTTTTTAATTTAAGTTCATTTACTAAGTTTTCATTTAAAAAAAATTTTTTTTGGTAGTGTTCCAATTGGCAGGGCAATGCACCTTTTTGGCTAAGTAGCCCTTAACATCCCTACCAGTTACACCTAATATAGCTTGGTGTAAAGTTGTTTTACAAACCAAACTTACCCCGAGCTACACTCTGGGATCCCAATGCTGTACATCGACAAAACCTCTTGGCATCATTGATGATACCAAAGTGGCAGGGGCGCTGCTCCATTGAACGCCATGCCCTCACTGTGAAGGGGGGGGGGGAGTGAGGGTAGGAAATCACAATAGATTGCTATGTAATCTGCTTTGATTACCCGCACAGTGTTTAATAAATAAAAAAACACGGTGCAGGCTAACCGCTTGTTAGGTTAAGGTTAGGTTTTTTGGTAGAAGACCTTGGCACGAAATAAACAAGCCTTGACACAGTTTAGAAATGGTCATTTATTAAGTATATTGATATAACACCATTCAGTGTATGACAGATGAGGTGTCAACTCCGTGATTAATACTATCTCAAATAATATATAATACAATGGTTAATAAAAAAGAAAGTAATGAATGTGTGTTGGGCTGGTGGTCAATATATGTACCCAGACGCAAATGCTGTCTGTGGAACTGTGAGTTGTTAACGTTTATTAGAAATTCCTAGACAGTTCTATGACAAGTGTCAGCTATGTAGATGGTTTACATACTGATCCGCCCTAGCCAGCAACCTAAAACATTAGTTTCCAGGAGACATGGTAGCACAAGTGCTTAAAATAAAAGAAGCATCTGTTACCTACTGACAATATAGTGCAGATAGTTATTGGAATTTCCGGTAATGCTATGATGGTCAAAGGGACGAACCATTGAGTACTCCAGGGTAACAAGACATCAAATGGGTTACTACTTACTTATATTTCCAACCTGGTACATAAATACTCCCCTAACCGCCCCCTCCACTCCTTCAGTGATCTACTAATCACATCCCCACTCAAAACATCATCACCTGCACTTCTCTAGGGCCTCCTACCCATCTTCTCACCCCTAACATCACCACCATGCCAGTCCCATCCCCCCCACCTATTGTATACTCTGTTCCCCAACTTATTAGATAGGCCCATCCAGGCAATGTCCTCCACTCCTCATGTGTCATATCCTGTACCTGTGTGTTATCTTGTGTTGTGTCTTAACTCTATTTTAGTGTACAGCGCTGCGTAATATGTTGGCGCTATATAAATAAACAATGATAATAATAAAAATATTAATAATAAATGGTACAGACAGAGGGGAGAGAGATGCACTCAGCTGTAGTAGAGTGCATGTTATGTATGGCTTTGTGTGTGTGTTATGTATGTCTTTGTGTAAATGATATATCTCTCTGCATGATTGTTGTTTGTGTGTGTGTGTGTGTGTGTGTGTGTGTGTGTGTGTGTGTGTGTGTGTGTGTGTGTGTGTGTGTGTGTGTGTGTGTGTGAATGATGAATGTTTCTGTATGATTGTATGTATAGGATTTATATCTCTGTACAGTTGAAGTGTGTGTGTCTCTATGTGAATGATGAATGTCACTGCATGATTTCTGTGTGTGTATAGGGAGAAAAAGCACTTGCCGTTCCCATAAAAGTGCATGTTGCAGGGTGTATGAGGTAACATTACCGTAAAATGTGTGAAAGGTACAAGAGGTTTTCTATGGAAAGCCTCACTGCTCACTACAAACTGCTAGTGTGAAATGGACCCTAATCTGAACCTGTGCAGTTTCAATGGGGGGGATGTTTCCATCTTCCCTACAGGGAAAGTTTGTGAACCATAAATAATCCCTCAAAGATTCTTTCCCTTTAAAGAAAATTTGCACACGATTGTTCCTCTGCATCATCTAACCAAACTAACCAAAGTTTTATTCAAACACAAAGATGTCAACAGTATAAAACATTTTCTAAAGGCAAGTACAATCTCAACTCAACTGAAATCAATTTCATTACAGGAACTTCAATATAGTCAGAGCGAAGTCACAGTAAGTGACTATTTTCCTGCTTTATTACAAACGCTGTCATCTCTTAGCTCCTACTTGTAATGCCATCATCTGTTAACTTTTACGCCGTACCCTAACTAATGGTGGCATTTTGATTAGAAGCGTGATGTGCTCCAAACATTATTACACCTCCTACATAAGCTACAATTGTTTGTCTTGTCAGGCTAGGCAAGAACACATTAAAATGCTGTCTGAATCACCCCTGCAGGGATGTGAGTGGCATTTTTATATTTTACAAAAATATAGTTATTTGTCTTTGTATAGTTTTGATGTCTGAAATGCGAGGTTGCAGGGGAGTTAAAGAACAGTGAGCTAGCAGTGCATTGAGTGCATTTCATACCAGCAGATATAACACCTAGGCGGAAATTAATTGAGTCTCTCATTTGTACAGGCCTACTCATGTACTTTGCTGATCCTTTAAATGGCTTTTTAAAATTAAATCAACCTGATAGCTGCAAGTTGTTATATTGGAAGTGATAATTACAACAGTTCCTTCAATCATTGGAAGAGATGAATCTAAATAAGCAGCAATAGTAGAACGTTGTGCCAAAAGTACTGGAAGCTTAGGCAAAAAGGATTCTTTGTGGCAGGAAAAAGGGATATATCCCTCACCAGTGATTTCATGGATGGCATTGCATCAGATCAGCAGATGAAGGAGGATTGGAAATGTATGTACAGTGCATCTGCAAGGTATTCAAGCGCATCACTTTTTCCACATTTTGTTATGGTAGCCTTATTCTAAAATGGATTAAATTCATTTTCTTCCTCAGAATTATACACATAACACTCCATAATAACAAACTGAAAAAAAATGTTTACTTGAGGTTCTGGCAAATCACATGTACATAAGTATTCACGGCCTTTGCTCAATCCTCTGCATCTTTGACAGCAATTCGAAACCATCAGGACTCTTCTTATAAATGGCAGGCCATCTATACCGAGTGATCGCAGGAAACCAGGCAAATCACCAGGCCAATACTATCGCTTCAGTGAACATGGTGGTGGCAGCATCATGCTGTGGGGTGTTTTTCAGCAGCAAGAACTAGTAGACTAGTCAGGATAAAGGGAAAGATGACTGCAGCAATGCACATAGACATCCTGGATGAAAACCTGCTCTTGAACTCAGACTGGGGTGACAGTTCATCTCTCAGCAAGACAACAACCCTAAGAACACCGCCAAGATATCAAAGGAGCAGCGTCAGGGCAACTCTGCGAATGTCCTTGCGTGGCCCAGCCAGAGCCCAGACTTGAATCTGATTGAACATCTCTGGAGAAATCTTAAAATGGCTGTGCACCAACGCTTCCCATCCAACCTGATAGAGAGGTGCTGCAAATAACTTGAGAGGTGCTGCAAATAGTAATGAGTGAAGCTGGCATTGGATAGGTGTGCCAAGCTTGTAGCATAATATTTAAAAAGACTTGAGGCTGAAATTGCTGCCAAAGGTCCATCAACAAAGTGTTGAGCAAAGGCTGTTAATACTTCTGTACATGTGATTTCTCTAAATTATTTTTTTTATAAATTTGCCAAAAACGTTTTTTCATGTTTTCAACATGGGAGTTTCTGTGTAGAATTCTGAGGAAAAAAATATTTAATCCATTTTGGAATATGGCTGTAACATAACAAAATGTGGAAATAGTGATGTGTTGTGAATACTTTCTGGATGCACTGTATACGTTACTCACCTGTATGCATCTACCCATAAAGCAGCACTGGTCACTACCCTGCAATAGGCAAGTAAAATAGTTCTGAGTCATTAAAAAGGGAACAGATACATAATAAGTGGGTAAACACATTACAACTGGCATATGCATTCTGGCCCTATACTACAAAGAAAACATAAAAGACAATAAAAGACTTAAGCCCCCCATACACCTTAAGATCGATCCATACAATCTCCATTAGATCTACCAACAACTATGTAGTGCCGGGTCCTCCCTGATAGAATACATAGTGATTGGAAGGTTAAGAAAGGTCATCATATTACATGGTATTGGTAGAACAAAATTTGATTGTACAGAAATTGTATGGAAAGATTTTAAGGTGTATGGGGGCCTTTACAATTAATTGGTAACATGTCTTACTTTATCTTGCTTGTTGTACATCAGTTTTTTAGTCCATTTCCAATTCTTGCAGATAAAATACCATAAGTGAACCCAATGGTAGAACAAGGAAAAGCAAAACAGTAGCATCTTTCCTTTTCAACAAGCCAACTTCCTACCAAGTCCTATAATAACAACTGCCCTCCCATACAGTAACTTTGTTACTATCTATCACAATTACAACTACCATCTCATAAGGTATCCTTATCCCTTGGTCATCAGTACACAGTGCCCTGAATGCTTTGTCTCCCCATTCACCCACTCATCATAAGCCCTACAAATACATCTGTCCCTGTCCTCCCATGGCTCACCAGCACACTGTAACACATAACCTCCATATGTGTCTCCATCACATTGGAACCTACAAACAGAAAATCCCCCCAGCATTTTTGCCTCGAAATCCTTTGCACGGTCCCCCATAGTTTGCTCACAAATACAAGGCCTGGATATTTGTGTCCCCTACCTACAGCACACTCATTTAAGCTGACAACCAGTAAAAATAATAACCTAACTGGACTTTTAACTTGAAATAAAAATTGAGGAGCTAGACAAAATATGTGCAGAGCAATGATAAATAACCATAACCCAGTGACCAGTAAACCAAATCTGATTCACTGCCCACTGCAACTGTTTGCTGAACTTCTATAATACATATTTAATTGGACATAGCCTTACTATTTATTTTATACTGTATTTTCTGTATTCCTCATTACAGTATAGTGTTTATCATGACTTATTATGACTATCTTATGACTATTATGACCCTCTAGTTGTCTTCCAAAATTCCTGGATTTTCTTCTGCAAACCTCTCTACTTATAACAGTTTGTGGTTATGCAGGCCTGTCTGTACATGACTCAAACATACAGTTACAATGACAAACCTGCACACACCCATTAAAAGCTCACACAATGAGCCCAGAGCTTATTTCTGTAATATTCTGGAGATTATGGAAGATAATTCCAGCCTCCAGGGGGGCAATTTTTAAACACAGATGAAGCACAGAATACAACATAAGACTAGCTGCACAGATTTACTCATTTAGAAACTTTTAAGTGTGCAGTAAAAAGTTATTTGGATTAAAATGCCAAAAACAATAGACAATTATCCTAGCATAAATCACCCTCAACAAGAATCTAAGTTTAAATACATTTTGTTAAACTGTCTCAACAAATAAAAAAGTTAATATAATGAAGACAGAATATTGTAGTTGGAGAATGTTACTAAAGATGGGTTGTAGTATTCCTAGCATGTCAATGGAGAACTTGATTATAAAAGAAATCCATTGCCCCATCTCATTTTCATTTACTCATGTAAAGTAGAACTACTCCAATCTACATGCAATGCAAAGTAAGTAAAATACTTTCCTAAAAAGAGCTTTTCACCTTGTTTCAATGTTATCCTAAGCTCCTTCCTCTGTGTTCCTATGCCAGTGCTGCGCCAAACTTTCTGGGAGCACACCCCAATTTCGAATATTCACAATATTGCCATTGGGATGCTTATGGGCACGGATTGTAAATATGCGAGGTAATTGCGAGGTGATTATAATTTCGAATCTAGTTTCGCAATTGTGCGCAATTATAGACTTGAATATTAGTAGAATGATATCAATAGAAATCAATAAAATAAAGATTTTAATTTCAAAAATGTCAGACCTTCGAAAAATATAATCATGCATATGTACTCAGTTCTTGGTTTGGGCCCCTTTTGCATCAATTACTGCCCCAATGCTGCATTGTGAGGGTCTGCAAGGGATCACCGATCTACAGGTCTTCATCTATAGACAAGCCCCCGCTTGAACAGGTGGCACGATACGCCTACCAGACTTTGGTTGTTCCCAGGACTTTGACACACAAGGAATCCCACCTCAGGGCCAAAGTACAGTAAAACCCTTCAAGGACCCCCTAGGTAGTGAGTACAGGAACAAGGGTAGAAGCAAAAGTCCAGGTTCACAGCAGGGGTCATACACAGAGGATCAGTTCAACCAAACACAGTATCCAAGGGTTAATCCAAAGAGTAATCTGAAGGTAAGCAGGAGTCATACACAACATTAACTCTAGAGATCATAAACTGATTGGCACAAGGAACCCAGTAGTTCAGGAAAATGATGCTATCATGAGCAGGGCAACCATGCTCCATCTGGGTTTATAAAGGGGAGGAGATGCCAGAGGCCTATTAACAGGTGCAGTACGGGCAGACTGCACGGCAGTGACGTAAGGCGAGGCGGGAACAAGTGCGTACCTGCAAATGCTGGCGCCGGTGTCCTGTGGCCCTGACACGCGTGGAATGATTATATTAGATTGTAAGCCCAACCGGGCAGGGTCCTCTATTCTTCCTGTGTCATGACCTGTACCTGTGTGTTATTGTGTGTTGTATCTCCACTCTAATGTATTGTACAGCGCTGCGTAATATGTTGGCGCTATATAAATAAATGATAATAATAATGAATGCTATCAGCCGGTGCCACTTATGGAGGACCAGGATGCTTTATTAGCGGTACATTTGTGACTACATATGCCAGACGAGCAATAACTCTGGTGAGGTTTCACAATGAACTCACATTGTCTGTTACATAGTAATGTTTTTTAGCACATTTTAGTTTATACTCAAATATATAAGCTATGCTGCTGGAAGATCTCTTGCTATATTAAGATCTCAGTTCTTAGAATGTCCTGACTACCAAGAGACCCAGGTCTTTTATTTCTTATTATTTTTTTCCCCATTCTCTGTCTCCTCCCCTGTGCTCCATCTCTCTTATCTTCTCATTGTGGTGTTCACTTTATTGTTTCATGTTGCTAAAATCTGGAGGGTTACAGAGAGCAACTGTTCATTTTCCTCTGTTCTCATGATCGTTTGCATTTCACAGTCCATTAACCTTTGTACTTTTAAAGTTGTTTCATGGTTATGTTTTCCACATTGTATTTGGAAGATGGCTTGGATATTAGCGGTTTGTACCTTTTTTTTTTATATGAGTTTGTTCTTTTATTTTCTAATAATAAAAGAATGTTAAAAAAGTGTATGTATGCTTTGAACAATTGCTTTTGTTGAATTTCTGTTCATTACTCACCACTATTACAGGTTCATAACACAAGTTAGTTGAGCAAAGCAATAATTAAAATAAATGCTAGCTTTGCAATATTCTGTTAAATGAAATACATTTCACCACCTAAACCAAAAAACAAGAGATCTACGACATGCTGAAAGCTTGCTTCTTTAAAGCCAGCCATAGACGTCTCGATCCATGACTGGCTTGTAGCAGACTCATTACTAGTGATGAGCAGCATAGGCAATATTCGAATTCGTGATATTTCGCGAATAATTCTACTAATATTCAATTCTATATTCGGAAATTCGAATATTCGCGGTAATACCATGGATTGCGAAAATCATAATCGCAATTGCGAAAATCGTGAAAATCTTTAAAATGAATGGTCACATGCTATGTTTATTTTCGCAATGCGAATATTATTTTCGCAATACATGGCCATAGTGCGAATATTCGGAATTGCGAATATCCGCTGAGATATTCGAGATATTGGCGAATTCTCGAATTGCCGATATTCGCAAAAAATATTCGACATTCGAATATTCGAGCTCAACACTACTCATTACAGTGAGGAGTTGGCTACAGAACTGACAGGAATCCCCTGTGCTCCACTAACACAGGGAGTCATTGTTAGATTGTAGCTAATTAACTTGGAGGGGGAGGAGACTCCCCCTCCAAGTTAACTGCCTACAACAGGATCGGCCACAAAATGAACCAACAGGACGGTACGACCTGCCGTCTTTTTGGGTCAAATCCTCAAGGTGGGCACCCCTGTAGTTGCGGGCAACCAACCATTATGCGTTCCGTTCGCCCGCAACTTTGGCCAGGAATCGGCATGTCTATGGCCGGCTTTAAGACTTTTGTTAAACTAAACTTGTTTGTTAAACTTCAGAGTTACATAACATATAGATTGTGTCCTTCGAGGTCCTTCACTAGTTCTCTTCAGCTTCCTCTAAAATAACCACCTGGTCAATGACATGACAGAGGGGAATCCGTGGCAAAACTCCCAAGAAATTTTTTTT
>CM070034.1:40243272-40263769 GCA_036250615.1 Ptychadena robeensis | reverse complement strand
GAATCGTCTGGACACATGTTTCATGGGACACCTATGGACTATTAAATCAGTACTGCATTTCTACATGTTTGCATTATTTTATATGACGTTCACCTCTTTACTATCGTACTAGTTTTTGCATATGTAAAGCATTTTTGCATAGAATAAGCATTGTGTTTTGTGGGATGGATGGCCTTTAAAGTCCCCCAGCCTCTGTGCCTCACAGAGGAAATCTCCAGCTGTCGAGGGTGTTTAACCACCCCCTCTTCAGCCCTTTTCTACATATTATTACTATATATATTAGCAATAAAATGCTTCTCGTATACTAGTTTGCTAAGAGGCCACAGGGCAAAACCTTTTCCACTTCTTATCCCAATGTGCAATGAGAGCACTTATGTAGCCAATGCACTTCAAATAGTGGAAGGTTGGTGACCAAAATCATTACCCTTAAGCCACCCATACACCTTAAGATCGATTCATACAATTTCCATTAGATCTACCAACAACTGTGTAGTAAAGTGGCCTCCCTGACAGAATACATAGTGATTGGAAGTTTTATATCATTGCTATGTAGTGCCAGGTCCTCCCTAATGGAATACATAGTGATTGAAAGTTTTAGAAAGCTCCTCATATTACATGGCTTTGGTAGAACAAAAGTTGATTGCACAGAAATTGTATGGAAAGATTGTAAGGTGTATGGGGGCCTTTAGAAATTGAGCCCTAAGTAGAAAAGTGACACCTGGATTAAATAAATGTCACAAAGGAACAGAAATCTGTTTTGCTGAGGATCTTAGCCTACCTTCTCAGTTTAACCCAGCACATGCTTTGTACCCCTGGCAGAAGTGCAGAAAGGGCTGGCAAGTGGAAGCTAGACTTTTTACCATTTTGTAAAAAGTGTTGAGCTCTAATTTTCGAATAGCGAATATATTCGGCGAATAACGGCTATTACAGAATTCGCAAATTTTTCGAATATGATGGCAGATATTCGCAGTTTCAAATATTTGCGATATTCGCCATTGGGATGCTTTTGCCCATGGATTGCGAATGTATATTTGCAATGCGCAAATAAATAGCACGTGTGACCATTCATTTTGAAGGTAATTGAGAGGCTGTTATATGCAATCATATTTATGAATTTTGAATTGAATATTAGTATAATTAGCGAAATGTCACAAATTGGAATATTGCCTATGCCGCTCATCACAATTTGTAAACACTTTAACGGCAAGTTATGATGCAATGAATGATAATATCATTAAATATTGTATACGAGAGTCTTCTGTTCATGTTAATACTGCCACCTTTAGGCCAGTCTCTGGTGCCAATGGCTTCAAAATGTATCAACAATATTGGTGTTGCCTATTGACTCCCTATAGCAGCTACAGTCTACAAGGCAAACAATAATATTAAATAAGGGCAAAACCTTTTACACTTCTTATCCCGATGCGCAATGAGAGGACTCATGTGGCCAATGCACTTTAAACAGTCAAATGGGGGAAGGTTATTGACAAAAGTTTTAACCCTAAAGACCCCCATACACCTTACAATCTTTCCATACAATTTTTTGTTCTACCAAAACCATGTAATATGAGGACCTTTCTAATCCTTGCAATCACTATGTATTCTATCAGGGAGGTCACTATACTACACAGTTGTTGGTAGATCTAATGGAGATTGTATGGATCGATCTTAAGGTGTATGGTGGGCTTAAGATATTGTGGACTAAATAGAAAAGTGAAACCAGGGTTAAATGGTTGTACAGAGAAAGATTTTATAGCGCTCACTGACTTTATGCTCGCCATTAGGCTAGTTTATGAAATGTTGTCCTGACTAGATATTCCACCATTAAATGTAGGTGAATTTATTATTAACTGGAAGCATTTAGGAGCAACACACACACTCAACCAGAAAGTAGAAGACCATGTAAAGTCACAGACTGGGGTGCTGAGGCACAAACTCTGGGGTGCTGAGGCTGTAAACTGCATGCCAGGAGCTTCATGAAGTGGGTTTCATGGTCAAGTGCAACCCTTAACGTTGTCAAGAGCAGGTGCAGGTGTTGAATGGAGGAGTTTTGACTCCACTGGACCCTGAAGCAGTGAAAATATGTTCTGTGTAGTAGAAAAACCGGCCTCTGTCTGGCAGCAAATATGAGATTGCAAGAGAATTTAAAATTCTGACTGCTTTGTGCCTCTTAGGTACAAAGTGGAGAAGGAGACCACATTAACCCCCCTGCCATTCCAGATGGTACCATCTCGTCCAGCACTGTCCTGTCAGTACTGCACTGGACAAGAAGCGGCCATCCGGTGGAAATTGGAGCCCCGGCAGTGCGTACTTACTGTTTCACACTGTCCCAGGGGCTCCGATGTGACAAGGAGGCTGCTTAAGAAATTTTATCAAATAATACCTCTTATTAATGAATTTTTTAAAACATAATTTATTTTACATAATTGAGTGTTTTAAACATTATATTCAGGTTGTCTACTAGACCCTTGTACGGACATATTTTGTGAAGTTTACAGGCCTACAATATAAAATAAAAAGCCATTAAAGTCTATGGTGCGCTTTTGGTATAGAAATCTGGACCTCACAAGAGTGCTAGGGAGGTTAAAGGGACTTTAAGTTCGCCAAGACATTTTTTTATATACTATTTTTGCAAGCTCATGGGAACAGTTTTGAAAAAAAAAAACATTCACTGCAATATCTTGTGGAAAGAGAGTGAATGAAATGACGGTATCATAAACAATGTACAACATATGTCCATGTCCACTTTTAATCCATGATTAAAAGTCTTTTGAAACAGCTTAAGCAGCAATACATTTGATTTCATATGACATTGTCTATGTTTCAGACAAATGTGAGCTCACTAATACAGTCCATGGATATTTGTGGGCTTTATTCATATACAGTTCTCCTAAGGCTTTGTTAAATTATTTCAAATGGGTCTGGACTTTGACTGAACTGTTACAACACCCCAATTGTTTTCCTTTCTAGTCACTCTATTGTAAATTTACTAGTGTTCTTGGAATCGTCCTCCTGTTGCATGACTAAATTTCAGCCAAGCCGTAGCTGTCACACAGATGTCCTCGCATTTGGCTCTGGCATACTTCTAGTACACACCTTCACTAATGTGCTTGACAGTTGCTATGAAATGTTTTTGTTGGTATGCACAGTTTGGTTTAGCCAAATGTAGCTTAGTGCATTATGGTCAAACATCTCCACTTTGTTGTTGTGGTTTGTTCTTTTTCCTGGCAACTTTTCCAAACAAACCATACTTGTACTGTAGATCAGAGGTGTCAAACTCAAAAACAGATTGGCCCAACTTTTTAAACCTGGACAAAGTCACTGGCCAATCTTTATTGAATTATAAAGATAAAGTTTTGCCTAAACATCTGAAACAAACAAATCATAATATTATAGCACAAGGTAAATTAAATGTTAAATAATAGACACATTTGTGGCATACAATTCTCAATAAATGTTTTTGTTTAAAGCCCCCCATACACATAGTGAGCCGCGGCCGATGTGCGTGCGCTCGCGGCCGTCGGTCAGGAGCCACAGATCGCGGGTGCCCAGAGCTCGGTCGGTCAGAGAACGGACATGTCCGTAAAACTTTGGTAAATGCCATTAGTTTGAATGGGGACCGGTGTCATCACGCTGCACTCCGTCACTCGTCTGTCAGCCCCCGCTTGCTACATGTGTGGGGGCCTTAACTGTTGAGGCCTACATAAAATTACACTGCGGGCCAGATTTCCCAGAGCAGGAGGTATGAACACCTCACAATTAGCTGGGACATCTACTTCTGGGAAGATTGGCAACTGTACTGGATGTTTTTCACTTGTCAGACTAAAATAATACTCCAGACTGAGTACCCTTTTCCTTTATATGTAATGTGATGGTCAAATACTGGAGTTTTATGTGCAAGCTGCAAAAGTACACTTTGTTTTGCTCAAAGCGAGAAAACAAAAATACAAAGAGAACACTGTAACAAAGGCGGGGATGAAGGCAGAAAATTGGTCAATAAAAGCTACACACATAAAAACAGATTATAAAATTTAAGGCAGAGTACAGAGTTTTGTAACACATTTACTATAAATGAGCCATGTAGACAACTTATAGAGCAACTGGATCTCCAAACAAAACACATAAGATGGAGAGCACAACACATAATACCCTTTACTTTAATAAATCACACACAAGTATCATTAAAAATGGGTTCGCTACTAGTATGGGCTTAAGGCAAATTTGTAGGTTGGACATTCATGGACCAGGTGGATTGCATAGTAAGTGAACTATGGTGCAGCTTTAGGGGCCAATATGGAACCTGTTGATTATAAAAGGTGGCTCAAAAAAAAAAAGCAGCCACAGAGTCAGTGAGTTGGCAACTGTTGCAGGAAGGCATAGGACATCTGAGAAGGCCTATAGGGAATTATTAATATCAGTTAGGAAACTGTATTTTTATTGTTTTGTCATTTGAGGGCAAATCCTTTTTTTCCACAGGGTCATTTTGCTTTAGGGTGATGAGAGACAGCTTCTGGCCCATGTCTGACAGTCAAAGTGGTTGTTTAACCATTTGGTTTGTGATTTTTTTCTACTAAAGCTACCGAAAAAAAATGAAACTAAAATAACGAAACAGCAAACTAAATGTAAAATTTATTTCATAGCTGCATACTTACTTTTAGCATCGACTGGTTACTTTGAGCAACTGTTCTTTAATCCCTTCCCCTTTGTTGAACACATTCTGCACATTGCCACTTGGCCATTGCCAATTTCTGTTTCTCAATGATCTTTGTTTTACTATAGAGCATGTAACCTTCAGTCTCTTTTCTTTCTTTATAATTTATCACATTGTATCTGCTCTAAGTATTGACATGTGTAAGTTGTATGACCTTTATTTGCTTTCTTGCTTCTGTTGGGAATGCCTGTGGTTTACTATAGAGTGTATTTGACCTTCAAACATAGAACATGATGTTTCTGCTAGCCTTGCCAGAGGAAAAGGGCCTGCCAAGTACAGAATCCATAAACAGAATGTAACTTTACCTGGCCATTCACATAGGGAATTGAAGTAAAATCTAAATTGACTGACAAGGAGGTAGAAAGCATATCACTTTACATTAATCTCACCAATAAGTGTCACAACAAAATTCAAATTTGGATGAAAACTGTTCAAAATGTTTCACATAATCAGCATTAGATTACACACATTTAATAAGGACTTATTTCCAGACCCTTTTTTTACAGATCAAATGGTGTAGTTAGTGGTTTAATTGCATTGGTAGCCCATATAGGTAAAGTCAAATCAGCCTCCAAATGGAAAAGCAGCAATGAGTTTGATTTCTCAAAGAGCTAGCAATCAGAATTAAAGTACAATTTCCTGATTAATGTTAATTTATCAATAACATTTGGTTCATCTGGACCCACCTTTACCAAATTGTAAAATGAGTGGATTATTTATTGGTCCTTCTTAGCATGATGTCCATAGGTATACAGGTCAGAAATTATGTCCATAGGTATATAGGTCAGAAATGATGTCCATAGGTATATAGGTCAGAAATGATGTCCATAGGTATATAGGTCAGAAATTATGTCCATAGGTATACAGGTCAAAAATTGCAATATAGAATTTTTTTGCAGTAATTGTACTAATTTACAAGATGAGGCCGTCCGGTGGAGATTGGAGCCCCTGCAGTGCATACTTACTGTTTTGCGCTGCCCCGGTAGCCTAGATGTAGGAGACTGTCACTCCACCAACCATCCCCCCCCCCCCCCCCCCCCGTGGAGTGATGCGATGATGTCATGTTATTTTCAGTGTGGTTTCAAGTAAATATCTTACCAAAGTAAAGGCTCTGGTGCCCCATATGGGCCCCTTTGCAGTAAACCCTCTCTCCCCTGGTGTGTTCATTACACCAGTGAAGAGAGGGTGCCAAAGGGAATTGTACTGGATACAGTGATAACTGTATCCAATACGATTCAAAGTAAAAAACTAAAAATCTAATTTCCAAATGAATACATTGTTTTATTATAAATACATACTGTTTTGAAATCTATCATACAAACTAAGTATTGAATAAATGTTATCATTTAAATAATACCTTTTATTAATTTTTTTTAAATAATTGTTTGTTTCAAATATTATTATATTCAGGATGTCAACGAGACCCTTGTACGGACAGATTTGAGGAAGTTACAGGCCTACAACATAGAAAAAATTCCATTAAAGTCTATGGTGCACTTTTGGTACGAAATCTGGACCTCACAAGAGTGCTAGGGAGGTTAATGTTAATTCTAATTTTAACAGGGAACAAAACCACGAAGATTCTATTATAATCTATGAACTCCTAGAAATTATTGTGAGAGTAACATCTACTGTAGAGAACTTGAAATGTGGAAACACTAAAAATAGATTACTGAATGTTATTTTAAGTCCTTTATATTTCTGTTCCTTTCAGATTGGAATCCCTTCACTTGCTCCCGGATATCTTTGCTCTTCAAATCAAAACAAGCGTTCCTCTAGAATACATTTGAAAAACTTATAAAAGAATACAATAGAAGGCAAATCCTCTATGACTCCATGATAAATGTATAAATAACATTAGGCTAGCTATCTTCATTGTTATCTTACAAGTTTGGATGATTGATGAGATTGAAAAAAAATGACATGATATCTACTTTATCCACAAAATCTGCACAAATTCTAGTACTTAGACCTTTTATATTTTATAGATTTAAAGGATCAGGTGATCTCTTCGCTACTGATGTGTGGTTTCCTAATGCCAACATAAAAAAAACTGGTAAAAAGTTTGTGGTTGCCAATTTGCCTAGTAAAAGATTTAACGAAATTCCATTTTTTTAACTGAATCAATGTACAGTAATGAAAATGGCAAGAAGCCTATATTTTAAAATGGCTGTAAATTTGTACAGGAATGGACATGCAAGCACAATAAAGTTAGAAGCTTATTGTTTATCTTCTAAAACAGAGCTCCAAGACATTCAAAATTTTATTGCGGGATCTGCAAATAGCAACCAATCTGATACCCCAGTACAGCTCTGATCTATTGACACATGGGTGTCACATGCGGAGTGAAGGTGTGTTATAATATTTGGCTACTACACTAAGTCCTGTAAATTACAATGTAGATTCTACCATAAATTGGAACTGATTTTCCTACAAATGTACAGGTAAAATATCATTTATATATATATATATATATATGTGTGTGTGTGTGTACAACTGTAGTGTTATGGGATTACTGTATTTTGTTGCTAGTTTAGCAATGCTAGTTTAACATATCGTATGTGTGAATAATGGCTAGGGGTTAAGTGTGGAGCACTGTTGTGTGGGTGGCTGGTGCTGGACCTGTTAGTGCACCAGCAGCCATAGATTCTTTTTGTATAGTCCTATGCCTATGTCACTCACGAAGCACACAATAAAGTAGTAAGGCAGCTGGTAGGGGATATGCACAAGGCTTTACTGAAGGGAAAGTATTTACAGGGTCACACCAAACCCATGGTCGGAAATGGGGCACACAACTTCTGGGACTACAGTTCCAAACAAACTACCAGCTGCAGGGTGAATGAGGGCTACTTGTCCCAGTGGGAGGGGGTCAGGATCACAGTCCAGCAGTCAGGGAAAACAGGGAGCTGGTCCATATGAGGTGGAGAAGGGAGATATCCTGCCTATCTACCTATCTCAGCACCTACCGGTGTACCGCATCCATCCACGCAAAATTGAGGGAAGGTGGTCCTGGTCAAGGGGATGACCCTTTCATTCACCACGGCTGCAGCATTAGCAATGACTGATGTAGTCTAATGAACCTGGCTGATTCAGAGGCACCCACCAGAAAGGAGTGTAAATCCACAGAAACCTAAGGTAAGATGGCACCTGCACTCAGACACAGCTGGTAACTCCAGGATTATCCTGGTCAACCACATAAACCAATTCAATGCCTGTTCGCTCTCCCCCTTTGGAGACCCAGAGCGACAATGCCTGATTTTGCATGCAGGTCAATGGCACCCCCAACCTCCTGTGCTGGGACTAGGAAGAAATGACAACATCGCAGATGTAGAGGATCGTGGCAGGCTTGCCAGGGACCGGTAAGCAACTCCAGTTGTAGCTCAGGGTTAGTTATATTAGTAAACAAACTCACCCTAAGCTACACCTGGAGCAAGCGCCAGGGAGGTTAAGGTTTCATTAAAGTATTGTTATATTGTATTTTATTAACAAAGGGGTAATTTTGGCAAATTAAATTCAAATCAGATGTCTGGTTTATTATTTGCAAAATAGGGTTTTGTTGTGGCATTAGAAAGTCTTGGGTGTTTATCATGATGCAAGTTCACCAGTTGTCTTTTCTGGTACCAAGTACTTATGACTCCATTATAGAGTACCATACAAGTCTTAAAATTTAGGAAATGCTTCTCATCCACCCTAGCCTAACAATTAAACATTTTCCTCATCAGCGTTACTTAAGTCCTTATGTAATGTAAGGTCAATTGTCCAAGAGTTAAAAATGGATCTTTCAACACAATATTATCTGAATGAAACTAGCAAAAGCACAGAGGAATTGTTTAAAAAAAGAAATGTAGAGTGGCCTGGCCTATTTAAAGCCCTGGTCTAAATTCCATTGAAAAGTTATAGATGATTTTTAATTGGCAATTTATGTTAAATGTTTGAATACATGTGCATATTATATGTTTATTTAGAGTTTTTGTTGTACAGGAAAATGCACATTGAGGCCATCTTTAGAGCTAATCTTAATAGCATTTTGCAAACATCAAATAAAATTTATAGACTTGAATTACTCAATTATAACATATAACACAAACATATATGAGCACTTTCCAATATTAAAGAGCTACTATCATTTTTTATATAAAGATACGTTGTGGCTGCCCTGTTTGATCATAAAAATATGTAAATTAATTAAAAACCCACAAAAACTATATAATTGGTAATAATCATTAGTTAGAATGGAAGGTTTACATTAATGAAGTTTACAGGCAAGCATACCCAATCTTCAGCAATTGCTCTTGCAGCAGGGAAGACAGTTAAGTTAGCGATATCATATAAAACAAATATGAATAAAGATTTCAAGATGCAAATCCGTGCAAAACAAAAATAATTACCGTAGTTTCTATGTGGTGGGTGTTGAGGCCTGTAGAGTTAAAAATGAACACCTAATGTATACTTTATATAAACCATCAATCATATGAAAATGTACATATTATTTACAATATTGTTTGCCATTGTTTCACAAAGAACATACAACATTTGTCATTCTTCTGACCCTAAATAAGTTCAACATTGAACATTTATGGAAAGGTTTTGCGAGCACAGATGTACTGATTAGATATGTTAAACCACTATAGAACCTTATTGTTGTTCCAGTGGAATTTTGGAATTGTAGGAGGCCCAGCAGGTGCATGACCTGGCAAGTGTGTGCGCCATCTATGTATTGGCAATGCTGCCCACTCCAGCTTGTGACCTCCCCTGGTGGTAGTTTTAATATATGCTCTGTACATTGATTTAGTGGCCAAAGGGTCCCCATTAGTAGCTGTGAGCTTCAATATTCTATTCTTCAGTGCTCAGCTACTAATACTGCTTAGGTGCCTGGTTTGTCCTCTAGTTCTTTAATTAACATACATTTGTTCAATCACTCATTACTGCTGCAGCTCCTTAGAGGATCTCAAGTTGGCATTGTGCTGTAAAACTGCTTATGAAGGTAGACTGCGCATTGCTCACAGAAGGCAAGCAATATTATCGAGCAGCTTTGATTTTTTGTATTTATTGTACTGGACATATACTTATTATTAGTAGACTAAAGCATTTACAGACTTAGGCTATGTCCCCTCCTGCAACTCTAATCGTGGGGTGGTGATCGCAAACTTTTTCTGGCAAACGATCTGGAGCGATTTGACGCGTTTTTTGGCTGCGATCGAGTGCCCGATCACCCCTGATCGCACCCATAGGGCTTGTCCCCACAGTAGAAGCTGGTCCCGCCAGCGGCTAGTGGCTGTCAAAGATCACAAGCGGCTAACAACATGTTAATGGAGCTGCTAGCGACTGGCCACCACTAGAGGCCAAAATGCAGGTGCTGCCACGGGCAGCCGCGACCACCACCGTGGGCAGCCACACAAGTGGGGGCAGCCCCATTGAAAACAATGGAGGTAGCCGGTAGCAGCTAAGAACCACACTGCCGCGTGGCTGTGGGGACAAGCCCATAGAGAATCAATGGCATCTAAGAAACATATTTTTTAATTTCTATGGGTGGTTTAGGGAAAATCTTTATGACCAGAAGTGGTATTTTGGGATTTCCTGATCCAGACGAGACTACCGCGTCCTTCAGCAATGTCTGTCCAGATCCTGTGTCCTGGATGGATGGACGCTCGGCATAAGTGTCCCAAGTCCTCACATGCATGCAGAGGGAGTGTGACTGGGTTGAAAATGTGACATAATCTTCATGAATTAATACCAATAATGATCATGACCAATGGCTGAAATGTACTTGCCTGACAAAAATACCCCAATGCCTATTCTTCTATGCCAGTGGTGGGAGTTCATATGGAGGGCCACAGGTGCACATACAATTTTCAATGTATACTGACATTTTAAAGTATTTTTTTATGAAAAAAATTACAGCGAGCAGAGCTAAAAAGACATTATTTTTCATTTTTTAAATAACATTTGTTTTAAATTATACTTCGAGCATTAGGGAACTATGTAGTATGGTAATGCACATGTTGTGTCATATATTTGATCAAAGGTTGTGTGCCTCATAGATATCATCAAAGCCATTAATTATATTGATGGGGTACATAACCTTTGATTCTGCAAACAGGTTGCTATGCAATAACAGTTAGGTTTTGGGGGTCGCAAGTGGAGGACTGAGGGGGGCCGCCGCACGTTGGGCACCAGGGTTCTAAGCCTTTGCAGAAACTGACAGCAATCCACTAGGTGCTGCAACTTGGAGACACCTACATGTCTTGAGGGTCACAATCCTCCCTTTAGAAGTGTTGCCTGAATACAAAAAAACTTTGATCAGAATACAATTGAAGAGATTCAACATTACCAGAATAAAAAATAAGATATAAAACAGTGAATACTGGTAAAATATCAATAAATACTCTAAATAAATACTTCCTTACAGGAGAGTCATGAACAATGAAGTTAATTTTGATGGGCAATAGATGACAACAAATGTGACACCTTGTTTCTATAGGTAAGTAATACAAAGTTCCTCAGACACAATAATGTAGTGTGCATGTGATCACTCTAGCAAGTTTTAACACATAACTTACCTTTGACCTAGTTCTTTCAAAGTGTTTCATCAGACTGAAGCATAAGGTGTTATGCAAGATACAGATGTTACAAAAGCTGAACTATACTTTACAAAACAGTTGCTCACAATCTTTTATAATATGAATTTGCCATGGAGAGAATAATAAAGTATATCCAGTTTTCACTGGTTAATATTAAAGCTGAATCATAGTCACATCTTTTATGTATCCCTTCAGAGGGTTCCCCTCCCCATGCAAGAGTTAAGGCTGCCCATATGCGAGTGTCCGTTGTCCCCATGTCCTCTACAGCTGTCTTCTTCCTGCTCTCCCCTGATGTAACCGACTGTTCTGGGGGCGGGAACACCAAGTGTACAGAACTGAATGTAATGCATTGACTTCAATTAAGTACAATGCTGTCCTATGTAACCTGGCACATCTGCAGCGCCAACTAGTGGTTGCAGTGCTAATTTACCTGATACAGTTTCTTTTGAAATATTAATTAACTGATTTTGTGAGTTATTCACAAAGCATCTAAACATGTTATTATATTTAGGATGTCTACCAGACTCCTGTATGGGAAGTTACAGGCCTACAATGTAAAAACTTTTTTTTCCATTAAAGTCTATGGTGCGCTAGGGAGGTTAATTGTTAAAGACTTGAAGGAATAAATTACTTGAGATCTTAAAATCCACTGTGGAAATGAGGAGACAGGCCTGTGTTGCATGTCTGTTCATGTAATGCAAATTGCTTTACACATTTGTTTTTCTTGTGTGTCGTACTTTACGCAATGTTCCCAATAATACTATTGAGGCAACTGAGTCTCTGAAGCACTAGGCAGTGTGTGTGTGGGGGGGGGGGCTGCAAACATTCCTCTGAATCTCCTGAAACACCATCTAAGGTTACCTGTAAAGGATGGAAAGTAACAAAGAAGTAAGAAATGCGTATAATGCTGGTGCCATGATGGCGGTTTGTTAAATCGGATGAATGACGAATTAAAGGACCACATTGCTCTACAAAAAATAAAAGGTTAAGGATAAATATGTTACCATTCATTTTAAATGTAATGGCAATGTGAATGCATTACGAATATTCGTGATTATATATTCGTGAATAATTGAAATTGTGAAAATTTATTCGAATATAAGAAGAATTATTTGCAAAATATCGCGAATTCAAATATTGCCTATGCCGCTCATCACTATTGCTTTCCAAGTAATCTGAGATGTCAGGTAAATTCAATGGTTCTTCCAGGACTTATTGTATCTCCTCCACCACCTCCTATAGCTATTGTTACTCCCCAATGCATCCACCAAGAATACCCCACAAAGATCCTCATCAACCTGTAATTTTCACACAAAATCCAGTTTCAGAGTAGTTTTATGCTAGGGAAACTTTTATGAAGTTTTGTGTTTACTTGAACTGTAAAGCAGAACTCCCTCAACATTAAATGTTCACATATTGCTCATATATTAACTCTGTTCTATGTCATACTTGATTTAAACTAGAGTTCCTTCATTCACAGCCTAAAGGTCCCCATACACGGGTCCAATTCCCAAGGGATTCCGGGACGATCGATTCCGGGCGCGTGCACGCTAATCGATCGTCCCGGAATCGCGTGAAGCCCACCTTGCCCGATCGATCACGTCCGATCGATCGGGGGCCCAGAATCGGATCTGCCAGAGAACCAACATGTTGGTCTTTCTGATCCGATTCAGCACACATCAGGGGGAGTTGCCATGTGTGAAGTGATCGATCGGGCACGGAATCGTCCAGGAATCGGTGGCCCAAGGTGGTAGGGACAGGCTTAATTGGGCGATCGATCGGACATCCGATTCCCTCTGACATCGCGGAATCGATCGGATGGGTGATCGATCGGCCATGGAATCAGAACATGTATGGCTAGCTTAAGACTTTGTAGTTGCAATGGGCAGGGATGTTCATGCTGAGTTGGGTATACCTGGCTCACAGGGCTATAGACTGCTTTTGAAGAAAGGTTTTCACATAGAATACACTATACCTGGTGTAACTGAACAGGGATATGGACCAGAGTTAATAGTGTTGAGTTTTACAGTGCCCGTAAAGAGTCTTGTCATTTCTGTTTCAACTATTAAATAAAAATCATACTAAAGTGTTGGGTTCAGTATTACTATGTACAACTCTAAGGGTCCCTACACACGTAATGAGCTTTGGGGCAACAGGGATCTGTTTCCCCATGTGGACACAATCGGCCACCGATCATGGGTGTCCACATGGGGAGACAGATCCCTGTCGCCCCAAAGCTCAGTCGGACAGAGAACAGACATGTCCATAAATCTCTGCCCAATGCCATTGGTTTCAATGGGGACCGGTGTCTCCATTGAAACTAACGACGGGCATACAAAGGGTGTGACGTCATCACACTGCTCTGCACAGCTCATCTGTCTGACCCACTCGCTACATGTGTGGAGACCTAAACTCAAAACAGTTTTCAGTAATTCCTAATGGTTCTTTCTCCTGTGGCAAACTTAGGAACATTGTCCTGTAGTTTTCATGTATTTGCAAAATCATAAAATGATATAGTCCCCCCTCCATACAGCAGACATTTATGTTAGATAAAGGAGTGGTGTTGTTCAGAGAGAACTTTATAATGCAATTACGGGGAAAAGGCCTACGGTAAAAAGGATTGGATATAAGGAAATTGTATAGAGAGATTTTTTTTCTAAAAACTTGAATTTCAAGAAAGTTTCTAAAACTTTGTATTTTGTTACAACTCTTCATGTACCAACTAGTTTTATTGTCTTCCTGAAATGATCAAGATGATACATACAGTACTATTATACTTACAGAGACATCTCTGTTACTGATTGTTCATCTAACACAATTCTAGGACATTTTTTTAAAACACAAAGAGATCAATAGAAAAAAACAAGGCTGGTATGTTGATTTTGAATTGTGATCTATATTGAAATGAGATATTGTTGTATTTCCCAGGACAGGTCCGCTTCAGCAGGATAAATACCCTTGCCCTTGTTTTTGTGCCTAACTTTAAGAACTGATGAAGAGTTTCTGACTGTTAGTCAGTTGATCAGTCATGGAAGTGTCCTTAAATATGATGCCCTCTCGAAAAATAACAATAGTTGAGGTCTCTATCTCAAAGAAAATGGTTGGCCGGCATCCCAAAATATATCATACGAAAAAAAGACTGGGGGTGGGATAAGGATATTACCATCCACAGTCCAAATGTCCTCTGAGGGCACAGAGGCTAGGGGACTTTAAAGGCCAACAGGTTTAATACAGTTGTAAATAACTTAAATGAGCTTGTCTTAGCTAAAACAGTAGGTTTAATAGTCCATAGAGGAAAAATCATAAAAAAGTATTTTACAAATTGTGCATTGTGGGGAATCAGCTCAAAGATGTACTAGCACAGCATCAATCCACACGCCTTTATCATTTTAAGGGCTCCTGCACACAGTCCAAATAAAAGGTGACCCTCGCAGGGGTTAATAGACATCAAAATAAAGAAAGTTCCTCAAAAATACCAAGCCTCCTGGCTTGGCCCCGATCAACAACAGTTGCACCCAGCAGCACTGTCTCCAACCTCATCTGGGAGCCATGACTGAGTGGTCCCAGCTCCTTTTGTGGAGACACACCCAGCCATCTCATTAGGGTCTAGCAGGTGTATCTTGCTGGATACACACCAGCAGACCCCTTCATTGCCGCATATGGGCCATCCACACTGTGGCAGACCACCGGTCTGTCACAGCATCCTTATCTTGATATACAGTTAGCAGGTAGTCGCTGCATGTTCAAATCATCAATGAGATGTCTTCATCAATTTCCTAGTCAATTCAAAGACCAAAGAGCCTGAATTAGTTGCATCCCCCCCAACATACGTTTCGTTAATTTTAAACTTCACCAGGGGGTAGATGGTTAGGGAGGCAGAGTTAATCTGCCTGGTTTAAGATAGAAAAGAGAAATTTAGGTTAAGATATATGGTGGTGGACCTGATGGATGTGAGTTGGAGGTGATGTAAGGTACTCACTTACGGAGTGTAGCAGCGTCAGTAAGGGTGCAAACAAGCGTAGGTGGTGTCAGAAGGGTTCAAGAATGGTGGTAGAACGAGGAGCCCCCACCCACAGAGGCCGGACTGGAACCGCCAAGGAGGCAACCATCTGGCGATAAGGTATTAGAGTTAACCATATGGTATTGAAGAGTGATAGGAGATAGAGTTAGAAGGACTCGTGGTGATGTAAAGTAGAAAAGGGGACGTAGACCCATAGGCAGTGATAAGGAGGTGGCAAAAGATTTTTTACCATAATAAAAATGGTGATGTTTGTACGTGCAGGGTGAATATGGGGGGCAGAAATAGGTTCAAGGGTCAGCAAATGTGCCAGAACAAGTGAAGTGAAAACCAATAAACAGCAAACCTAACAGAGAATCATAACTAGTGATGGAGGCATGAGGATAGATCCAAGTGAGGTATTGAAGTGAGGGTAGTAAGTTGCCTGTGCAAGTTAATACGGGCTCAGTGTGGGTTAATTAAACCAAAGTAAGATAACAGGTCGGTAGGGTGTATAGGGTGTATAGGTATGATGCCCTCTCAGTCACACAATGTTGTGGAGCACATGTCCAGGACATTGTCCTCTTATGTGTTCCTGCATGTGTTGACTATTTCCAAAGTTCTTCTTGCATGTTGTAGTGTTTATCACCTAAGTCTGGCATGTCATTCTAATTTACGGTACTTAGATTAGCTCTTTCATTTACTTTCAGTAGGTCCTCTATATACCATTCACAAGTATAACACTAGCACATTTTATTCGCCATATATCCTCATGGATATAGTACTTTTTGCTTTGTGATCTTTTTCTGTCCACTGGACATTTGCGTTTCAATATATCTTTTGGACTCCTCCAAAAAATAACTAAATTTGCATATATAATTAGGAGGGAGGTATCATCATCATCATTTATTTATATAGCGCCAGCATATTACGCAGCGCAGTACAATACATTAGAGTTAAGATGCAACACAATATAACACACAGGTACAGGTTATGACACAGGAGGAGTAGAGGACCCTGCCGGGTCGGGCTTACAATCTAATAGATTGGGGAACAAGCTATACAATAGGTGGGGGGATTGGATATGCAAACATAATCTATTTTATGAGATATCATTACATTAGTCTTTTACACTGCAGTAAAGGTCCCCATTCATCGATTGACCCCATCCAAAGTAATGGTAATCAAACAGGGATTTACCAACATGTTTGTTCCCTGTTCGTTCGACATTTCTTTGAGCAGGATCGATTGAAATGGTGTCCGTGTTCAATCAGCAAATACACATGGGGATCAATCGTTCGATCCATGTATGGGGACCTTAAGGCATCACAAAAATAGATTATGATCGCATATCAGTAAGACCTGTATGTAGAGGTTCTAAAAGTTAGAATGGGTCCCCAGCAATATTCTACAACTCTGCACTTTTAGCAAATCAGTTTGAAATGTAAATGTAATACTCTGTCTATAGTTAACTGTAGAATGTGTTGTCATGTAACATAATTGTGTATATATTGTGTGTTTAGCCGGCAATGGTTTTGTGTATATATTTATGTGAATGTCTCTTTAAATTTGTAGAAGCTGCTGGAAGGCTCTGGGATGTTGTAGTTATGCTTTGTGATCTGCCCAGCAACAGGTCAGGATTCAGCCCACAGGAGAAGTTATAAATATGATTCCTGTAAGAGGATAGGTGTCTTGTCTTGGAAACAGCATGGGGAATGTCTGGCTGAATTAGGCTGCAGCCGTATGACAGCCATCTTTTCAAGTCATCTCCCCCCACGGGAGAAGGCTTATTCCACCGACATTGTGTAAGTATGATGCTCTGGAAGGGCTAGCGGGACAAGGAAAATCTCACCTTTTAGCATAGTTGGGCTTCACTTATATACTGGTCTCCCTCACTACTCTTCACCACTTCTCTACTGGGTTGGGTGCCAACCAGTAGCTGGTTTATTGGTCCCCACCCCTGGCCTGACAAGTGATGGTGATTGGAACTGTATATACTCCCTATAGTAAAAGTTATCCCCTAAACCAGCGTGCAGACTTCACTTTATTCAATCTAGCTGTGTGTATGTGACAGTACGATTAAGCAAGGCACATGCACCTTAAAGAACCTGGTTGGTCCGGCAGGCACCCTGCTAGCAGATTGTAAAATCTGAGATTGGTCTGGGATGAAGCATGCGCCTGCAATCAGAAATGCTCAGTTACTTTCGGGTGACCTTGGTCAATGCCACACTCTCTAAATAAAAGGAATAATAACTTATAAATAACTGATACCCCTAAATAAGACAACCATTGTGAGTGATGGAAATAAGAGTTAAGCTGGCCATACACCTTTAGATCTCTTTGTCAGATATCTGTTGATCTACCAACAACATGTAGTGTAGGGTGCTCTGCGATTGAACCCAGGTAGACTGATGGTAATGGTTTAGAAAGTCCCTCATATTACATGGTTTTGGTAAAACAAAAAGGAGATCTAAAGGAAATCTGGCAGAAAAATCTAAAGGTGTATGGGGACCCTAAAGCAGGGTACAGACGTGCAGATATGGGCTGGATTGATGGCCGATTCGAGTGCCGAGCGCACTCATGGCCATCTATCTGGCCCATATAATATGCGGCCATCGCTGTTTCCAAGCGGGACCAATCAATCCTGCTTGAACTGTTAAATACGGCCGATGTCCGATGCTTTGCATAGAGACCGCGGGTCTTCAGGCAAAGCATCGGCTGAGCTGGGGAGAGCAGAGCTATCTCTCCCTGGCTCCGCCAATATCTGACAGCAGCGTGATGACGTCTTCACGCTGCTACAGGGACCATCGGACGGCTCAAATGAGGAATGTAGATTTGTAAATAGATTTGAGTACAATCAAGCACCGTGCGCACTCATGGTGCTTGATTGCGCTCTAATCAATTTACAAATCTACCCGTGTATGTCTTCCTTCGAGTGGTGACCTCACCACGCTGTGATGAATCCCAGGTTGATTGCACAGGAATCTACCCGTGTATGCCCAGCTTAAGGCTAATAGACCATCAAGGGACATACAGCTCTTAGAGCCACAATTATCCCTTAAACAGGGCTACCAGAATATATTTGTAGATGCTCCCTGCATCGCCAGAACAAGAATTTGTTTACTGATCAAATATCAAGAAGAACTGTAAACAAGATTACAGTAGCAGCAGCCAATATCCATTTTATCTTTATTTAATGGCAGATGAGGATGGATTACAGATGACAACGAATGTGACACATGTTCCTAGATTGTTTTATAGACAAGTGATACAAAGTTCCTCAGACACAAAGGCGTTGGGTGCATGTGATTACTCTAGCTATGTTAACACATTCTTTATATTTGTCCCAGTTCTTTCACAGTGTTTCATCAGATGGAAGTATGAGACCATGTACGATATGAAAGCAACACAAACTAAACTAAAAATGCCACATTACAAATAAGGTGCTTACTTTTTTTAATGTACAAATAATTGTTATATGTAACACTCCATATCGCTGCAGCTTTATGGTAACATTACTTGAAGGGCAGAAGGTTCATCGAGATGTCTACAAGAACTGTATACCACAAACATGGAAAACTACAGGCCCAGAGAAGAGGAGAATTTATACAACTCGTTTTATGTGTAGTTCTTCTGGGATATGTATTTCGCTTTTAAAAGAAAACATTCTACAGCAAACACCAAACCCTTTTGTGTGGAACCCTTATTTTTGGAAGAAAATTTTGTTGTTCATACTGGGCAACAGTGATGGCCGAACTGCCCGCAAGGCGGACAGTTCGGCGGCGAACATGGATGACCCGCCTCGTTCGCCGACGAGAAGAAGATCTATATTCTTCCTCCCGCAGGATCAGAACCTGCGAGATTGTGCCGGAGGAAGAATCTTTTCACTAGAAGACCGAGTGAAAAAACTGGCTCGGAGCAGGAAGGGACGTCAGTGACGTCACATCCGGCTCCCACAACCAGGAACTATGTGTTCCAGGATGCATTCCAGGGACTGTATGTGACGTCACTGACGTCCAGTCCAGTTTTTCTGATTCAAATTCCCCGCCTAGAGGCGGGGAATTTGAATGTGTCCGCGCACAGGCGGACGACGGACTTCTTTAAAAGTCCGAACCGCCCGTTCACGGACAGTCCAGGCCGATGTTCGGCCATCACTACTGGGCAGTAGTAGTAGCTTCAGTGGATGGTAAAATGGCAATTGGCACAACTAACTAAAATAACTTTATTTTTTTTCTTAAAGATCTTGGATTTCACTCAACATAGGTGTATGTGTACCAACCTCCCAGTTAAATGTGTAGCGGCGCGCAAGTGTAGTGTGTGTAGCCAGGTTCTTTAAGGTGGATGTCCTGTAGCCGATCACCAGGTTCCGCTTGCAGCTCAAATAACTTCAGGCCACACCAGTAGTTGGGGGCTATTTACAGTTTTTAGGAATATTTACACGCTTTCACCATCACCCAGAAGCAGGGATGAGGTTCAGGCATAGGTAATATGTTACAAACTGCTGTTGCTCACGAGTGGCTGGACCAGCACCTGTGGACCTTCTCCAGGGTGTAATGCTGGAGGCCTGTAGTTCTCTTCTGGAGAAGCAGGGAGAAGCCAGGTACAATCCAGGGAGAGCAGGAAAAAGCACAGGAAAGCCCAGAAGCTTCTAAAGGGCTTTTATTTATGTCCTAGCAATGGGGCAGACATAAGGCCTGGCTGGGCTGGACTATATTTGTTACATTTTGGAGGGAAGGAATAAGTATACACCCAGACCTGAGTCATGGTCCCAGGTTTCGTAAACAACAGGTGCAACCCTTATCAGGGAGACACACACATTAAATTGCATATACAGCATAAACAGTATTATACAGTGCCTATAATACACAATGCATATATACAGTCTGTCGTTTCTCGGGCCACTACATATGTACAAGTTAATACTCCATTTACTTTTACTTCCCAAACTTGGAACATAGAGGACCTTTTAGGCACAGAGTACTCCTGTAGGGATAATGATTGCATTTTGTAATATTCTAAGGCCATGTTTCCACTACGTTTTGTGGGGTTTCAAACGATATTGTACTGTGAGAGTTACATTTGATCCAAAGCCAGCTGGTGACCTGTGGATGGAGACAGATAATGGTTAAAAAGGTTATGTGCACCCCTGGATAGTGATGGCCGAACTGCCCGCAAGGCGGACAGTTCGGCCGCGAACAAGCATGTTTG
>CM070034.1:40225565-40240414 GCA_036250615.1 Ptychadena robeensis | reverse complement strand
ATATTCGCCAAAAGGCGAAATAGTGATATTCAAGCTAAATATTCGAAAATTTAATATTCAAGCTCAACACTACTTGGCACCATGATCAAATATTGTCATACATTTAAAAAAAACTTGAACTTTTTTTATAGCAAACAAATATTGTAATTCGTTTATATTGCTAGCCAATCTCCTCAATGATGCCATTGGTTAAATGACACCTATGCTGGGCACCATAACAGGCTCTTGGCCCCTCTATCAAATTAAAGAACCCATTGGGGGTGAATTATAAAGCTGAAGCAGCACAGAACCTTTAGCTTTTCCTTTTAATCATATTTATACCCTAAGGGCTGGGTTCGGTTAGCCTAGATATAAGAAAAATTTTAACCCATTCAAAAACGTTCAATTGCACTACAGTTTGACTCAATTTACAACCTATTTAGATACTAAGACTAAAACAAAGGTTTTATTGTTACATCTAAACAGCATTAGTTAAACATCAAATTTCGATCTCCCCATCTGGTGGCCATACTCCTTTAGATCTCTCTGTCAGATATCCAGAATAGGAGAGGGTATGGAGTGGTGTGTGCAATCAGAAGAAAGGGCAAGAGAACTGACAGCATTGAGAGCCAATAGGCTGCATTTCTTTCCTCTATGCTGGCTGACAGCTTGCATGTCCATAGAGAGGTTCTGTATTTCAAGGCACAATATAACACACACCCACACACACACACAAAGTTAATGCATTAATGTGGTTTGGGGGTATTTTTTGGTTCTGTGACATAGTTTGGTTTCTGTGAAAAGTGTTACATGTTTGTGGGGTTGGAGGGTTAAGGTACGGGGATTGGGGAGGTTAGATTTGTTTTAACACCCCCTAACCTTAACCCCTGTGGGTGTTAAAAATTATATAAAGTCCCTAATCCCCTAAATTTACCCTAATCTACAGTCAAGCACAACTCCCCCTAACTCTAATCTTAAGCCCACACCTTAAACACCCGAAACCCATAAGATTAACCATGTAAAGCCCCCCATACACCTTCAGATTCCTCCATACAACTTTCATGAGATCTACCAACAACTACGTAGTATAGTGACCTCCCTGATAGAATACATAGTGATTGGAAGGTGTAGAAAGGTCCTCATATTACATGGTTTTGGTAGAAGTAAAGTTGGTTGTACAGAAGTTGCATGGTAATTGTATGTGGTGTATGGGGGGCTTAACTCCGGAAATGTAGGGCTATCTGTGCATGCGCAAATGTAAGGGTAGGAAAATATCACAGAACTCTGAAATCTGTGCTCTGTTTTCATCCATTGGATGAAAACTGCCACCTACTGGGAGAGTTAGCATTCATTGTCCAAAGAGCTGTTGAAATCCATGAGCACAAACACTTTTGTTGTGGACCATGAGATTTTTTTTATGAACCACCAATGCTCGGAGATAGTAGATTCAAAAATAGAAAACACACAGATGGCTGCAGTCAGAGCTTTGCATGCATGATCCATGTGATTCGCAGCAGTGAAGCAGGAGCGTAAGCTGACAGCCAGGAAACAAGCACTTTTAGAAGGAGATGACAACAAAATGAAGCTTTATCTATGACAATTTTTTTGTGAGATATGATTCAGGGCTGTTGCATGACAGAACTTTTGATTCTTTTCAGTCTTGACTTTTATAGTTTGCACGATAAGCATTATATATCATTATAGTCCAGTGCAGAAAGGATAAACATATTGAATATGGAGTGCAACAACTAGTGTAGTGTGGTGGGAGTGCAGTGTAATGTGCTACTCACGCGACCAGGTTCTTTAGATGGATGTCCTTTGTTCTCTCACAAGGTCCACACAAGCTGGTAGGGTGCTATTTACAGTTTATTTGAGGAGTATTTACATTCTTTCACTATCACCCGTAGGCACGGATGGGGTTCAATCTTGAAAAATAACTATTACAATAGTTACCAAGCTGCTGGCAACCTGTGGACAGGGTAATGTGGACTTTTTCAGCACTGAAGGCTGTAGTCATCAGGGAAGTAATCATCAGAAGAGCCCAGAATGTTCTAAGGAACTTCTATTTATGGCCTTAGACAGGGGCTGGCTTAAGGCCTGTAACCGGTCAGATTAGAATAGATACTTTTTGGAGGTAAAGCAGAGAGTGGGAAAAGCTATTAACCCTGTCCCTAACTGAGGATTCCAGCAACTTGTAAACAACAGGTGCAGCCCTTAAGGGTCACACACCAACTTAATAAAACACTATACAGCAAAATATTACAATGCATTATGTACAGTTTAGTGGCCCTTTCTTGGGTCACTACACTAGTAGCAACAAACAAGATTTTTTTCTACTGGCCTGAGTTTATTATGGTAAATCAGGAATGGAATAGAGAAGTCATACCAGCTTGTCTGATCAATTTCTGTGGAATGGTCTGGATTCTACCAGACAAAACATTAGTGATCATCAGGAGGAATAGATGCCCCTTTCTTTCCTGGCATAACAAAAGCTGGTGTTACCCAGTGCTGTAACACACTCCTATCCATTCCATCTGTGTGAAATGTCTTCATTAACAGCATTACTATTAAGATCGTTTGCAAAAATGTGTCTCAGCAGATGCCAGTACCTAGAAGGAGATAAATAAATCCTGACTGTTCCAGAGCACAGTATCTAAGATCCCCTCCGAGAGCAATATATCCATTCTCTGCACGCATGCTGCAGACACTGAAAAGAGAAGTCATTCCCCAAGGCAGGTCTTGTGTAGGTGCCTACCAAAATCAGTGGACGAAAGACAACCAACAAATCGTTCACATGGTCATTGATAATTATGGCCTTTGACCCATGTCTGGGTAAAATAGGATGAGCCCATCTGGTCAAATCCCACAAAAAAGAAACTCTAGCACAAATTGCTAAACAACATAATTCTGGCCACGAGTCACTCAGTGGTTCTAATTTGCAGAAAGCCGGTGCACATTACATGTTGACCCCGGTCAACACTGGCAAAATACCCTAAAACAGGTACATGAGCAGCAGAACTGGT
Organism: Ptychadena robeensis; assembly: GCA_036250615.1. Taxonomy (NCBI): domain Eukaryota; kingdom Metazoa; phylum Chordata; class Amphibia; order Anura; family Ptychadenidae; genus Ptychadena; species Ptychadena robeensis. The sequence goes on along the minus strand of CM070034.1, from coordinate 40,237,412 downwards.
ACAGAATATAGTGGAAATTGGCAGACTGTTATTTACCTGGAGTAGATATGCATGCCCTTTGGGAATAAGGTAGTGGCATTAGTATTCCCAATCACAGTGGACTCTATCAACAGAATATTGAAGACACTTGCTTGCCCTCCCATTTTGTCAGATTTGCCTTAAAAACAGTCCAAACAGGAGCATTCAGCACTGGTGGTGTGTGTTCAGTAAAGGTAACACTGATTGCCAGTGGTGGGGGGCAGGTCCAAGAGCTGGGCTGAAGTAGGAGGCCTCCATGAGTCATTTAGCTTCATTCCACTCCCATGGTTACAGTTGACCATATAACAAATGCTGAAAGGTTTTTTTTCTGAAAGGTGGGTACTTTTCTTTGGGGGGGGGGGGGGGGGGGGGGGGGGTTACAGCATGCCACTGACCAACAATGAGTGAGTGTATGTGGTTGTGGTCATAATCTTGACCATCACTAAAGGGCAAAACAGGTGTTAAGTTTAACAATAGTCCCAGGGTACCCAAACAGTTCAGTCCGCTGCACCCACATGGGGCCAGGGGAAGTAAGGCCAGAAAAGTTACTTGTGTAGTCACAGGGGGACCTCCACAGCCTGACAGGGACACGCTGATACGGGATTCTCCGGCATCCGTCGGCAGTTCTCTACATGGCATGTGCTCCCAGTCACCCTACCGGAACATTGGGAAGGGTAGGAACTAGAATGGGCAGAGTAAACACGTAACTGGGGCTTTCAGGAACAGTGTGTGCTATTTTGCTTTCCAGCTGCCCGCACGCCAGACCAAACTGAGGCAGGTATAGAGTCTTGGGGTGGACTCCGTGCTGCTGAGCTGCTGCAGGTGGTCCCCTTAAGAACCCCGGGAACCCTGGAGAATCATGGTCTGGAAAATTAGGGGACATTACCTGCATTATCAGTGGCACTACACTACACTATAACTGAAAAGCACATGCTGGTGCTTATTTTACATTTAAAAGACACCCACCATCAAGTAACACATGTTTTCTTGGTCATGCCTGTATGTGATCATTGGACTTTACACTGCACACACTATATGTTTCTTCCAGACATCCCTCCTGATTCCTTTGCAGGGAAATATTGTCTCCAAACCTTTACTGAAAAATTCAACACTCCTGCATTATATTTCATAATCATTACTGAAAATCAGATCAATGTATGTAGGGAAGAAAATTGTATTTCCCTCTGGTGCCAGATCAGTACACCACTGACCCTTGGTACTTCACTTTATATTTGTACTCTGTTCAATATTTCCCTAATCCAGTGGTTCCCAAACTGGGGGGAGGGCCTCCCTGGGGGGGGGCACGAAGGTATTCCAGGGGGGTGCGGGCCCTCATTCTTAACCTGTGTTTGAATAGGGAGGGGGGGCTCGATAATAATCCTTAATAGAAAAGGGGGGCCTTGCAAGGAAAGTTTGGGAAGCACTGCCCTTAACATAAATGAAATAAAAAAAAGCCATAAACTGACCAGATATCTAGAAAGGGGTTAATCTAATGACCAGAAGTGTTATTACTTTGTACTGCACCTTGCTGGTGTTGCTCATGTGATGAGAGTGGGTGTAAAAGAAATCTGTATCATTTATAGGATTTCCCTGAGCTACAGTATGATCGTAAATTGTTAAGGCATCTGTTTTCCATTTTAGATCAGACAGTGGTGGCATTTTCCTGTAGCCGACCAGGGAAGCCCATATCTGGCTATCACAGTTCAGTATGTTGCAATGTGTAAAGCCGTATCCCTTCTCACGTGCTAGAGCCTAGTATCCTAAGTCAACAAAACATAATGGTTGCTGACGGTATGAGGCTGGCACGCTTCCAGTCGCCTTCATAGAATATGTGTGCTAAGCGATGAAGTTATGCAGTTTATCAAGAAACAAGGACATGTATCCAAAACTACATTAGCTATTGAGTAGACACAAGCTACGGCCTTGAGCAGGGAACAAACGGCTCAATATTGGAGCCGTCCGATGTGCCCTGCAGTAGCGTGATGACGTCATCACGCTGCTGTCAGATATCGGCAGAGCTGTAGAGACAGTTCTGCTCTCTCTACCAGACCCACAGTTTCCATGCAAAGCAATGGATATTAGCCATGATAAACAGTTATGTCCGATATCCCAGTTTTTGAGCGGGATTGATTGGTCCTGCTCGAAAACAGGGATGGCCGCATATTTTATGAGCCAGAGTGATGGCCGTGAGCGTGCACGCCACTCAAAGCGGCCATTGATCTGGCCCATATCTTCATGTGTGTACCCTGCTTGACTTGCCATTCATAGGGTGATGTCGCCAATTAAAGATTGGATGTGGAAGAGTTAAGCTAGGCATACACAGTTCGATTAAGCGTTCGTTCGACTTAAAATGATCAAAGTTTACATCGATTGAACTTATATAGTATACTGCACACATGGTTCGATCACTAAAAATAGTTAGATACCGATCAAAACATTGATCGAAAAGTGATCGGGCATGTTGGAAAATTTTCATAAATTGTACAACAATCGAGCTAAAATCGTAGCATTTTGTTTGTTGGTCGAGTCGATTATTGTATTTGATGACACATTTATATCTGACTCTTTCCAGTGTTTTTTTATCTAAACTAAAATCATCGATTTACGATTCAATTATTATGTTACGATCGAACCCTCCATGTGATACTACTTTGGATTTGATTAGGATCGATGTTCGATGAAAAGATCAAGATCTAAAATTTCATCCAAGATCGATTGTGCTAAAATCGAACTGTGTATGCCTAGCTTCAGATCAGGGGTGGCTAAACTTTTTTTAATCTTGGGCCACAATGGGTTCTTAAAGCAGACCTACCAACTCACTTTACACTGCACTGCACTTTACACTGCACTACACTGCACTGCACTGCTGATAATTAGACAATCACTGCTCAAAATTTAAAAAAAAATTGCTTACAGCAGAAGGGGACATTTTCGGGTTCTTCCCTTCCACTGTGTGACGTACCCGCCGCGGCAAGCTTCTAAACAATCATGGCATGGACAGCTGGGAAGAAGTCTGTAGTCCCGTGTGCATTGGAATGCAGCTTCACATCTGCAGAATCTAACGTGATGTAACCGAAGCTCTATCTAGTTTTATAGAATTACAGCCCCATAGTAAGAATTAATTATGCATGAAATGTGGGCAGAATTGCCTCTATCTGCCCTTAATTAATATGATTTCCCCAGGAATGAGGGAGGCCATGGACGTGCAGCAGGGACATTGTAACCTTTTTATATTTTCTGTAATACTCTAACCAAAAAAATATCCTGCCAGGGGCATTAAAAAAGAACACAAAAACCTCAAAACATTACGTGTGCTCATTGCTTAGGTAAGCTAATGAGCTTAGGTGAGCCAGAGTGTCTTTTCACGAAGGTGACAAAGGGCCGGATTAAAAAGCTAATGGATGACGGATTATGTTATATATATTTAAGGGGGTTGTCCCCTAATGTCAATAAATATTAACTTTACCTTTGATAGTTCTAAAGGGTGTAGCCATTTGAAGATATAATGTACTGTAGATGAACTGGTAACAACACAACGTTTGGATACTTGCTTGCGTTCTGCCCCAGTGATAATGATCACTAGTGATGAGCGACTAGGCAATATTCAAATTCGCGTAATTTCGTGAATATCGGCCATAATATTAGATTCCATATTCGTAATCTCGAATATCCGCACTTACTACATGAATTGCGATCTAAAAATCGCAATTGCGACCAAATATGCGCAATGCATGCAAGTCAATGGTCGCCCAGTCGAATATCCGTCATTTCCGCTTTAAAAAATCGCATTGCGATTATATAAGCGCGATCCCATTCATTGCAATGGATCGCGATTATAAAATTATTATAAAATTGCAAAAAATCGCGATCGCGTCAGATATCCGATGATATATTCGCGAATATTCGCGAAATGGCAAAATAGCGATATTCGAGCTAAATATTCGAAAATCGAATATTCGAGCTCAACACTAATGATCACCAGAACACATAAGGTGAATTTCCTATTCAGGGGAAAGATTAATATAAATCCTGGCAAAGGCTCTAATCATCCTATGTACTATGCAAAACTAAATAAAATATGTTTGGGTTGTAGTTGAGCTCACAGTGTTGCCGCTTATGGATAATGACCTGTATAGTGTTTGTCTTGCAATGGAAGTAGTGTTGTGCTTGTACCAGACATCAGACACATACCCTGACATCAATAATTTCACCGTAGGGCATCAAGAGTCACCCTTTGATGTAATTGATTTTTTTCTTTGTTCAGGAGCATTTAAATGAGTCTTAGCCCCATAAACAAACTGATATCATATAGAAGTATCTGGTCAACTACCACCAGCCCAGTGTTGAGCTTGTCTCATTGCTCAGGAGCAGCTACACCCACAAACTACAAAGTCCACTACAGTCATCCTGAAGGTATTCAGTAGTGATGGCCGAACATCGGCCTGGACTGTCCGCGAACGGGCGGGTCGGACACATTCAAATTCCCCGCCTCTAGGCGAGGAATTTGAATCTGAAAAACCGGATGTGACGCATCCTGGAACGCATAGTTCCTGGTTACGGGAGCCGGATGTGACGTCACTGATGTCACTTCCTGTTCCGAGCCGGTATTTTCACTAGGAGACCGGCTTCATGCCCGGCGAGAGGATGGGCGAACATGCTTGTTCGCGGCCGAACTGTCCGCCTTGCTCACTAGTATTCAGAGACATTTTATTTTCTTTGATATGGGACTAGTAATTTCCTAATCCTGACACACAGGGAAATGATTGCAGCAACTCACATCAAGGCAGACAAATATCCAAGCTTACATAAAACAATTAGGATGTAACAAACAACCTATGTTTTTCCTTTGGCCCTTCATACAACTTAATTTTTTTTGAGTGGTGCCCACCTTGGCAAATTGCATGTCACTGCACACTCTTTTCCACGATCTTCTCCTCTTGTGTATACACATTTCTCTTTTTATTTATATTGGTTAAAGGTTTTGCTGGACAACTGGAAGCTACCATGAGTACAGAAAGAAGGTAAGTAGTTGTCCAGGTGGACATCTCTTAGGAGGGTGCAGGGGTTCGAGTAAGGCTTTGTTTCCATTGTACGCCGGGACCCGTACGCTAAGCGTATACGCTAGCAGGGGTCCCGACGTATCTCCGACGTATCTCACAGACCTTTGCCTGCCGGCGGACGGTCTGTCTTCATTGCGCTGAGCTCATCCGCCGGTGTCAGGCTGAACGTAGTCGAGTACGTTCAGCCTTTACACCGGCGGATGTGTAAACAGACCATCCGCCGGCAGGCAAAGGTCTGTGAGATACGTCGGAGATACGTCGGGACCCCTGCTAGCGTATACGCTTAGCGTACGGGTCCCGGCGTACAATGGAAACAAGCCCTTAGAAGAAACGTTTTAAGAAGTTTGGGATCATGAAACTGTTACCAGTTACATTGTGGAAACAAAGTTTCAAGTTTCTATAAAGCAGTTAGGGCATGTTCCTAGCTTCAATTGAAAAGCTGTTTATTCATGGCTTGTTTGCTGCGGATAAGCAGCTATTGAACAGCAACTGTCAATAAAATAACAGTTCCATTCCCTTTACAGCCAAGCACGCAACCATGAAAATCATACATACATCACAACTGCTGTACTGATGGTCACCATCTGAGACTCAAGCAAAGTTTAGTGCACATCGCATCACAAGTCTGCATTTTAAATGTACTAACCAATCCTTCAGGCACCACCTGGAGGACATTTATGATGAATATTAATCCTATAAAGAAATAAAGGTAGGGTCTCCACTTGCTGAAATGCTTATTGCCTGGCTAATCAAGAGGTGTCAGTATTTTAAAGTCACGAATCCTCAACAAATATACAGATGAAAATTGTGAAAGATAGAAGACCCTATCTGACTACTTCTAAATCAACTACTAAAGTTAGATAACTACCAATCCATCCAGACAACCCACATTTGACAGCAATGGTAGTCTCCATAATCCTCAATTTAATGGCATTCCATGGACAGGCATAAAACGCGCAAGAATGAGTTGGCCAACACTTTTGGAACCACTGCTGATTCTCTAATGCAAATAGATCAAAGTAGCACATGGTAGGTTGTTTCCTTAAATGAAGAAGACTGACCTGACCAAGCTGCACAGAGATGTCACAATTTCTGTACTAATGAGGTGCCCAACAATATAAGGGCCATGTCAACTAGTTTTGAACAACTGCGCAGAACAAAATGAGCTCTTATTATTTTTAGAGAGTATGAAGCTCATTTTAAGTTAGGACAGGGCAATATTTCTGTATCCCAAAAACCTATAAGCATGTTTTACCAAAGTTTGTATATAAATGCAAAGGACAAAGAAGATACAAATATAAACAATGAATATTAGGGGCACATCATCCACACGTTAGCATACATGAGCTTTTCAGATACGCAGTCAGGTTGAGCTTTGCTTTTTCTCTGTTCCTGGCAGCCCGGGTGATAAAACTCAAATCCGTAATCCTGAGCTGGACTCGGCTGGTGACATGTAAACAAGCGGCAGCACCCTTTTGGGTAATGGAACGTAATTTTGAAATCTGACTTTGAGAGTAAATCACAACTACAAATTTGGAACGATGAACATAGCAACTCTATGGAGGTCAGTGAGAAGTGGTTCTAGTCCATCAACATACAATTGCCAGGATTTATCAGTTCTTGTTTGTGCTGATTTTTGTATTTATTTAATTTAGTTAGCAACTAATTTTTACATTATTGTGTGTTTGAAACGTTAAAATAGTCAGGATGACTACTAGACCCCTTTTTGGACATATTTCAGTAAGGTACAAGCCTGCAGCATAAAATAAAATTCAAAACCTATGTACCACTTTTGGTACAGAAATCTGGACTGAATCGGACCACTGGGGGGTTAGTTCTGGCCATTTGGGAATAAAGCAGTGTTGGGGATTTGAGATCAAGAAGGGGTTCAGAGGAGGGAGGTCCAGAAGGAAGGGAGAGGATTGAAGTGGCAGGTCTGGGAGAAGGGCGAGAAAAAAAATTGCTATAGGTCCCTGTTATTTCGAGCTACACCCCTTTTCAGGAGCGATGGTTAATGAGAAGGATTATGCATCATAATAACCATTTCCGCACTAGCCCAGGATGCAGAACTCTGGGAAACTCTGTCAGTATTCTAGAGCTGACCTGGCATCCTACAGAGGATAACGGGCATTTCAGTTATAGCGGACAGGTGCCTACATAGGCTTATGGGACTGGGAAGGTATAATTGCTCTGACTTAAAGAGAAAGCACGTCACATCACTTGTGGGCTCTATGGGCACAAATGAAAGGTTTTCTTGACATCTTAGAGTATTAGCAAATACTTCCTGGTGTCTTCATGTAGCTAACTTTCTAGGTTATGTAATTGTCGGCATGTTAGCATTAACTTTTCAGAATCTCATTAAACAACTCAATTGATCATTTGTTAGGTATCACTCAACTAGTTTACTCCCACTCAATACTTCCCAATAGATATGGTCACTGAAATGAAAAATCTGATATTAGTATGCAAACGACATGCAGGCTGCAACTAAGCCATTTGACTGTTGGATTGGCCTAGCTGCAACAGGTTCTGCTAAATTTACTTCAAATGTAAATAAAAGCTACAGCTTACAACCAGAGCCCAGCATGCAAATACCCAATTTTAACCTTGTTTCAGTATTTCCGAGTGTGGCTTAGTGTAGATTTTGTCTAACAAAATTTGTAAACCCGAACCACACTGGTGAATGGCTTACCCAATGCTTGCAATCTGCGCCATCCCCCCCTCCAATGTTTCTGCAGGGGATAGGTATGCCTTGGTTTCACTCCCCTTCCAATGAGCACATGATGAAAGGTGCTGGGGTGCCTGGTCAGGTGGGAACTACTCATTGTAGACAGGATTTCATAGGAAACCTGTTCTACCATTCATACTTGTCCATGCTGCAATATGTGTAACTGTGCAATGCAATGTGTGAACGCACTACTGCATGAATTTTTAATGGGCAGTTGTCTACTGAATTGCGTTGCCTAGTACACTGAGATGCATTAGCTCTTTCCACACAATTGAAAGGGAAATACTGGAGCTGTGGTAAAAAAAAAAAAGGTGTGCAGCAGTGCATAATGCATTACCTGTTACGCCCGCAAGTTCCTAGGTAAACCTGTCTACTATATGATAACGTATACATGTTGGGGTATAGCCAAACATTGTGTCACTTTATTCCTAATTGGACCACCAGGAAGGTTAACAAAATCTGCCTGCATTGCCCTGTAACAACCAATGCAATGAATTCTAACAAAGCCTGCTGTAAATATTTGAAGATGATGTTGAGTTATATGGAGTGCTTTCTGTGAGACTTCTAGTAGACCCACAGTGAGTTGTCATTGGGCATCTCCCATAATTACAGTGCACCTCTGCTGGAGAAGGCACGTGTTTGCCAATATCCCAGAATATCGAATGCATGGCTTGTGTAGAAAAGCTCCAGCAGGAAGCAGCGCTTCATAGTAATTAGCAATCTGGGCTTGATTTGAAAGCAGCTTGTAGGAAATCACTGCCTGTTATTTCAACAGCTGCTTCAAAAATATTTTGACATCTACATTTCTGTAGGATCAGTGCTTGAAACTGCATATAGGAATACAAGTTGTTTATGAAATAACTCGTATATGTTCATATTTTGCCCTGCAGCACTCCTGTGGTCCTTGAAGTACAATGTTACAAACACCAACAGAGGGTTCCCATAACACGTTTGTGTAATTTGGGGGCTGATTTAGGGGGATCTCTAAATGTTGCTCACACTGAAGCAAAGTTATTTTCAGAGTATGTTGGGTGTTGGGGATTTAGGGTACTTGACTATTATTTTGTATTGCTGATTATATTTCTTATTCTACATTTTATGTGTATATAGTTGGTATTGACAAGTAGAGTTTTTAACTCTGCCACTTGAGTAATACTGCAACAATCTTCTTCCAGCCTAAATGACACCTAGAATGTTTAATTCCACTTCCTATTGGCTCAATGCATCAAGAATAAGCCCTATGGTCATAAAGCTATAGAGATGTCTTGAACTCAAGTATTTCACATCATCTTAGGGAAATCCACAGAAAATGCTACTAAAACACAGTTTCACAGTCCTGAGATCTCTAGTGAATTATTTAGAAGACAACAGGAGCTTGCCAGAAAGGTCAACAGCTGTGCACAGAGTGCAGGAAGATGATTGATAACATAAGCCAGGAACAGGAATTAACTATAAACGCATTAAAATCCATATAAGGTAGTTGTCTCTTAACAATGTTGTAGTCCTAAAACTGAACTACTGAATGAACAACTATTGTAAAAATACAAGAAGCATATCTATGTACTTAAAGGGCATGTAAAACAAAAATAAAGTTTATATATAAGCCACCAGTCTTCCAGGGGTTAATTAAGTGAAGTTCTATCAATGTTAAAAGTAAAAATACACCCACAATAATGGAGTTACAATGCAGGCTTGGCAAGGAGTAGTGATCTTCTCATGGTAGACAGTAGTTGACGTTCGTGGTTATGCATGACATCACTTCCTTGATACAGGTGCTGTAGGGATGCCAGCAGGGAGGTCACTCCTTAGTTTGGGTCACACTCCATATTCAGCAGGATCAATGGGACACGGTTTAGGCACTACTCCTTACTAACCTTGCATTGCACCTCCATTATTGTGTGTGCATTCTTTTATATTTCCCTTTGGTATTTACCCCCCTGGCGTTCCTGATGGTCCCAGCTCGTCCAGAGCGGACCTGTTAGAACTGCACTGGATGAGCTGGGTTAGTGCGGCGGAGATCGGAGCCTCAGGAGCGCAAACTTAGCGATCCGTGTGGCTCCGATCTAAGAGGTTGCTGCAGGAGAACAGATCCCCCCTCATGTGATGATGCACAGCAGTGTTTAAAAAAAATCATAATGAATAGTGTTTTCTGCATTGAAAACACTATTCAATATGATGACCAATGTAAAATACTCACCTGAATAAATGATCCGGTGTGCCCGGTGTCCCCAGCTGTCTTCTTTCTGCTTCTCTTTCCCGGTGTGATAGACTTATGTTCTGGGGGTGGGAACATCAAGTTTACAGAACTGTATAGAATACATTGGCTTAAATGTATTACAATGTTCTCCTATGTAACCTGGCAAATCTGCCATCTAGTGGTTGCAGTGCTAATTTACTTGATACAGTTTCTTTTGAAATATTCAATAACTGATTTTATGAGCTATTCACAAAGCATCTGGGCATGGTATTATATTCTGGATATCCACCAAGCTCCTGTATGGACATACTTTGGGAAGTTACAGGCCTACAATGTAAAAAAAAACTTTCTTCCATTAAAGTCTATGGTGCGCTTTTGGTACAAAAATCTGTATCTCAGCAGTGTGCTAAGGAGGTTAACAGAACATAAGTTTGTTGCACTAGTTCATGCACCTTGTGTCTTTTTTCCTGTTTGTCTTTTACAGTGAAAGCTACACTCCCCCTCCTTATCTTCACACAACTTTATACTGACCAAGATTCATGTGGTTCTATATGCCACCCGATGGTCTTTCTGGCCACTGTCATCACTCATACTGTATGATCAGTGACACTGACACATGTGCACAGCTATGTAATCATATTTTTTTCTGTAGCAATTTATTCCTAAACTGCCTCTGTGCAGGAGCTTCCCATAATAAAGACCAGTCACTGCTACTCACTCTCCTTGTTTTGGATGACCGGTCTTGTATCTGTCATTTTAGCAAAAGCATCACACAGTAAAGGCCCCCATACACGTCTAGATTTTCCTTTCAATCAGCTTAAAAACATTTACATTTTCTGGCATGTCCGATCATTTTTCGATTGAAAATTTTCTCAAATGTAATTGTTTTATGTCGATCTAATTATGTGGGCTGCCATAGATTTTCAATCAATCAACAAAAAAAATTGATTGAACGAAAAATCGCAGAGGACCCTATACTTCAAAGTTGTTGGTAGATCTAAAGGATATCTGACAGAGAGATCTAAAGGTATGTGATCAATTTTAGTGGCCATTCTGGGTCTCCTACAGCTCTGCACAGGCTATGTACATTATACCACCACTACATGTACAAGGTAATGCCTGGGTTTGTAATTGCATGTGGTGCACACAAAATGGACGTATACCTTTAAGACTATCCAATGTGTACTTTTGTGGGCAGAATTTAGATTTGTACCTTTCTTTTTTAAACTTGCTGGAGGACTTGGTACTCAATTGGTTTTCACTGACAACAAAGGACAAGGCATTGCAGGTGATGTTATTGGCAGAGCAAAATTAACACTTCAATATGAATGTATTTGCTATTAGGTTTGTTAAGCTGTATTAATTGTGTCGGTCTATACTTCCAGGAATGTTCTCTAGCCGCCATTGTAATGTAGTAGAATGTTATTATGCAACAATGTATGACTGGTAAAGGTCTTAGTGCCGGGCAGACACAACGCCTCTTTGTGAACTTACTAAAAACCCACGTAAACATACTCTGAGCTGCTCATTGTTCCTGTGTAAGCCACAGATATCTTTGTTATTAATGAGAATACAGTTTATGTAAATAAGAGCCTACAGTAGCACCGTTTATTACGACGGTTTACAGTTTCAGGTAAATGGCGAGTCTGTGTTTGTCACAGCTTTGTGGGAGACAGAACAGTCTAGTTTGGTATGTTAAGACGGTTTACTACAACAAAACTACAGTAGTGGTCACAACTGCTACAATATTTGGGGTATTCTCTTGCTGGATAAATCTTCCGGGCTAAAAAATACCAATGTCTCCATCCAAAGTAATGCAAATCGAAGTGTGTATGGGGGGGGGG
>CM070034.1:40213910-40225445 GCA_036250615.1 Ptychadena robeensis | reverse complement strand
GGGCTTGAGTGATAACTGTAAACCTCATGTCCTTCAGCATCATAAGAATACTTTCGGGCATAACACCGGAAAATCTTGAAAACATTTAGATATGGCCTTGTCGCCCTTTCCTGACTTGTGAGCAGCAACAATGTGCAGCCGCAGGTCCTCACTGATCTCCTTTGTCTTAGCCATGACTGTCCACAAACCAACTGCAGAGAGCTTCTGTTTTTCACATGTTGAGTGGATTAAAACAGCTGTTCCAAATTAATCAGGGTAATACGAATGTTTAGAACAGCTTGGACTATTGTATAGAACTTTGGATTTTCCCAGAGACTGTGACAGTTTGTGAAGGGTATGAATAATTTTGGACATGACACTTTATGCTCAAATGTAAATAAAAGCTGAGAAATGTTTTTTCCACAAAAATGCCATTTTACATTGTCTTATTATCTTTTGGGAGACACCCATGTCATTTCCTGTCAAAAAGTAACTTTAAGTCAAAATTTGCCAGGGGTATGAATTATATTTATGGGCTCAGCTATATATATATATATATATTGTTGTCATCTTCCTCACCTGCTGGGCCAAAGGTAAGCAGTTACATGCCACTACATGACTACATTCTTACAAAGAGCATTTGAGAGGCCATGAAGCAATGTTGGAGAGAAGGACCTGGATCGCAGGCCTGCTAAATTTATTTCCAAAGGTGTTAAGGTAGCCATACACAGGTCGATCGGCAGTCAATCGGGTTTTGATCACCCTGAACGATCGACCCCAAAAAATCAGATTGGACAATGAACCGTCATGTTGGTTTTTTGGTAGATCGTTGGGCAATCGGAGTACATTGGTGGACCCAAATAGCCCTATGCAGCAGCCTTTCCGATCGATGGATTTTGTGGAATCGGCCATTTTGGAGATCGGCTCATGTCCAAATCAGCCACAAATTGGATTCCCAAGGTGGTGTTGCATCTATTCCCAATCCGATCAATTGCTGATTCCTGATCGCCTGGAAAGATTGGATCAGCAATCGATCGGCATTTGATAGCTGACAAATCAACCTTTGTATGGCTACCTTTAGGTTAAGGTCTGTCCCGCAAAGGCATGTCCTTATGTACATGCATGTATGCATGCCCTTTCTCTCACTGGTTCACAGCCATGTTGGCACAGAAAAGGGCTCTCCCCAAACTGAGGAGCATTCAATTGTCCAAAATGGAATCCTAAAGAATTTAGAGTTCCTTTTATTGGCAAAAATGCTAACCTCTGGGGAAAAAAACAAACCCTTGCAAATCTTGATGATAAGGTGGAACTTTTCGAGAAAATTTGGTCCCCCTGGATCTGGAATTCCTCAAACCAGCCTACCTATTTAACACATGAACTTTAATGATCTACCGCAGTATGTGTTTAACAATAGTTGATGCACATATGTTTGTATCTACTGCACTTTGCATTGCGTATGTTTTGTTTCTTCGTTTTTTCATTTTTTGTTTTCTTTTGCATTGTTATCATCTGCCTATTGGCATATATATTTTGTATGTTTGAAAATCTATAAAAAGTATTGAAACACAAAACAACCCCACACCATAACCCCCATCCAGCAAACTTGCACAATGCAGCCAGGCAAGCACCATTATCCTATGAGGCGTATGACCCAGTCCAACCAACAGATGATCTACTGTACTTTATGAAAGTACTAAATTGCTATTCATGTTAGTGAATATGTTTTTTTTCCCTGGATCTACCACCTATATTAATCAAGATGAAATAATGGTGCAGATATATTTTTAGCTGGAAAACTTAATACAGTCATAGAGAACTAGGAGTCACATTTTATTTTTTTCATAAAAATGTATAGAAATCCACACGGTGAATTCCCTCAAGCATTCATCTACGGAAAATCAGCCGTTGAAGGAGTTAGTATGTAGCAGCTTCTATATAGAGCGAGGTAAAGCCAAGCTATTTACGACGGATAGAGTCTGCAACAACAGAGCTTGCTTGGTTGGCATGTTTACATTATATGAAGTCTTTTGTGTATTCTGGTAAGGATGACAGCATTGCATAGAATCGATTATATTTAACTTGTCTGCCAGCTACATACTTCCGTGCTACATATGTATACAGTGTTGTGCTGAATGCTCATGAAATCACAGTACATTAAGTGGTCAGCGCTACATTACATTAAGTCAGTAAGCGGTATTCAGGTAGCCATGGTATGTGAAGGGGTAGGGAATCACAGGGTTGTTCCTCTTCTTTTTCAGGATTCAGAGTGTATGTGTAGTCTATGTGTAGTTTCCCAATGACGGCCTTCTGCTATTTGCCTGCACAGGCACTCTGATAAGGTAACTAGAGGGTACATAGCCCCTCTGTCCGCTCACTTCCACCAAACTCCATTCTGGGCGTCCGTCTTTGTCATGTGGCTCCAGGACTGCCACAGGGTCTCCAGCCATAATGGTGACCTCGTAATTACTACGAGCTGTGAATGGGTAACCAGCAACAATCTGGAAGGGAAGAAATTGCCATTATTACACAAACTACTCAAAAAATATATACATGAACAAATGAACACACCCCCACTTTTTGGCGAAGCAAAATGTTGGATGGACTGCGGGGTTGTGTGGCAACAAGGACGCCTTTTCTTGCAACCAAAAACATCCAGGTTTTCCATAGTTCCAAAAAATTAATATGATGCAAAAAAGTTTAGAATAACAAAGAGAACACCATCCCCACAGTGAAGCATGGAGGAACATTTCCAAATACCAGTTGGCATAAAACCTTCAAATTGAAATATAGATAAATTTCCCCTTTCTCTTGTGCATAAGAGATGCCCTCAGAATCTAGAGGTTTATGGTCTGCAGGCTTTTATTTATTGTACATGTAATAGGTCACACAAAGGTTTTTGAAGTTATTTATCATGGTTTTATTTGTTCAAATCACAAAAATCTACCATATTAACATGGGTGTGTACACTTCTTATATCAGGGTATAAAGTGAGGATATGAAATAGAACATGCTGTACTTTGTTACAGAAGGTAATACAGGCTGTCAATCTAAACAAACAGCACACTTACTACAATGCCACAATGGTTAACTACAATAACTACAATGCCACAATGGCTAACAATAAAAAATTATCATTTTACTGTATTTTAAGTAAGTAATGTGGAGTGAGGAGGGTTTGCCACCTGCTTTCAACCATCTACCCTCTACTTTCCTGGTTCTCTCCATTTTCATTGGTCCATGCAGACAACAAGTACAAGATAGCCTGAAGCAAGCCTTGTTATATTGTCAACTGATGTGTGTAACACATTTCTGACACTTGTGCCAGATAATGGACTGAATCCAAAATATGTTCTCTCAAGTGGACAGTAAAACAAGGGGGTGGCTTTATCTGTACAAAGGTCAAATCCACACTAAACAGACCTTGTGTGGTTGTTGCTAACCTGAGTTACATGCTGGCTTCTTGTATCACTTACTTAAGTGACAACCGATATTAAACATAATCACCAATTTTGCTGACAAGCTACAGAGATAAAATGCTAAATAGTCCTATCAGTTGTATCAAGCCATGCATAGGAACCTGAAACATATGGAAGCAGGACTCTAGTCAAACTTTGAAATTCAGTTGATGTTATAATATTTTTGCTGTTTTACCTGCCAAAGAACATCCAATTATGTTTATCCCTCATTGTGATCTATTAAGTTCTGCTACACTGTACAGCCAGGCAGTTTCCTGGTCCTCTACCAGTATCATCAACTATGAAGAAAGGTAAAAGAGAGACTGTCTGTAGTGAAGCAGAACCTGAAAGAAATCATTTTAAATGGGTAAAATATCTTGAAGAACCAAAGCAGAGACTAAGTTGTTTTCTTCATAACGTGGTCAGGATGTTGTCCTACTTATTTTTATATTATTGTTTTAGTACATTAGGGTTCCCCACAGCATATTGGTCAGACTGAGGTCTAAACTTTCATTAGGCCATTGCAACACCTTGGTTGTTTTCTTAAAGGGCCTTCTGCACCCGTCTAGCAACCCCCACTCAGAATTAAACCCATTGTGTTGTAGATTTCTGGTTTTACTCTGACTCTGTGGGTTGCTAGACAGGTGCAGAGGGTCCTTTAAGAAAACAACCAAGGTGGGTTGCTAGATTGGTGCAGAGGGCCCTTTAAGATGCCAGAACCAGGATGCCTCAGGGCAGGAAAAGGATAAAAGGATGATTCCCGCCCCAGGGGCGGTGCTCGTTCAGGAAGGAGACACGCATCTCCAGCCATGGCCTACCTTTCCCCTTAATGTATTCCGGCATGTGTGCAGCTGGAGAGTTTAATAGCATGTGCATCTCATATACGCCACTGCACTGGTGTCCTGCAGCAGCTCCACAGTGCCGCTGCCTGTACTTTTTTACCCATTGTGTTGTAGATTTCTGGTTTGAGTCTGACTCTGGGTTGCTAGAATGGTGCAGAGGGCTCTTAAGGACAGGAAGAGGATAAAAGCATGAGTCCCGCCCCAGAGGCGAGGTGCTCTTTCAGGTAGGAGACACGTATCTCCAGATGAGGCCTACCTTTCTCCTCAGTGTATTGGACTAACTTCTTGGGACTTATTGCTTAGGACTAGATTGATTCAGTTTGCGGTTTGCCAGTTCGGTTAAAGCGAGACCCTTGCCAGGCCTTGTGGTTAAATAAGTTTCAGTTCAGTTAAGTTTCAGTTTGAGCATTACAGCCGCCTCTTGTTGTCTGGTTGATCCCTGACCCTTACAACTAAAAAATGCATGGCAAAATTCAAGGTTGATCCCAAATCACCCTCTACCATCATGCTTGACAGTGGATATTGAATATTTGTGTTGATCCCCATTGTTTGGTGTCAAAAATCTCCATTTAATGTGTTCAGATTTCAACTTATAAATCTAGCCATGCTCTGCCAAGTCTTAATACTTTCGTTTGTTACTTACTACAGTAATAAAACATTTAACGTGTTAACGATGGACTATAGAGTATAAGCAGCATTTGCTTTATCTTATTTTTCTTTTGTTAGCATTGCATAGTCTAAGCTTGGGGTGAATATGGTGGGTATACACCATATTCACCCCAAGGCAATACAACTCTACTAACATACATAATATACACATACTTGTCAACCTTCCTGTTTTGGCCGGGAAAGTCATGCTTTTATGCGTCATTCCCAGCTCCATGCTTATTTAAACAAATCCTTGATATTTTCCGGACTTTGAAATCTGGCTAACTTATGAGGGAATGGGCGTTACTATCACTTCTAAGTTGCCATCCCACTTGTGCAGATGATGTGCAGGGTAGGAAGTTAGCTAGCCAGCAAATAGAAGGGAGGAAACATTACACTGAATTTGGACTGCGGAAGTGACCCTCTGCCCCAGCACTTCCCTGCTCCAAATACTGGAAGTGACACGCTACAACATCACGTTCTGTAAGTTTTCTCTTTTAAGATACATTTATTAAGACTAAGGCTATTTTCTCACATAGGCGATCAGTGGCTGGGCCAACAGGATTTTAATCACTTACGATGATCGTGGCTGATCACCTCCATTTAGTTGAATGGGCTTGTGCCCACTTTAACTAAATGGCCCCGATCTGAAACGCGAATCACTGTGTTTCTGATTATGGGCTGCGGGAGGCCAATCACCCCTGATCGCGGCCTTAGACCTGAATGGGCCCGGTTAAAAATCTTGTGTCATTTCAA
Organism: Ptychadena robeensis; assembly: GCA_036250615.1. Taxonomy (NCBI): domain Eukaryota; kingdom Metazoa; phylum Chordata; class Amphibia; order Anura; family Ptychadenidae; genus Ptychadena; species Ptychadena robeensis. Next base: position 40,219,765 of record CM070034.1, on the reverse strand, counting down.
CCATGCCCATTCACTCTCTATGGGTGCGATCAGGAGAGGAGAGGCAAGATGTCCTGCCCCAATCCCCCCCACTTCCTGGCTGCAATCTCACAGCCAGAGGGAGATCGCTGGGTGGTATCAATCTCTCGCAGCTTCGCACCACTATTTGTATGAAACATTCTGCTACATTACATGAACAGCACATTTTTATGACTTAACTTTGAAGGTGTGACATAACTTTGATGGTGATTTTGAGGTGGAACTATATGGGGTGTACATAGGAAAACATATATTCACATGACTATTCCTTTACTAAATAGCCCTCTATTATAACAAAAAAATGTATACAAACGATCTTCTCATTTTAAGCCTCTTGAAAAAATTTTTTTATCATATCAGGGTTGGCTGCAAACACTTAAATGCCTAATTGGCCTTACTGAGGTATGCCCAAAACAATGCATAACACATCTTGAACTCAGGGGGATTCATGGAGAAGCTCTGAAGATTTATGCAGTTAATGAAGTCTGAAAATGATGGTTGTTTTGCTAGTAGGAGACAATCACTTTACAGTCTTCTGCTATAGCAAAGGAAGCGTCTTTGACTCAGATAGCAGCACGATATTACCAAGCTAGCCTTGCATGACTCAGCTTTTCTATAACTTGTGTAGCAGGTACATTATGTTCTTTGCATTAAAAATGTATTGTTCAAAGGTAGTAGCTGGAAAGCACATTCCTTATCTGAACTTGTAAGAGAAATATGGTTTAAAAGTAAACATATGCAAGCACTTGCACTTCATAGCAAATCAAATAAAAAAATAAAAAAGCCCTTTGTGCTCTTTTTAACTTTATAAACTTTAAAATGTATTCTCTTTTGTCCGGTTATGATTTCTTTGACAACAACATTAAACTTTGCAAATGCATGCACAGTGGAGCAAGAAACTCAGAGATCTGATTGGGTCTTAGCACTTTTAAGTCCCTTAAAAGGGAAAGTCCTATGCAAACATTATGTCTGATTTCTAATGTTAACAGCAGACAGGATCAAATTACAGACATATCTGGCCTGTTTAGGTTTTAAGTCTGGCCCATGGTCTACTGGTGACAAGAGGCTCTGGCCAGAAACCCACATTGCCAATTATAGAAATAAGTCAATACAAATTTAAAATAAAGTTAAAATTATTAGGTGGGAATGGGCAAATTTGTCTATTTAAATATTTAAAACATTTAAGTTTATCATTAAACATTTTTTTCCCCAAACATTAGTATTTTTTCCAATATATTTTAAAAATACATTTTCTTTACTTTTTTTTACATTTGACTGTCCTAATTTAATACGGTTCAAGGTCACAAGGGCTTCAGCAGAAGTTGTCAGATACTCACAACCACCCCAATGTAATCCCAATGAGCAACTGGGGACTGATGATTGTTGTTTTCACTGGGCAGTGGCCCCTCTGTCAAATGTAAAACCCATTGTGGCTTAGGAGTCTAAAATTTCAGGTCACTTGGTTCTCAAATATGGGCTGTCAACATAATTGTCCGGAAGGAGGACAGTAGAGGTCTACTGCAGATACTGCAGACAACAGAAGCAATCAGAAGAAATTCTTTGGTTGGGAATGCTCATATTGGAAGGCTGATGTATAAGATGGGATCTATAGGATGTCAATAGCAACCTCTATAGGCCCCCAAACACCTAGCAAGCCGTGGCTGCTGGGAGTGCACGACGTCAATCGGTGGCAAAATTGGCCGTGGGTCGCGGGTGCCCACATAAGGGCGACAGGGCTCGGTCAGCCAGAGAAAGGACATGTCCATTAATCTCTGGCCGATGCCATTAGTTTGAATGGGGACACACAAAGATGGGGCTGTTCTGTCGCCCACCCCCCCCCCTCGATACTTGTGTGGGGGTCTTAAATAACGCTAGTGGATATATCTCCACAAAGTGTGAATAGATGGTTGTTCTCCTTAGACATACTACTAGAACAGATGACATTGGGACCAGGGCATTGGTGGCAAATCAATCTGGAAATGTTGTCATCTGGAAGGTAAAACAAACTTGAAGTGGAGGAACCAAATCAATGAATGGAGTTAGACATAAAAAATGGTGTAAGGTGCATAATAGACCCCCAACGTCTAAAGAAGTGGCAAGAATCCCCATAAAACATGTTGAAACTGTTTTATGTCTAAAAGTGCCCTGACAATAGCCGCTCGATAGATGGCAGTTTTGAGCGCTGACGTCACAGCGTGAGTGCTCCTGGCCATCTATCTAGTGACCATCTGATGTGACCACCCCTGTCAATCAATCCCGCTTGAAGACAGGGTTATTGTACATGATTATAAATCATGGTTGATGTCCATTGCTTTGGATGGAGACCGCGGGTCCCCATGCAAAGCATCGACTGAGCTGGATGAAGCAGCAGTGCTGCACCCCAAGCTCCTTTGATATCGGGCTCAGCTCAGGGAATCTACCAACATGTCGGATCACTGTACAATGTGGGAGATTCCGGATTGATCTCGTCAGGTGGGCTCACCTGATTTTCATTCCGGGCACCGCCGGTTGATTGGCAGGTACGCGCACAGCGATTCATCAGACAAAAAACTGGGCAGGAATCTGCCGTGTATGCCTATCTTAAGAGTAGGGGAGAATAAGAAAAAGATCCCCTTGAGTGCTTCCCTGTCTCAGCCTCCACAGCCAAACTCAGTGCTTAGCCATGGCTGAATTTACAATTTGTTCCCCGAATATACGGTAGATTTTAATTTGTAAGTCTGGAACTCAACAAGATCTTTTCCCAAGTGACCAAGTGGTGACCTGCCACCACTGCATGCATGTACATTGGTGGCCATAAGCTGTTATTTGCAGTGTTATTTAGTGCTTCCCTGTGACACAACAATGTACTAATTATATAAATATGATAATTACAAGTCAAATCCATCAAAAGAACACTAGCACTAAAGCCACACATCCTGCCTACTGCATGATAGATAACAATGGCTGATGTGACATCCTACATCCAATCTACTATGCATAGGGCTGCAGATAAAGCAGGTCAGTGCTGGGATCGCCCTATAAACCTCTGAAAGCATGCATGCCCAGTGATCAGAGGATTTCTGGTGCAGTCCCTTATTTTCTGACATTTGTTGTCTCTCTAATAATCAGGGATACGAGTCACAGTGGTGACAGCTGTTAAAAAAAGCTGCTTGCAGGACTGCAGTAACGGAACTGTTCTGTTCCGAGGGCACATTGAACCTCAGCAGAGCACGGTGTTCCCTGCATATCTGAAATACTGGCAGTAGAGCTGGCTACATAACACATAAATTATTCTCAATCTCAGTTACCAAGGGTAATTCTATACCAAGCTGTAATTGAAAATGCTACAAATCCATGGAATGAGATGACAATAATAACAGTTGATGTGTCATGGTCATATGTCCCTCAAATATTCATTAATGTACCCTAGTTTCTAAAAATGTTTTTTTAAAGATTTTGTTAAAGATTCAAAATTCTTTATCCAGTCTAAAGCTAGCCATACACGTGTTGATTCCAGAGCGATCGATCAACCATCCGATCGATTCCAGTGAAGCCACAGGCGTTGATCGATCGACCATACAAGTCTGTGCCTACCACCTTAGGCCACCGATTCCTGGACGATTCTGGTACCAGTCGATCGATTCACAAATGTCAACGCCCCTTGATGTGTGGCCAATCGATCAGAAAACACCAACAGGTTGGTTCTCTGGCCGATCCGATTTAGGGGCCATGTCAATCGGGCGGGGTCGATCGGTCAAGGTGGGCTGCACTCTATTCCTCACCGATCGATTGGCGTGCACGCGCCTGGTGATCGATCGGCCAGGAATCGTGTGAGAAATCGACCTGTGTATGGCCACCTTAAAATATAATCCAATAAAAATTCCATCTAGTGGATAGCCATAATTACAGGTAGGCCAAATTATCTCTGGTACAAAGAATATGACATGGGTCAACCCAATGCCATATGGTAACCAACATTCGGACATTTCTTATTTTTACTATCACACTCGTTTTCTGTAATAAGATTTAAGTGTGAGAGCTGATGAACTTGGTTCATAGATGTAACCAAGCAAACCAAGGGGTTAAATAACGCACACTTTGGGTTTTTATGTTTAATGACCCCAAGTCTACAAAGAGGTCTTTGCTGACTGGAGAAGAAGCAACCATTTTACTTCTAACTAGACATTCTACATACAACATATTTGTATGTACAGAATATCTTTGAATTCTTAATATTGAAGTTTAGTTTAATTATAATCATACACTTCAGATCGAAAGATATACATTGCATCCAGAAAAAAAATCACAGCACATCACATTTTCCATATTTGTGTTATGATACTTGTGTTATGATGGGTGTAGAATTCTGAGCAGAAAATGTATTAAATCCAACAACCAATAATGACAATGTGAAAAAGTCTACTTGAGATTTTCACAAAATTGAGCTCAGGTACATCCTGTTTCCCCTGATCATCCTTGAGATGTTTCTGCAGATTAATTGGAGTCTACCTGGGGTAAATTCAGTTGATTGGACATGACTTGAAAGGTCCCACAGTTGACAGTTCATGTCAGAGCACAAACCAAGCATGAAGTCAAAGGAATTGTCTGGTGACCTCCAAAACAGGATTGTCTGGAGGTACAAATCTGGGGATAGTTACAGAAAAATTTCTGATGCTTCAAAGATCCCAATGAGCACAGTGGCCTCCATCGCCCGTAAGTGAAAGAAGTTCAAACCACCAGGGCTCTTCCTAGATCTGGCCAGCCAACTAAACTGAGCAATCTGGGAAAAAGGGCCTTAAGGCACACATACACGGGTTGATTTTTCACACGATTTTTGACTGATCGATCACTGCACGCATTCACCGTGATCGATCAACCAAACAAAGTCAGAATCGGCTACAAATCGGATCAGCTATTGAACCGACATGTTGTTTTTTTTTGGGTCGATCGTTTGGCAATCAAAGTACGTTGGTGGACCCATAGCTCCCTATGCAGCAGTCTTTCCGCTCGATAGATTTTGTGGAATCAGCCATTTTGGAGATCGGCTCCTGTCCAAATCAGCCACAAATGGGATTTCCAAGGTAATGTTTCATTGATTCCCAATCCAATCAATCGCCGATTCCACGATTGCCAGGAATGATCAGATCGAAAGGTATAGCTACCTTTAGTCAGGGAGATGACCAAAAACGCAAATGAACTTCTGTCAGAGCTCCAGAGGTCCTCTGCGAAGAGAGGAGAATCTTCCAGAAGGACAACCATCTCTGCAGCAATCCACCAATCAGGACTGCATGGTAGATTGGCCAGGTAGCTATTCCTCAGTAAAAGTCACATAGCCGCCCACTTGGAGTTTACTCTGAAGGACTCTCAGACCATGAGAAACAAAATTCTCTTGTCTGATGAGACAAAGGTTGAATTCTTCTTTGAATACCAAGTGTCACATTTGGAGAAAACCAGGCATGGCTCATCACCAAGCCAACACCAACCCTACAGTGAAGCATGTTGGTGGCAGAATCATGCTGCGGGGATGTTTTTCAGCAGCAGGAACTGGAAGATTAGTCAAGATAAAAGGGAAAGATGACTGCAGCAATGTGCATTCTGGATGAAAACTTTCTCCAGGGCACTCAAACTCTGACTGGGGCGATGTTTCATATTTTGGCACACAGCCAAGATATCAAAAGAGTGGATTCAGGACCTGTAAATGTCCTTTAGTGGCCCAGCCACAGCCCACACTTGAATCTGATTTAGCATCTTAGGAGGAATCTTAAAATGGCTGTGAACTGGAGCTCCCCATCCAACCTGATGTAGATGAGAGGCGCTGCAAAGAGGAATGTCCCAAAACTATTATTATTATTATTATT
>CM070034.1:40193616-40206374 GCA_036250615.1 Ptychadena robeensis | reverse complement strand
AGAGTCTGAGGTTGACCTGTCTTTAAAAAAAAAAAACATATTAGTCTCTAGAATATATAAGGAGACCTACCTGTACTACTGGTGGCAGTGATTCTTCCTCAAATATTTTGATGAATTCGCTGAGCTGAGAAACCATTTGGCTGATGCCGTCGTCTACCCATCTCATGAAGTTTGCCTCGGCCGCCATGCTACACTGCATCTATAAATAAATGCAAATATATGCAACTATATGAAGCAATTCAATAATGTTATTAGAAGGAGAAAGAAGTGACAGCCAATGGCTTTCATGAATAATACAATAAAGAAACAAATAGCTCATGCTACAAAATGACGTGTCAAATATTCCAAAATATTTATTTTTTAGGTGACTGATGTTCTTAAAAGTTTGACATATAGCGACATTCTAAAATTTCACATCTTGGATGGATCGCTGCTAGTCATTTTTTAAATTAAGATGTCAGCTTGCTTTCAGAAAGTAAATGGAATCATAAAAAAGGATGGAGCTTTCAAGCTTCAGTAATAAAAACATTTGGTCCCATACTCAATGTCAGTTGTATATTGGTAAAAAGCTTGAGGAAAAGTAGTGCTGACTTCAGTGTAGCAGTTACATTTTATTTACTTTGGAGCTTCATGAAAAGAGATCAGCAAATATTGCAGAACTGATGGAATCGTGTCACCTGCTAGTATTTGTGTTTCATTTTCAACAAACAAAAAGCACCATCTCTTTGATTGCAGACACTGGAGTTGGACCCTGGCTAGCGGTTGATCACTACAAATTACTAAAGATCCACCCCATCACAAATAGAAAACGTACTAGAATGGATGAAAATTGCTCATAAAAAGTGCTATCACCCCTAAAAAAGATAAGGAGAAATTGGTATCCCCTGGTGGGTTGATCAAAAAAGCAAAGATACCAATGTTAACTAACTGTCTAACGGTTTCAAGACATACTTTTACATTATTGAGGTCATCAGCCACCAATGTGCTGATCCATTCAATCCTTACATTCATAGTGATAAAAAGCATATTAAAATAGTATTGTAATTACAAAACAAGAAAAACAATTAACAGCATAAGAGATAGTTGGAGGGCAATGTGCTGTTTAATGAGAATAAGAAAACCTTCATATATAAGAATCCACACCACCAAAGTAAGACATAAGAAAAAAAACAAATTTGTGACAGACAGAAAAGAAAAATAAACTTTATAATGCAGGTGTGTCAACTTTTTAATAATGTTAGCTCTATTAAAAAGGGATGTAGTGGAGAGGGGTTACTAGAGGCAGGTAGGGGTCCCTTTAAGAAGCTGGACCATGATGCCTTGGGTCAGAGAGAAGATAAAAGGGGGCAGTGCTCAGTCAGAAAGGAGAGGAAGCAGAGAGGGTGCACAGAAACACTGTCCTGCCCACGGCTGTTTCTTCACCAGAGTTTGATCCGGCATGGGAGCAGCCGGAGCGCATTATAGCATGCCCCCCTCTTCTACACCTCAGCCAGGGTGCCCTGCTGCAGTTCCTGCCAGCTACCAGTGCTACCTTTGGGGTGGATGCTAGGCACCGACCATTGGGCCCCGCCAAGACTAGAGATGGTCGAAATGAATAAAATTTGATTCTACTTAAATTTCGAGTTTCCCAATGGAAATTCGATTCGACTGCGAAATTTCTAATGTCGAAATTTCTAAAGTCGAAAATTCACATAACGCCAAAAATTCGCATAAATCACTCCTTCTGCACGGTTGATCAACAACAGGTGGCATGTTGGATAGGCAAAGCAGAATAGGGAAAAGTTCCCATGCTACAGCACAAGTCCAATAGGTTATGTGATCGTGTGCTTATGTATTTTTAGGAAGCTTTTGGGAATGGGCAAGCAGTCTGGAAGATAAAGTATAAGGTAAACCACAGGAGCAGTGGACCCACCATACCACCTGGCAAGTGTTGACCAAGGTTTAGATTCTAAGTAGTCGGTATTCACCAGAGCTCACTAAAGGCAATGATGGACTTTGCTGTGGGACTCCCAGGTTGCAGCCCTCTGCTACACTCACTGGCAACTGCTGACTGCAGTAGAGTCCAAAAATACCAAATCCGCAGAAAATAGGTCAGGACAGACAGCAAACATCAAAGTCAAGACGATCTGAAGGTCGTTAATGACAATTGGAGACAATCAGAGCATGGGTAGCAGAGAGTAGAAACCCTCTTTTTTCAGGCAGCTACAAACTGCCATGTACTTCCTTGTATACAGGGTCATGTGACTTGATTGGTCGGGACTTCCAGGTGAGAATACTAGGAAGTCTAGAAGGGGGATGCGAGTGATAAGATACCAGAACAGCGCAGCAGAGGGAGCATGGGAACAGGAGCCACATCAAGTGCCATGGTAACTACCACCAGCAGAGGGAGACCTTCAATAGGTCCGTATCCTCTGTGGTCTGGGAAGTGGAACAGCAGGAGAACATGGAGAGGGTACATCTACAATCACAGATAGCAGAGTTACTCTGTGATTTGTAACATTTACATAGTCCATTACATTTTTAGATGTAACAAGAATATTACATATAAACATGTCAGATCCCTACAGTTCAACAGAATTTTGACTTTTATTAAAATGTAATGAGAATACCCAGAAGTGATTTTGTTACCTCAGAAGCTTGTCTTTCAGCTAAATGCTGTCCATGCTCAGACAGATCTTTCAGCAAGGCCATGAAGGTAAGTAAGATCTTTTTAACCCACCGCCAAGACAGGGAGATGCACTGTGGCAATTCCGACACCAGCATGGAATGGATGCCCTTATAGTTGTTGACAATATCCTCCTCTTCCCACGTCATCTTACCCGTCTCACTATACTTCTCCTCCAGGTTCTCATAGTCTAATAGCTTATCTGCTCTTTTCTTGATCAGATTCTTTGGCCCCCTTAAGCATTCTGATAGGTTACATATGGGTTGGAGGACCAGCAATTGCACCCTTCTCTTCTGCAAAACAGCAAGACAAAAATATTTTACTTATTTATGAATTTATGAATTATTATTTATAACAGCTGAACAATCTTAAGCATCCATTTCTCTAATAGTCGAATGTGGAGGGATCAGACTACTGATGATGAGAACATATATTCATATTTAGGTTTTTTACATCAATCTGAATTTTTAAAATGGATATCTGAAAACACTGAGAAAACACTGTGTTCCCTATCATCCGCACATCTATCTGACATTGTTCTCTTTACCAGAAGCAGCTATTCATATGTCCTCATTCCATGATGTCTTTTTCATGCTCTCTACCGCTGCTATTTAGATGTTCTTAGTGCTAGGAGACATTGACATTAATAACCATATACTGCTGTGTTTTGTGCAATGTATAGCCATTCCATCAAACAAATATTCAGAATTTTCATAAAATTTGCATTTGTTTCATTTCCCCTGCAGGGATTCACCATAATAGTTCTGTACCCCCTTTCATGTAATGTTATAGGAGAGAGGATTCTCCTGTAGTGTTCACAATTCATTATTACTAAGAATGATTTAAGGATACACATTGAAAACCTGGACTTCAATACTCTCTGTAACCTGCTGCCACAGAGGACATTGTGTCTGCCATGGGGTGAACAGAGAGGAACTTTATAAACAGATTAAATTCAACATTGAAAGATAGTATATTCACTGAATGATGGAACAAAATATAATGAAAGAGTCCCTGTTGCTATACCTTACCCTGACAACTGACAACTATTTTACATGTACTCTTAGATTGTAGGCTTAATTGGGAAAGGTCCTTTTCCCCTTCAGCGTAATATTCTGTATTAGGCACTCAAATTTGGATCCCCACACAAACTTCCTCTCTTGGCTGTATTAATTCAAATTGGACTCCAGGTACTGGAATCTGCCAACAACCCGTCTTCAAAACTTAATCCACGGTAATTTACATCAAAAGTCCAAGTTCTTTATTGAAAGTTTACATAAACATCAAATGACATCAATTCCCCTGGGGGTCTCTTCATCTCGGGAGCATTTCATCCCTTACATTGGGGCTTAGTCATAGAGATCTACATGTATATATAGTCTCCTTCTCTTAATTGAATGTACAACATTAACTGGTTCCATTACCTTTTTTGAGGTATACTATAATAAGTAACGGAAGGCGTTAATGCTGTACATTTAATTAAGCCCCAATGCAAGAGGTGAAATGCGAGACCCCCAGGGGAGTTTATGTTATTTGCTGTGTATGTCGTTAACTTTTAAGAATTTGGACCAGAGTGCGGAGTTCTATGTAAAGAACGGTGGGTCATATTCTATACTTGTATGTTAGCTTGTGTTACTCTTCAACCATTATTAATTAATGTACAATGCTGCATAATATATTATAATAATATTACAGACTATTACAGAAGCGGTCTTATGCAGCAATATGAGCTAGTAGAGCAAGGGAATCCCAGGCCCACTATCCTGGAGGCAGAATAAGATGGTCAGACTCAAGGTTACTCACAGAGGAATGTTGCCCCTGGTCATCACAGTGTACAAAGCCCAAATTCTACCAAGGTCAACAGGGAGTTTCATTGAAGATAATCATTAAACATTGACAGTCATTAAGGTAATGCACTTTCCATGCAGTGGCCTTCATTGCGTATCTTAGGAGATTTTCTACCTGCCATGAAGATGTACGTATGCAATGACATTTTCGGCCGTTGGATTTTGAATCAGTCCTAATGACCATAAAATGTGCTGTTTACACAAGGTTCAATTAGTTCTATGGAGAGGGGAAAACAAGCGAGCGACACCTTGCTGAATCCGCCTTAAAAGAAGTATATGGGCATTGGGCAGGACAGTTGTTGATATGGTCCTGATGGATCAATCAATGACAGTTATACACACCTACAATATTTGAGAGAGACAAAAACAAAGTTGCCTCAGACAACTATTACCTTAGCTTTATTGCTAGTGACATTGCTGTGGTCATTTGTAAGTATGAAGAAATTATCAGTCAGATACCTCCCAAATTGCTTCAGCAGATAGTGCCTCTTATCTAAAGTAGATTGACAGGGTCTCTTTAAACAAAGCATTAAAGCTAAGCATACATGGTTCGATTCAATTTTAGATCTTGATCTTTTCATCGAACACTGATCGTAATCAAATCCAAAGCAGTACCACATGGAAGGTTTGATCGTAATATAACCAAAATAGACAATTTTAGTTTCGATCAAAAAACACAGGAGAGAGTCATATATAAACATGTAATGGAATACAAAATGCATAGAAGCCTCCCCTGTTAGATAATTGATGATTAGTGCCACACCCTCATATTTAGCAGTGTAATAGAATACAATCGACCTGACCAACAAACAAAATGCTACGATTTAAGTTTAATCATTGCACAATCGCCGAAAATTTCCCAATATGTTCGATCACTTTACGATAAATGTTTTGATCGTTATAGAACAATTTTCATCGATGAAACCATGTATACGATTTAAGTTCAATCAATGTAAACTTTGATAGTTTTAAGTCGATCGAACGCTAAAATCAAAGCGTGTATGCCTAGCTTTAGAATTCTATAGATTGTTTAAATTTTTTCCATGTATTGTCTGCCAGAGGCAAAGTTACTGTTTTCAGGAAGCCTTTATACTACACTGGTGAGATGTGTTTCCCTGTAAAAGTTGTAGTTTAGGGTTACTTCCTTGGTAGATACTTTGATCCAGCTACACAATGAGAAACGTATTTCTGCAGAGGATTCAGAAGGTGAGGTTATGTAAGGTGAGCTATATTAAACTGGCAGATTACTATTAGAGTAAACATCAGAGCACTTACAAAGTCCGGATATATCCTGCTGCAGAGTTCCTGTGAGAAGGCCTGGAAGGGATGCATTGTTCCTTGCAAGTACTCCAGCGGATATGTCTGAGGCTGAATGTTCAAAAATGCCTGCAAATTGCAAAAAGAAAGGCTCACTTAAAAAATATCATTTTTTGTTTATTTCCAGGACAAAAAAATGTTTTTCCAAGTTCAAAAGTAAATAGTGTATACGAAATTTTCATGTCGTTTTTTTATTTATCCAGCCAGCAGCTGCTGACGTTTTGGTATTACTTTTACTGCATCACCTCTGTTCCTTTCTGATATTTTTAATACATACTGGAAGTGAATTAGTCTTTATAGCAGTTCTTATTTTACTGGACAACTGTATTTAAAGTTAGGGTCAGACAAAGTAAACATAGAGTCTTTATATTATGGCTGCGGTACAAAAATCGTGACGGTGCTGTCATTAAATTTGGCTCTCAAGATGAATGAATGAGAAATGAATAGCACATATGTGTCTTCATATTTGACATTGTGTGTTTTAAGTTTGCTTGTTCTAGATTCAAAAGTGAAGTTTGCTTCCATGTAAAGGGTTTATTATTGTATCTGACGGGAGGGAAAACCCTCCACAATTGTAGACATTTTATCTATAACTATCAAGGTTGGCCCACTCTTTAAAATTTTGCCCCCCTGTACGATTGACCATTTGTTCAGGTGCCCCTATAAATTTATTATATGAACTTTTGCTATTTATTTAACCTTCTATGTCTAATGGAAAATTCAGGAATTTAAAAATGTAAAACGTCAGGTTCCTGTGCTGTACAAAAATAAGACAAAGATAAATAATTTCAGAACTTATGTGATCTATAATCTGTACCACTCAAACAAAAAACAAACTGAAATCTTTTAGGTGAAGGGAAGAAAAAATATAAAAATAAAATATGTTTGCATAAGAGTGCACACCCTTAAACTAATACTTTCAATCTTTTGTGGTATCCCATGATGGAATACTTACAAAACCATCTTTCTGCCAATAGTTGTTAGCGTATGGGCTCATTCATTATACAACACATGAGCTAGCCTGTATTTTAGACACAAAACATTTTATCTTGGAATACAAATTGCAGTGTTGCCGTCCGATGTTCCCTGCAGCAGCGTGATGACGTCATCACGCTGCTGCCCGATATCAGGATGAGCTGGAGAGACAGCTCTGTGGTGTCTCCAGCTCAGCCGATGCTTTGCATGACGACCCCGCGATTAACATGCAAAGCAACGAACATCGACCCTGGTTTACGGTCATGTCCGATATCCCTGAATTGATTGGTCACGCTCAAAAACAGGGATGGCCCCATAAGATATGGGCCAGATAGATGGCCATGAGCGTGTACGGCGCTCAAAGCGGCCCTTGATCGGGCCCATATCTACACGTGTGTACCCTGCTTAATAGTGTCGAAATTCTAATAAAGAGACCTCACTCTATTCGTATGCCTTTTCTTACCTCCACATTCTTCACATATACTAGAACGTTTTCTTCCAGCTGGGAAACAAAATTTGCCAATGTGTGAAACCTGTCGGCCAAGCTGTCAAATTCTTTGTCTTCTTTCTGTGAGCAAAAATAGCACCTTACAGGGCATCCAATAGTAATTATAATAAATATAAATACATATATAAAATATACTTTAACATCAATCCTCATGCCCTTTTATACAGAAGAAGCTATCTTCCAAACTATATATTTCTGACATGAGTCAGTACAACCTGATACCATACACTTTTCCCTGAATTGTTAGTAAAAGCCTTCCCAAACAAAAGGGTGACATGACCATTGATTTTCTACAAAATGAAAACAGGCAAAGAATGGAGGAGCATTAAAGGGAATTTGCTATAAACCATTTTATTCTAACTACACTTTATTACTACTTAAAATCTTACTTTAAAGACTTACTGCTCCTAAAACATCTACCATTGCATGTTTGTAGAGGTAATATGGCGTTACGGTTCACTTGATCATCATGAATGGGAGTTCATGTGTGTATTGTAGATTGGCAGATGTGCCACCAAAAGAATCCATGAAAAAGCCATGAAAATGACACTCTAAAAAACTGGGGAGGTACAATACAAGGTTACAAACAGATCAAAGCGAGTTTGAAAAGAACTTGTATCCTCATAAAAACAATGTAGATCCCTTTTGGAAAACATTCTGGTAACTGAACAACAGTAAACAATTAGACCCTTTGGATCATGTGTAGCACTGTTTGTATTGGTCAACTTTTCTGTAAACCAACCTTCCTGTTTACTTAGTTGGTAAATAATGGATATTTAAAGCTGAATTATCAAGGAACTACTTCTATTATTTTAACGATCTTCAGGTTCTGCTTAAATGTATCCTCATAACACTTATACTGCAGAAGGAATGAGAATCACTAGACTGCTTGGAGTATTTTAATTCATAATAAAGAATGTATAATAATTCATGGAGCTTTGTAGGCAGCTCTGTAGTCCTTCAGCTGTGTTTTGGGTAATTTTAGGGTTGTAACACAAAAATCTATTGGCTATTGGCCCATTTCTAGCATTTCAGAGGCCCTATGAAAAGTAAAGGTGCCCATACATGTGTCGATTTTTTTTTTAGATCGACAAAAAATGATCTATTTTCTGCTTGATTGGACCTTTACAGACTATTTGTAATTCGTTTGATCGAGGTAAAAGTAATCGATATCGGACTGAATCTCGATCGGAACTGTGTCAGACATGTCTGTAAAATTTTATCAATTGCACTGTAATTGAGACATGAATTTTACCAACCGATCGAGGAAGCATTCAAGACTTGCCTACCACTACAGCACTTCTGCTCAAAATCGATAATTAACAAAGATCGATTGATTACTCATTGTGGGGTCTTTTTTTAAAAAGATAGAGGTTTAACAAATTATTTTTCTTTATAAAAAATCTAACTATGCAATCTAATCGAATATCGATTTTCTCAAAATCTTTATGTGGATTACCAGATTTATTGCACAGGGCCCCCAGATGCTGAATTGTTGGGTGGGGGTGCTATTCGCTCAGCCGGTTGGTTGAGCGGGGGCCGAGTAGTTGAGAAGTGCTATGCAGGTGGGGTCATTTGGGCCCTTTGGAGGTCACGGGGCATAGCGGAAACAGCCCAGCATACAAAAAAAATTCTTGGACAACTTCCAGTGGGGTAGCCCAATGATGTTTGATCCAGTGAACATGTATTTATCAAATAAAGACTTTGAGCAAATCAATGACTGGGCAATGGATATTTTATTGACATATAACTTCCCATTTCTGTCTATAATTGTAACTAGTCATGCTTAACACCCTAAACATATTTAATCAATATAGCACAGCCAAAAAAACATACCTTGGGAGACATGCCTGCCTGCTGTCTTAGAAACTTGCTTAATCTGTGACTTTTCTTACTGATAGTGTGGGTGCTCAGCTGAGATAACTTTTCTCTCAAAGTCCTTTGGTCTAACTGCAGATACTTGGTGGCTGAATACAAAATGAAAAAAATTATATTGTTATTTTTTAAAAGTCTTTATCTTGTATTAAAACTGCAGTAAAGTTGTGTCTTGTAGTTTGCCTTGCCATAATGTATCCTATGCTGGCAGCCTGGCTATCCTATGCTTTGCAAAACCCACACAAATACTATTCCATTCATCAGCACTCTTGTTTCTTGATGCAAAGGGGCAACAGTCACTTGCAGTATTTTATTGTAAATGTTATCTTATTTAGGATCCTTCTGTAGAGAATTACAAGCTAGTGTACACCAGTGCAAAGTGTGCTTGGAGATTTTGATATTTGCCACTCAATATATGCGTTTGGAGTTTCTTAGATAGCTGAAGTCATTAACCCCCTGCTGTTCCTGACGGCTCCATCTCGTCCAGCAGTGACTTGTCAGTATAGCAATGGACGAGATGGAGCTGTCCAGCCAAAATCAGGGCCCCGGCAGCCCAGATTTACTATTCTGTGCTGCTACGGGGCTCCAAACTGAAGGAGAAGCTGGAGGAGAACAGACCCCCCCCCCCCTGGGATGACGTCACATGGGGGGCATTCTATGGAGAAGACTGTTCCCAGTGGGATTTCCAGATGTGCCATTTGCAGTTTACCCTTTCTCCCCTGGTGTGTTCATTACACTAAGGGCAGAGAGGGTGCCAAAAGGCACTGTATTGGATACAGTGATAACTGTATACAATACAATTCAAAGTAAAAAAAAAAACACATGACACATTTCCAATTGAATAAAAATGTAATTATGAATATAAAAAATATCAATATGAATACATACTGTTTTTAAATGTTTCATACATAATAAGTGTTTTAGAGATTTTATCATTCAAATGATACCTTTTATTATATATATCCTCTTTTATGCATTTTTTAGTTACATAATTGTGTGTTTCAAACATTATTACTGTATATTCAGGATGTCTACTAGACCCTTGTACGGACATGTTTTGGAAAGTTACAGGCCTACAACATAAAAAAATGCCATTGAAGTCTATGGTGCGCTTTTGAAACAGAAATCTGGACCTCAGCAGTGCGATAGGGAGGTTATAAAAACAAGCGTTTGGGATGTCTCAGATCCCTTTATTCAGGGTTAAACCTGAGGAAGGCAAATAAGACATCTCAGAAACATTATTTGTAATGTAGATAATATGCAAGATTAGATTTCATATATTTCTGGCAATACTTATTATTGCAAAAAGCACACCTGCTACTCTAAGCAATCTTAGTTTAAATCTTGAATGATTTTGCTATTAAAAACATACTGTATTTCCATACCATCTCAAACAAAGAATAACAAAAATGGTTAAGGCTTAATTAGCATGGCCAGTTTAAGGGTGGCCGGCACTGGGCAGCCACTCTGAAACCATAATCCCACCACTGTATTCAGTTGTCCCACTCATTATGCAGGAGCTTACAACCGCCCCTGTGTAATCCTTTGAGGTAACTGACCAGAGGTTCCCTGGGTTGTGGCACTTTTCATTGAGCCCATGCACTCATAGTTAGTTCATCATGAAGATATTCCTTTCATAATAGAATAGAATATTGCCCTTTCAATATTGTCAACAGATTCCCACTTCTCTTACCAATTTCTTTACGCCTCTTGTTTTCATTGATGTTCACGTTCACCTCATTCATGGTTTCAAGAGCATTCAGAAGTACCTCTTGTGACTTTCTAGTTTGTGGTACATTTTTCTGAATGTTTTGCAGTAACAAGGGATACCTGGTGATACGCTGCACAGGTTTGATCAGGTAGAAGGAAAGGTCATTGTATTGTCTGGAGCTATCCAATTCTCTATCAAAGAAACAGACACTGGTAAAAACGAATACTTAAAAAACAAAACAATCAGTAAACATGTAAATGTGTACATGGCTGCGAATTGGACATTTCTAATGCCATTGGTATAGTAATCATGGTGGTTAACCATTTATTATCCTAGAAAATAATGAATGTCCAAAATGCATCTCAGATGTACTAGATGGACTAGATCCTACCTTTATATTTAGTTAATCACTGGGGTTGAGCAAAAATGAATGAATGATGAATGTTGCGTACCGCAAGAAGCATTGGGTACATCACATTCCGTATATGCTCGAGTATAAGCAGAGTTTTTCAGCCCAAAAAAATGGGCAGAAAATGCTCCCCTCAGCTTATACTCAAGTCAGCCGACTGTCCACTCACTCACCTAAGCTGAATTACCATGCTGGATTTCAGGCAGGCAGCTTCCCTCTTCACCGCATATCTTCCGTCAGCTCTCCGTGATTGCCGACTAATAGCTGATCGATATAAACAAACTCCACACTTCCACCTGGTGGCAAGTTACTAGTTCAAATACAATTCAATTCTAATACTAATCCTGTGTTCTCTTAAATTTATTGAGGTAGTGGAGGTTGTGAATACTGTTTGATTAATTCCTAGGGGCAATGGTGCTTTCTCTATATTTTTCTCATTTAGAAAACTCCACTATCTGACTTTGCATTTCCCACTGTCAGCTTATACTCGAGCCAATATGTTTTTCCAGTTTTTGTAGATAAAATTAGGTATCTTGGCTTATACTCGAGTATATACGGTAATTGGGTATACCATGCGCATGTGTAAACTTAATAAATGAAAAGCCTTCTTGCATACATATGAAAGAACCATAAGTCAAGATGAGATAGACTAGCCAAGTGCAATGTACTGCAGTTAAACAATAGAGGTGAAAATTTGTCTAAAAGTACTGAAAAAAAATATTAAATAATAAAATAACCAACATTCTCAAGTCATAAAAAATTATACAGCAATATTGTATACTTCTATTCCAATTTGAAGTAACTTTCTCAAAATACATGTGCACCATAATACTATTCGGCTGTAAACCATGATGTGTTATGAACTATAGGAATATAGAGAGCAGGTAGTGGAACTCACTGTACTTTCTGCAGTACTTCCTGGATCTTTTCATTTATATGAGTTTCTTGGAAACTCTGAAGAAGGGATAAAGCTCTGGTATATCCATTACAATACACGGCATATGCGTTCTCCATATCTCTGCTGTATTCCTGAAAAAGGCTTCCTAAAAATCAAAATAGATTTTGTTTTATTTGCTGCTGCAGAGGATGAAAGGGCAATATGCATACACCCCAAAATTTTCTATTACTATTTGTGGCCATTTTAGGGTAAAGGGGACCTAATGCCTAACTACCTAATTCTCCAACCTGATTATTTTACACATTTTACATATGAACCGTACAGTGAACCATTAGAAACCAGTAGAAGGACATTCACTTCTGCTCCGTGTAGCAGAAAAAGTACCTATTTACTTTAATACGAACCAAAATGTTTATGAACTTTCAAAACAGAGGTTCACAATAGAAACACCTTTAAATGTTATTTGTCTTACTAATTGTGGCCATTAAGTAGAAGGTGTTATAAAATTCTCCCTACTGGTATATTAGAAACATTAACCCTCTGGGCGTTACGG
>CM070034.1:40176056-40186826 GCA_036250615.1 Ptychadena robeensis | reverse complement strand
CTCCCATTGAAGTCAATGGTGGGTTCGCCGGGTTCGCGAACTTTTGCGCTAGTTCGCGTTTGCGAACGTGAAAATCCGGGTTTGCGCCATCACTAGTAGACAGGTTCCAGCAGCTTGGTATCGACGGCTGTAACGTTAAACCCTACGATTGAACCCCTTCTCTGCCCTCGGGAGTCAGAGCTGTATGTATATACTCCAAATAAACTGTAAATAGCCCCCTACCAGCTTGCATGGACCTCCTCTTTATTGGGGTGTGAGCTCAGCCTGGAAAGAGAACAAGAGGACATGCATCTCTAGAACCTGGTCGCATGAGTAGCACACACTGCACTTACCCGACACAACAAAAGAATCAAGTCCTTCCTGACATTTTATAGCAGCCCAGATTCCTGCATCCACAATACATTACCAGTTGAGCAGAAAATCCTTCTAACTACAAATCTTCTAACTACCGCATACATCATGAGAGGTGATAGACCTCACAGGAATGACAAACTCTTGTTAAAAATGTATTGCAAAATAATGTTTAACTATTGCATATACCCATCTTTATACTTACCAGCTAGATGAATGACTCTGGGTCATGGAATCATCAGTGTCACTCACACTTTCATCATCACTAAAGTCATTATAATATTCTTCTTTGTTGAGAATTGCTTCATATACCTGGTCTTCATTTTCAGCTACTTTAAACTCTGTATGGTAGCTCTGATCATAGGATGAAACACTTTGCTGGTCACCTAATGTGCAGCTCTCAGCATGAGCAAATGACCTGAAAACATAGAAGCACATTATAAACATCAGAGACATAAAGGCAAAAACACTGTAATGGTGACCACACACAATTCAGTATTTGGACAGAGGACAACAGGTCCTTCAGGTCAAAGTTAAAATTTTCCCCAGGATTGGGATTATATCGAGAGGTTTTGGCAAAAATTTTATTTTACCAAAGACACTGCATTTTGCCATGCCCTGGTATGGGAAAGGCTTGCACTACGCCTGCAAAAATGTATACTGCAGGGCGTTTTCAGGAACATGCGGCATTGCGCGTTACCAGAAACGCAAACGCAGCTCTAGTGTGAAAGACACACAGGTTTCCTATAGACCTTGCATGGACCCTAGCTGTCACAATGCAGCTATTGTAAACAAATGTTGTGAAGTCAAATGGCCACTTTAAGCTCCCCATATACCTTACCATATAATTTCTGTACAACTTTCTTCAACTTTTCTTCTGCCACAAATATGTAGTATGAGGAGCTTTCTAAACCTTCCAATCACTATGTATTCTATCAGGGAGGACCCAGCACTACATAGTTGTTGTAGATCTAGTGGAAACTGTATCGTGTGATCTAAAGGTGCATGGGGGGCTTTAGACTTGCATTCTTGGACCAACGTGGTTAAAAAAATTATATCTTCTAACAACCTTCTCTGAAAATACTAAGCTGTCATGTCGATTCCTCTGGCTTCAATACTTAGAGCCAATGACCCAGAACATATATGCAGATACATTAAACTTCGCCATCCGCCTGTTTGCGGGCAGATTCAAATCACTTATGTCACATCCGGTTTTTTAGATTCAAATTCCCCGCCGAGAGTCATAGTTCATGATTGCGATAGCCGAATGTGACGTCACTTCCGATTCTCGAGCCGGCTCTGCACTAGGGCACCAGCTTCATGCCCGGTCTTTTAGTAAACAGATTCTTCCTCCGACGGGATCTCGCAGCTCCTGACCCCACCGGAGGAAGAATAGAGATCTGCTTCTTGCTGGCGAACTGGACACCCCTACTGCTCGCCGGCCAGAAGGAGGGCGAACATCCATGTTCGTGGCCGAACTGTCCGAGTTGCGGGCAGTTCGGCCATCACTAGTGTTCAGAATACAAATGTCTAGGTATCTATTAATCTAATCTATTAGCCATATAGTACAAAAAACATTCAGTTGCTGGGACCTAGCAAACAAAATAAAAGTGTTTAGCTGAAAAAGTCCACGCCTAAAAATCGTCAACCCAAGCATAAATACATACATGGATATGATACTGTAAAAATGCTGGTAAGGGCCCCAGGCACCTAGGGCTGTAGATATAAAATGTTATCAACTAAAGTTAATAAAAAAAAAAAACTTTAAATACAAAAATAACTTAAAAATATGTTATATGTCAGAGTCTCCATCCACGCTGCTGCACACGGACAGAGAGACTTTAAAAAGAACTCATGCTGAAGAAGTGGTTGGTGTAGACCACAAAACACCTTGATGTAAAAAAGTTATTTTTTATCATCCAATAAAGCAACATTGATTATTATGGGCGCCTTGCACCAAGCCTCCTTTTTTTGGGAAAACCTGTGATCCTTCACTCTATGAATCATAAAAATATGTTAAGTAACAGACAAAAAAACACAAACTAGAAAATGTGTTCTTTGCAAAGCAAACTTGACTGTAAAATACTTTTTTTTCATTGTGACATATTGGAATATATATAATATTACCGCTTAATGGGTCAATGCAATGCAGGTGGTACTACATCCTACAGAATTTCACTGACATATGGCAGTCTGCTGTAGTGCATCTACTGTATGGATGCTCAAAATTCTCACTGCAGCGAAGGTGAGTGCCCCCCTACTGCATCATACATGTAGATATATGGCGTGTTGTGTTCCGGTGCCTCCATGTTTTCACAGCAGATAAATGGGCTCACTTACCGCAATGCAGGGTATCACATTATATAGTCAACCTGATAACAGTGTGGCACGTTGCTTGTGATAACCTTGCTATAACTCAATACAAGTCGTTCTACCATGCCCTTGTGCAGAGATGTACAAATCTTAACTCAATGTAAAATCATTTGTTTTCAATTCATTGAATACAAATCAGATTTCAGGTAATGTATACCCAATGCAGTCACTAATGAGAAATTCACAAGCGTGTACATATAATCTAATATTATGATTAAGTTTAATTCTTCAGGGAATATTTATAACTGTCATAAAAGTGGGTGGTTTCTTACCTTTGCCCTAACTGTCAACAAACTAGTTCGTTTTCCCTTCTATTTGCATAGTACTTGTGAATTGATGGATAATACAGTAAAAGTTTGACTGTTGTGTAAATAATTTACACAGGACCATATCCTTACCCAGCTACCTACTCTCCAGAAATCTAGCAACGTATATATTATAAAGCAAAGTCATGGTAGACCCAGAGATCCTCTGCAGGAAAAGGCACAACACAACATGGACCCACCCAATAGGGATACACTTATAGGCATGTGTTATAAGCTCATGAGCTACATATATGGAGACTATACAAACTAATCAACCACACATTTGGCTTTAACTTTGTTTTCAGGTATATAATCTGACATTACATATGGCACTTGATCATCAAAAAAATATAGAATTATCTGAAATTTTGAAAATGGCAGCTGGGTTCTCCTTGTCTAAGGGTGACCTTAAGACTATATTTATATTTGAGCACTAGTACAACCTCTCCCTTCACACTTAAGCTGGCCATACACCTTTAGATTTTTCTGTCAGATATCTTTTAGATCTACCAACAACTATGTAGTATTGGGTCCTCTGCGATTGAACACAGGTATACTTGATTGCTTAGAGAGTCCCTCATATTACATGATTTTGGTAAAACAAAAAGGAGATCTAAAGGAAATGTGACAGAGAAAGGGGGCCCTTTAAGCTAGGCACACACGGGTAGATTTGTAAAAAGATTCGAGTACAATCAATCAACGTGCGCGGTCACGGTGATTGATTGTACTCTAATCTGCTTACAATCCTACCAGTGTCTGCTGTCCTTCGAGCTGGTTCAATAGAGCCTGCTCTAAGAACCTCGATTGAACGGGTTTCCATGTTGGAAAACCCCGTTCAATCTCCAATACTTTACATGAAGAAGAATCTTCATGTACAGTATAGGAAAAGCCGACTCTGCCTTCTTCACACAGAGCTGACAGCCGAAGAATGCTGTGTGAAGGGGGTGGAGTCAGCATTCTTTATCTGGCTGCTGTACAGGGAGAGAGGCTGGATAGATTTCTGTTCAGCTTCCAGCGTGTTCGGAAGCCGGAGAGAACTCTACTAGCTGGAGGTCTTCATTGAATGGCAATCGATGTGCCCATGTGGTGCACATTGATTTCCGTTCAATTGATCCCCGATCAATCACAGCGTGGCGACGTCACCACGTTGTGATTGATCAGGGGTCTATTGCACAGGATTTTACCCGTGTATGGCTCGGTAAGTGCTCACAAAAAAAACATACAGACAAGAAGACTAAAAGGTAGGAATACATGGGTAGATTTTTTGTTAGACTGAATGAAAATCTAAAAACCGAACAAATGTTTCAATCGTGCAAACTCGAACAAAAACATGTCCATTTTTTCATTTGATCAATGAAGAATAAATGAAGATTTTTTTATCTTTCATTGTAATTACGAATGTATTTTTTTTTTATATCAGCGATGGACCAACAAAAAATCTATTTTTACATTTGATAAATGAATGAACAATGTTCAAACAAAAAATCTAATTGGCAGTTGATTGAAGATAAATCTACATGTGTAAACCCACCGTTTATCATCACCAATGAAGACTAGAGGTATTAAATAGTGGGCATTACACAAGACATATGGACCATACATACTATTCTCAGAACCAGCAATATGGAAAAAGAAAAAGGTAGGAAAAGAACAGCATAGGCAATAATAAAATTTGTGACATTTCACAAATTATTATCAAAGTAAATTCCTGTCATTATTATGTATTGTGAAAATTGGCACTTGTACATTTGAATGTTGCGAAAGCAATGCATGGTACTTTCTCCGGAATCTTGAATATTCAAGATTACGAAGAAATATCACTATATTCAAGGTCTTCGTGAATTCGCGAAGTGCTGATATTTGCAATAAAATGTGCGATTTCAATATTCATGCTCACCATTATTAGGAATACAATGTAGGCCATTTTGTTGACCATTCTTGTTATTTTCTGAAGCATAATGAGCTGTGTATTCCCCTATTACCATGGAAATTCTTGATATTTTTAGGGAGTGTATTATAGAGAATGCAGTATCATTCAGACCATCAATTTACCTTTGAGATGAGTTGCTTATTGTTGTCAGAAGATTCTCTAGGCGTCTACTAAAAACTTGAGATCTTGCATTATTTTTCACATTAGACAAAGGCAATGCATCACGATTCTGCTCGTCTGCATCCTGGACAGATGTGTGGGATGAATAATTTGGGTACCGTCCAGTAGAATTATTGTTGTGGTAAGATCTGCCAGCAGTTATTTCAGAATGCTTATTGTTTGCAGCATATTTTTCGCTATAGCCATCTGATCTGTGGTGCACACAATGAAAGAAATAATAGGTGAATGCTAATTAGTACATCATAAGAACAAAATGATAACTGCATTACTTATATCACATAATGAACATTTGCCTGGATACATCCCTCTTTGGAATGAGCAAAACTATTTATATCTTGATGATTCTTCTATTTAGCCCCTCGATTTTGGTCTCTTCTCTGCAGTCTGGATGTCTGAGGCCACAAAGGACCTGCTTTTTTACAATTTTGGGCTTTAGGCCCTCCATAGTGTTTTTGGGCCGTTTTTGAATTGATCCCCGGTGGAATATATATCAACCCCACAGTAACTCAAGTAAGATAGTATCTGTCCATATAGGGGGTAAATGCAGTGAAAACTATGTATGTCATTGTCTACTTCCACCGAAACTATAATGTGTCTTTCATTCTAAACTGTAGTTATCCAACCCTAACAAAGCCTCATCTTAGAAACATGTTGGATGGGGCCTGTTGTAAAGACCAACATATTATCACTGTGATGTATAATATTCTTTGATGTGATGATCAATTTGTACATATATATTTTTAATCTGTATTTATTGTATGTTAATAAAATTTTTATTAATCAACGTAGCACCGGCTTATGGTGAAGATTTCTTATATGCCTTAAAAACCCACATATTTGTTTCTATGCATGACTCGAATGAACTTGAGTCAAGCCTCTGGAGTCTTCACATAATGAACAGGTCAGCCCATCCAATAAAAAAGAATTGCTTGAGTAATTACAAGCTTGCAGAGCAGAACCAATAAAAGCACACAACATGAAATTCCCCAGCACCTTGCCCTACATATTTCAGAAAATATGAAGAGCTTCATGTTGCCTGTAAAGTTTCACCCTACCAGCTGAAGTTGACATAAAGTAATAAATATTGCACAACAGGGGCCACACGGTTTTGGCTTATGAACTATGGAAGTAGGGGACAAATATTACAAGAAAAGAGGACTGTGCGACAGCTGGAATATGACTATGACATTTGGACTGCAGGTAGTCTCAGGGGTTAGTTACTAAACCAGAAAATCTCAGGGTTTTACTACAGGAGGTATGAGATCTGGGGGTTCAAACAGTTGTACTGTGAGAGTTACATTTGACCCAAAGCCAGCTGGTGACCTGTGGATGGAGACAGCTAATCGGAGGCTCAATCAGGAACAGGGAGGTCCATCTGCAGCAGAATCTACTATGCAGGAAGCTGATCCAGAGGACAGTGAGGGAGACAGTGAGGAAGTGACCACATACATAAAGGGTGAGTACCAAACACCATCGGCTGCTACTGATCTGAGGAGCTCACTAAAAAAGTTATGTGCACCCGTGCTATGACATTTTCCTCAGTAGAATTTACTGTTTATTAATAATAAAAAAAACTTTTAAAAACATTTGAAAGTTGCCAACATAACGAATAATTTAGTTAAATATATCAATCTTTCTTCTATCATAAGAGCTATGTGGAGGCTGCCATGTTCCTCTGAAATTACTAGTTGCCAGTCACACTGATTGAATACTTTGTGAGTCACTGACTTTCTCAGTAAAATGACAGAATAATGAAGACAAACATGCAGCTCTCTAATGATCCTATTATATAATCTAAAATAAAATCAAACCGCAGGAATGCAATTACACTAATGGAAGGCTGCTTGGAATGCCTGCAGACCTGATTATCAGTGTAATAGATACAGTGGATGCCTATGGCTGCAGTGGACTGCTATTTTTATTACGGGTAGGGCTCGTGAATTAGCTGGAGTCGCCTGCTCAGTCTCCCCGCCCATGATAAAGCCTTATGATTTTGAGTCATCTGCTCTACACAACAGGACATTGTTACACAATGACCAGAAACAACAAGCAATGCATTGACATCCAGCACCCAGCCCGCTGATCTGCTGGGAGGAATAATGGAATACGCTTTTCTAGCAAATCAGTGAAATGCCATTCATTGTTAAGCACTGGAAATTAATTCTGCTTTATACGTCTCAAACTTTCCATTTATAGTGACTACTGGCTGAGGACAGTTGTTGCAATCAGATATTTACATCCCCATGAAGCTTCCTTGATTGCAAGGTCAGGTTTGAGTA
The DNA here is from genome assembly GCA_036250615.1 of Ptychadena robeensis. Taxonomy (NCBI): domain Eukaryota; kingdom Metazoa; phylum Chordata; class Amphibia; order Anura; family Ptychadenidae; genus Ptychadena; species Ptychadena robeensis. The sequence continues at coordinate 40,179,408 of CM070034.1, read as the reverse complement.
TTAGTCTATTCATTTTTAAAAATCTTCTCAAAAGGTTCTATAAAATATCCAATTTTTAATCTTAATGTATTCAGGCATCTCTAGCAGCAGACACAGACACGTTTATCGTTGCCTATTGTTCCTGTTTATTGAGAGGAGTAGGTAGTAGGGACTGACCCCAACATCCTGCTCTGGACTTTAATGCCCTGGATTATCACCCGGTCCAGTGAAACTTTAGCACCATTACTCAAAGCACTAAAAGACTAAAGGCTGCCATACACAGCCCGAGTAGGTCAGACAGACCTACTCCGATATGCACCGGAGTGCAAACGTGATGACGTCATCATATTTGCACCCCGGTGCATTATGGGGCCCCTTCAGTCGGCGGCACCCTTTGTGTGCCGGCCATAAGCTTCAATGAAGACGCCGGTAAAGCTGGGTACACACTTGTAGATATGGGCCAGATTGATGGCCGCTTCGAGCACCGTGCATGCTCACTGCCATCTATCTGGCTCATATTATATGCCTGTTTTTGTTTTGGTTATCCATGCCTGTTTTCAAATGGGAGTTGGGACCAACAAATTCCGCTCGAAAACAGGGATATTGGACATGGACGTAAACCACGTTCAATGTCCGTTGCTTTGCATGGAGACCGCGGGATCTCCATGCAAAGCATCGGCTGAGCTGGAGAGATAGCAGAGCTGTCTCTCCAGCTCCTTTGATATCTGACATCAGCGTGATGAAGTCATCACGCAGCTGCAGGGAACATCAAACGGCTCCAATATCGAGCCGTGTGTTCCCTGCTTGAAAGTACTAAGCAGGATAGAACTTACAACCAGAATCCATCATAATAATAAATGTTTTCAGGGGGGAAGGTCTCTTATCTGCACAGGGTTGCCAAGAACAATAGGCTGAACTTGCTTGTACTGTTTCAGAGTTGACTGCTAGTTGTCAAACTGTTGCCCTACCATGGTTGTGCACAGTGTGGGCACTTTGAAAGCAGTTGACAGATAACAACCCCCGTGTTTTCCTTATGGGCCTATTAATTGTCCAGGCAACACATAATTGGCGTTAGAAATGCATGGTTTCTAATTGACCCTGCAGAAAACATATTTATAAGAAGGGCTCTCTAAAGTAATGTTTTATGAATATATATCTCCTGGAAATGACCTTCTATGTAGAAGGCCTATTAAGTGTATGGTTGGTACACTGCAACCCATGGCTATAAGCTGTGAAGCTCTAAAGGTGGGTTTACTAGTGTAGATTTTTTGGTTGATTGAACAAAAATCTAGAATGGCCAATTCGCTTGATGGATGAATTTTGTTCGATCTCGAACAAAAAATAGTTGGAAAAGTCATTGAACGTTTGGTAAATTTTTATCAGTCGTAATTTTGAATGTATTTTCATGTGATATCGGCGTTGAACGAACAAAAAATCTAATGTTACATTCGATAAATGAACGAACGATGTTCGTCAACAGCTTTGAACGAAAAAATCTACTTGGTGATTGAAGACAAATCCATAGAGGTTTCAAAATAGATGTTTCAAAATTGCATCTTCCTCTTTTTTATTAAATTTGATATCTGGTGGCATCATTAACGTGATTGAAAATACTTCCTGAAAAAGACACGTATTTCACAAGACAAACACGTCTGTGGGAAGTCGCCTTATACCCAAAGTACTGTCAGAATCTAACAAAGAGCGGATACCGGCAACTGTAGAACTAGAAAAGGTGGCATCTATGACCAGATCTAACCGACTACATCAGAGAGACATAAGGACCTGACATCACTAATGTTTAAAGGTAATCTGAAATCATTTTGATATTTGTTGTTAGCAAATATATGATTGCTTATGAACAGGGTACCTTAAAGCAGTGTTTTTCAACCTTTTTTGGGCAAAGGCCCACTTGTTTCATGAAAAAATGCGCACTTCCGGTCCCCGCCGGAAGTATGTCATCAGCAGGTGCCCCGCTGGAACGCAGATGCGTACCAGCAGAGCAAGAACACCGCCCCTGGTCTGTGGGGACGCGTGTTGCTAAGCAACCGCATCCTCACAGAGCCGTTCCGTGTATAACACGGATCGGCTGTATAAGTCTTATAGTATAAGACTTATACAGCCGATCCGTGTTATACACCGACCGGCTCTGTGAGGATGCGCTTGCTTAGCCCTCCTATCTAGCGGCCTCTTATAGTATAAGACTTATACTATAAAAGGCAGCTAGATAGGAGGGCCGAGGGTGGGGTCAAAAACCCACGGCACACCAGGCAACATCCTAGTGTGCTGCGAAACAGTGGTTGAAAAACACTGCCTTAAAGAACCAAAATATACTGGTATTCATTACTGTCTTACCCACTGTAATTATTAATTTAATGGATCTACTAGATCTTTGACGTCTCCTCTATATGTTATTGCAAATATCAGCACTTCTAGAATTCACAAAGAACTCAAATATAGTGCTATATCCTTGTAATCACAAATATGCAAGATGTGCATGTACAAGTGCCAATTTGCACAATGAAGGTTAGAATGACTGGAGATCATGGATTCTCAAATGTATTATGAATATTAGGCAAACAATTTGTGATATTTTGTGAATATGAATATACTGCTCATCACTTTGTGCAGAGCACAGGGTAGAGAACCCACATATAAGCTGGGTACACACATGTAGATATAGGCAAGATCGATGGGCACTTTGAGCACCATGCATGCTCACGGTCATCTATCTGGCCCATATCATATGCGGCCATCCCTGTTTTCGAGCGGGACTAATCAATCCTGCTCGAAAACAGGGATATCGGACATGACGTCATCATACTACTGCAGGGAACCTTGAACGTTTCCTGCTTAAGAATAATGAATTTCTATACAGTCCTGCTGCCCAACCTCTGGCCTATAGGTAAAATGTGGCCTTTTGGCCTTTATTGTGTAGGGACCTGCAGATATACTTTATTATTCTGAGTCATATATTCATTAGACTAGCTTAGATAAGTAAATTTTTTTTATTTCAATCAACTTAATGACATTTCCGTTTTTTCCCTGTTATCATTTATGGTCTTGGTTAATGCCTGCCATTCACACACCGATTAGCGGCCGATTTTGCCGCTGACCGACGGGCGTGCATGCTCGCGGCCGTCGGCAAAATCGTCTGCCAATCGGGGTGCCCACAGCACAGCCACCAATCGGGGTGCCCACAGCTCGGCCGCCAATCAGGGGTGCCCACAGCTCGGCCTGCCAGAGAACAGACATGTCCGATGTTCTCTGGCCAATGCCGGCCGATGCAATTAACTTCAATGAAGACCGGCTGTCGCGAACCCCCCTAGTGGCCGGGCCGTGCAGAGGCCTCCCGATCGATTTCAACACACAGAGA
>CM070034.1:40164977-40175956 GCA_036250615.1 Ptychadena robeensis | reverse complement strand
GGCGTCTTCATTGAAGCTAATGGCCGGCACACAAATGGTGCCCGCCGATGCAGGCAGCTCGGGAATGCAGAGTGATGACGTCATCACGCTGCATGCCAGAGCTCATTGGAACTGGTCTGTCGGCACCCAGTCGGTGGGTATATGGCAGGCTTAAGTCTTGTATAGATGCTAGATGAAGAAGCATCACTTATTGGTGCGATGACCATTAGTGATGGTTTGAGGCAGTAATTACTAAATGTATGTACAAAGTTATATAGAAATATAAAACATAGCAAATATTTTTAAAGAGGGTTGTTGGGCATACACATATTCAGAAATAGAGGGCTCATGTAGTCTCTTTAGCACTTTTCTGGCAAGTTTACTTGATGCAAATGACCAAATTCCAAAAGCATGGATGCAGTCTTCCAAACATGCCTGAAAAGTTCTGTGAATATGATATCAGGATGTTTGGTCATCTTCAAACACAAAGCCCCATTTTTGAAAAGTTGACTACCTCTGGCATAGGGAATAAGTTATTATCTGCCAAGCAAATCACTGTTCTGCATCCTGGCTGCAATACCCAGGCCCCTCTTCTTGTGTATTCAAAGAGCACATGGCTCGTGATTTCTCCTGCTGCAGCCATGTTTAGAGTTTTGATAGGGGGTCCACCAGCAGTCTCTTACAAGGTCTGTTAAAATGCTTGCACGTAGAACGAAGATTATTTTAAAATCTTTTAGCATGAATACATTAAAGATAATATAATAGCTCTCAATAAAACAAGGATAGAGTTAAAATCTTTAAATGGAGACAGCTGTTATGGTAACACGTCAAAAAAGTGGGTTCTATCCCTATGGGCAGCCTGGATGAGATGTCGTCTCAGCCTTATTTATGAGGTTTACCGCACACAAGCTGTCAACTGTAGGTTTTATGTTCGTAAAGCTACAATGTTGTGCTGTTGAACCTGCAAATAATGTTATCAGGTTGATTGATAAGATGCAAGATGGCGGTGTATTCATATTTCTGTAAGCACCCAGGCTTCTTTGTTGCCTTCTTTTATTAAAAGGCAGGTAGTTGGTTTGTCTTTACCCTTACTCTAATGTACACTCAGAAAAATCGAGGAAACGCTAAAATAAGACATACTAGATCTTATTAAATACTTTGGTTTTTACATAGCTGAATGTGATGACAAATTACACAAAATTTATTAATGGAAATCAAATGCACGAACCCATGGAGATGCACTCAAAATAAAAGTGTAAAAAAACACTACAGTCTGATCAAACTTTGATGTATTGTCCTTGAAACAAGTCACAATGAGTCTCAGTAGTGTGTGCCTGTATGACCTCCCTACAATGGCTGGGCATGCTCCTGCTGAGGTGGCGGATGGTCTCCTGAGTGATCTCCTTCCACACCTGAACCAAAGCAAAGAAGGTTTGCCGAGTCTGTCAGTGTTGTGTCCAGAGCATGGAGGCACTATCAGGAGACAGGCTAGTACAGCAGAAGATGTGGAGGAGGCCTTAGGAGGGAACAACCCAGCATCAGGACCGCTACCTCTGCCTTTGTGCAAGGGGGAATGGGAAGAGCACTGCTGGAGCCCTAACAATGTCCATGTGTCTGCTTAAATGGTCAGAAACCAACTCCGTGACGGTAGTATGAGGGCCCAACATCCACAGGTGGGGGGTTGTGCTTACAGCCCAAGGCCGTGCAGGACATTTGTCATTTGCCAGAGAACGTTGGTGAGGGCACTCATATTTCATATTTCATATGAAAGCACAGGGGTGCTCTTCACAGATGAAAGCATGTTCACACTGAGTCCTGAGACGCCATGGAGAACGTTCTGCTGCCTGCAACATCCTCCAGCATGACCGCTTTGAAAGTGGGTCAGTAATGGTGTGGGGTGGCACTTCTTTAGGGGGCCGCACAGCCCCCATGTGCTTGCAAGAGGTAGCCTGACTGCTATTAGTTACCGAGAAGAGATCCTCAGACCCCTTGTGAGACCATATGCTGTTGGGGATGGCCCTGGGTTCCTCCTAATGCAAGACAATGCTAGACTTCATGTGGCTGGTGTATGGCAGCAATTCCTGCAAGACGAAGGCATTGATGCTATGGACTGGCCCTTCTGTTCCACCACAGACTGACGTCATGTTGCACCACAGACTGTCCAGGTGTGGGAGGAGGTCCCTCAGGAGACCATCCACCACCTCATCAGGAGCATTCAGGGAGTTGAAGGGAGGTCACGTGGGGGCCACAAACACTACTAAGCCACATTTTTGTCTTGTTTTAACCTCCCTAGTGCTATGCTCGAAGCCAGTTCGGGCAAAAGGACACCGCAACTATCGATGCACCCAAACTGGCTTCGGGCACAGTGTGGGAGCTGACTGGGTTCGACTGCCGCCTCCAGCAACATCCTCGTCGGCTTCTCCCGGGTTCCCGAGTGACGTCACGGAGGCGGGACCGGGACTTAAAAAAAAAACGGTTTTGTTTTCGTTTTTTAAATATTTTTTTTTTTTACTTTTGAACTGGATCAGATAAAGGACCCAGCTATTTCCGTGATCGGCACTCGAGACCTGATGACATCACAGCCCGGGCGGGAGATTAAAAATTTAAAGCTACATGAAAAAAAAAAATTCTTATTAGTTTACATTTGTTTTCCTCTTTTATTGGATTGGATTGGATAAATGTTTTATCCAATCCAAATCAAAAGAAAACAAATGTAAACTTAATTTTAAGAAAAAAATACTTTTCATGTACCTCTAAAGCCGCCATAGTGCTTCAATCTGCGGCCGATTTAGCGAATCATCACCATGCGCATTCGGGGTGATCGCTTGGTGATCAATGGCAAAATGAACGCGCCCATCTTGAGCAACCGCTCATGGGCGCACACAACTTTGATCAGCCAGAGAACGAACGTTTTTCTCTGCTCGGTCGTCAGTACTTTGAATGGGGACCAGAGTCCCCATCCAAAGTATCAGTTGTCGAATCGCAAATGGTGTTTTTCGATTTGCAAAACGATTGACCATGGCGTGATGATGTCATCATGCTGCAGTCAAATGTTCGATAAACTCCCGCAAAGCATAGCGTCTGTGGCTGGTTTACCTCCCTAGCGTTACGCCCGAAGCAAGTACAGGCGCAGTTTGATCGTGAATTAAACTGCGCCCGTGCCAGAATTGGGTGCAACCGCTGGCTCTCTGTGTGCCTGCAGCATTTCAACAGAACTGCAGGCACACAGAGCCTTTCCGCCCCCATGGGCGCCATCGGTGACGCCAATGGGGGCGGAAAGGCAAAACACTATCACTTTTGGTACAGAAATCTGCACCTCAGTGAACCGCCAGGGAGGTTAAGGACATAACATCAAGGTTGGATCAACCTGTAGTGTTTTTTCCCACTTTAATTTTGAGTGTGACTCCAAAGCCAGACCTCCACAGGTTGATAAATTATTTCCATTGATAATTTTTGTGTGATTTTGTTGTCCGCACATTCAACTATAAAAAGAATAAAGTATTTAAAAAGGATATTTCATTCATTCTATCTAGGATATCTTATTTTAGTGCCCCTGATCAAAGCTGAGAAACAAAAAGTTGCTTCCTGTGTTGCTCCTCATTGAGGAAATATAAAAACAAACAATCATAATAAAAAAAGCCCAATGTTTTGAATTGTAAAAAAAAAAAAAAGCCAAGGCTCCTAAAAAGCAATGCACATATCACCTCAATTAAAGTAATGTCAACAAATTTGCCAGATAAGTATGCTTATAATTAATATGGGATGTTTTTCTGATCCAGCAAATATAAAACTGCAGATATCAATGTAATACCCGTTTATGCACTTAGGACCTCTTAAAAATGCATTGACTGCTTTAGTAATTATACATCTCAGCACTTAGACTGGGAGAGAGGGTTATCATTAGGAAAGTGCAGAGTGACGTACCAGTGTGTCATGGTTTATTCATTGGCAGAATATCTAGATCAGCCACTTGTGCTGTAGTAAAATGTGTGATTAAAAGGGACATCTGTGTTAATAAAGAAACTACACATTTCTAAAGCTAGCTACACACATACATTTTTGCTCACTACTTTTTTTATTGCACTTGTGCAACATATACATTGCCCTGACAAATTTTGACTTAAAGTTACCTTTATTCAACTAGAGAGTTATTTTTACGTGAAATGACATAGGCGTCTCCAAAAAGATAAGACGATGTACAAGAGAAATTTTTGTGGAAAAAAACTTTTTTTTCCCCAGAAACTGTGACAGTTTCTGAAGGGTAGGAATAATTTTGGACATGACACTTTTTTCTCAAATGGAAATAAAATCTGAGAAATGTTTTTTTTCCACAATAATGCCTCTTGTACATTGTCTTATTATCTTTTGGGAGACACCTATGTCATTTCCCGTCAAAAAATAACATGCTGGTTGAAAAAAAGTAACTTTAAGTCAAAATTTGCCAGAGGTGTGAATAATTATGGGCTCGACTGTACATTATATTGACATTCTTCCAGTTCTTGTTGAATAATCTCAGAAGAAAGGAATACATTTTCAACAATTAAATGGTCAATTTTAGAACTTGTTAAAACAGAAAAATGGACCCGTGACCATAACACTTCCTACATCAAATATAATGGCCATACGGTATATACGTATACTATAGTACGAGTCAACCCAATTCTAAATGGTAATTCTGAGGTACCTCATGTTTATGGCAACTTGGAAAGCTTATTGACTTGAGCATAAGCCTAGGGTGGAAAATGCAGCAGCTCCATCTTCACACCTCCTTGCCGCAGGCATGGTTGGGAAACACATACAGATACCAGCATGGTAAATACTGTACCACATGTGCATCATTTGTTTTTAGAACAAGGAGTTTTCTTGTTGTTGTTAATACAGCATTGTACTGTATTTATGAATTGGTGCCTGTAGGTGTCATGGCGTGAGCAAGGAGGAATGACCATAGAGATGCTTCAGCCCAGAGAAGACCAGGCACAGCCATCGCCTACACAGAGCCTGGTGTTTACTGGTCTGTTAGGGGATGCTGGGCACAGTGTTGGTGCTCGCTAGTCATTGTGGTTGCCAGGGGCAAGTTTGGAGGGATCCACATTTTGTGTGCTGAAAAACCCTGTTTATACTCAAGTATACATGGAAGTTAATATTAGTAAAATTTTCATTCAGTAAAAGATCTTTCACAGATCTTTATGCACCCTCACCAGAGAGGCTAAGGTCTCACTGTTTGTGAAATTCTCCTGCCAAGTAGTTTCACTTGCCCTATATTGCTCTATAGTGCTCTATGGGGTAGAAAACTATGGTGCTTTATTGGCCATGCACAACTACCATAAGGGCAAATGATGAAACCATGGCCCTTCAGATATCAGCCAGTAAGAATTTTAAAAGAAAAAAGGGTTAAAAAAAAGGTACACATAGTAAGAAGCATATATATCTTCTAAGCAAGACACATTTGATACACAATCTGTGGTGCAGTTAATATTTAGTAGTAACCCAGCACACTTGGTGGGCCCACTAGAGAGTCCATATATGGGCCATATTTTTTGTGTACATTAAAATTAATGTTCTTCTTAAATGCAATACATAGTGATATGCAAAATACCACAAGTCAATGTGTTAACTATAATATCACTTTTACCTCTTGTAGAGAAAAATCACACAAAAAACACTAAGTGCATCAAACCACATAACTGACAGAATGCTAAAAGTTTGTATACAACACACAGTGTCCTAACATTGACCCTTCCCCTTACAGAGCCATGGATTAATTTACATACTTGCTGAACCGGTCTAGTGCTAATTGTTTAGTCACCAAATACCTCTGCTATTATTTATTTAATTGGTTACAACATTTACATTCCATTGTTAATCTCCAGATAAATACTACCGTCTCTCTCCGGACAGCTATACAACTGAAAAAATACTATTCCAATGATCTAAGTCCTATCAATGACAAAAAGCCCATTTTTACCTACTAAAGAGGTAACCCTAACTAGTAGAAGAGATCAGACATGGAGAATCCACATGCAGCACAACAACAATGCACCTGTTCACCATACGTCATATGGAAAACCTAGACAAGCTATGAACATTTCCTGTGTTACGTAGAAGATTCCAAGCATGCGTCTATCCTCTTTTTCTATATATTAATGGGACGGTTACACATCTGCATACATTTCCATACACCCTTCATGTATCTAAGAGAAATGATACACGTGTAGGCAGGCTGGTTGTTATTCTGACATGAAATCATGCTTCTGCTATTCTGGGCCAGCCTTCCACTTGGTGGTCTACCGAATCCTAGGAACAGCCTACCTTTCAATAGATGGTGTCTCAGTGAAGGCTGTCTCTTGTCCAGCTGTCAGAGAAGGTTAATAATAAACCTAATGGAAGGACAATGTCCCTAGCAATGAGTGCTGTGTGTCCAGCTCCCAGCCTGCTCTCATCATACTGGGCTGACTGGTGTGGGAGGGGCGGTTTACAGCATGTACTCAGCAATCACAGCCTCAGACATTGCTTCCTATTAACAAAACCTCTCCAGAGGCTGGATTGCACGTCTAACACAATAGATGAGCACCAGGTACATTCATTACAGACATCTTTTCTGCTTTCATCACCTATTGTTGCGTGACGACCTGTTTATGGAGGTTTTATTTAGCAATGGAAGTAACAGAACAAGACAGATATTTATTTATCTACATCAGGGGTGCCCACACTTTTTTGGCTTGCTTTTAAAATGGTCAAGTCAAAATGAGCTACCAACAATAACAATGGTAAACACACGTGTGTATATATATATACATGGCACAACACATTAACACAAGATGAGCTACCGTGGTATGAGTTAGGGGCTTTGGGTGAGGGATTAAAGATTCTGAGGAGTTCTGGGGGTAAAGGTGATGGATTATGCAGGTAAGAAGGTTTGGTTGAGGGATTCTGCAGGTGAAGGGTTTGGGGTTAAGATGAACGGTTTTGTGGGTTAGGGTGAGGGCTTCGAGGGTTACATTCACAAACCTCTCGAGATGTGCTACCTGCACTTTATGCAAGGTAGTACATCTCAACAGGGTAGGACAGATTGTCAGAGCACCCATAGATCACGATCCACGAACCCCTGATCTACACCATCCGTCCACTTTAAAGGCCCCCATACACATTACAATCTTACAATACAATTTCTGTACAATCAACTTTTCTTTTACTAAAACCATGTAATGTGAGGAGCTTTCTAAACCTTCCAATCACTATGTATGCTATCAGGGAGGACCCGGCACTACATAGTTGATGGTAAATCTAAAGGAAATCGTATGGAGTGATTTAAAGGTGTATGGGGGCTTATCAGTTAAACATCAGATGACTGGCGAGTAAAAAAAAAGGAAGGTCAATTGGTGCAATTATACAGCATAATGTTTATGTAAACACAGCAGAGAAGGGAATTCAGTTCAGCAGAATTAGGGCTTGTTTCCACTAGAGCAATCAGCCGCGGATGCATGTGCTTTTAATCGCTTCGTCCCGTACACAGGTGCTCCTCCCTGCATTTGCACGTGTTCGGACGTGTTTTCCTGATGGGCAGTTTTTTACTGCTTCCATTCCTGTCAATGGACGCATTTAGACGCGATTTTTCACTAGGGAATGCAATCGGACGAAGTAGCCTTAGATCAAGTGGCTCAATTAGCTTAACTCATCTTATGAAAACAACCCAAGATCTTCTGACATCTAAAGTGTACATGCCAGAGCAAGTTCCCCTTCATCCTACCCCATTCAGTGCTACAAAAACTTACAAACTTTAAAAAAAAATCTCAGGGAAGAAATGAATACAGGTTATAAATATAAGTGTTTACGAAAAAGGGAACTGCTACATTTTATTCCAGAAAAAAAGAAATTAGGGTTAACTAAAGCTAGCCATACACGTGTCGGATTCCATGGCCAATTGATCACTCACCCAATTGATTCTGGCGATCTCAGCGGGAATGGGAGCTGCAATCAATCAGCCAATTAAGAGGATCCGATCGCTGCATACCACCTTGTCCGAGTGATCGCGTCCAATTGATCGGGGGCTCAGAATTGGATCCGACAGAGAACCAACATGTTTGGCTGATTGATTGCAGCTCCCATTCCCGCTGAGATCGCCGGAATCAATTGGGTGAGTGATCAATTGGCCATGGAATCCGACACGTGTATGGCTAGCTTAACAGTATTTGGTGCTACAAAGCTTTGCATACTAGAGCTATTCAAACTAAACCCTAGGTTCCATTATTATTAACCCTTGCAGTATGTCTCTCACTCCACTGAAAGGGTTAAATGTTTGTTGTATTTTGCTTACAGGGCACAGTAAAAAGAGAATTACTTCTCTGCACTGTGGTCTGCTGGTTACAGCAGGAAAGCTAACCACCAGTTTGAGCCCAGGACAGGAAATGAACTAGAATCTCCTCAGCTGGACAGCAAGAGCAAAATTAAACTGACAGGTTTTAAGGGTTTAACCCTTTCCTACTCAATACAGAACTAAAATATTTGGCTATACAGTATATAAACTCTAAAATAAAACTGGGACTTCTATTTAGTATGGAAAACGTGTATTTAGTGTGGATCCCTCTTCTTGATAAAATGCTCTTATAAGTGAAGAAGTAAAAAATAAGTGGGGTGAAGAATTAATACATTAACCTTTCTGCAGTTTCTACTATGGAGTCACCGGTCTTCTGGCAGGTTACCAAAGCATGCTTTGTAATCCAACCTTTTGCAAAAAGACCTTGCACTTTAAACAACTTCATTCTGAGATACATGCAGTCCCCAGTTCCCAGTGTCACCCCTATACTATACATTGTTTCTCCTCCCACATTGTTTCAGCTTCAGCTGTGATTTAGCAAGTCATAAGTGGGCGATCTGAATAAAGTATGTTTGCAGTGCAAGGGACACATCAGTATCTTTTTAAAAAAAGTAAGATTTCAATCGTGAAACAAATGTGAGCATTGTAATCATCCTTGGCTCATGGACAAAGCAACATGATAGGGTTGCTAAGCTTCCAGAATGCTCAGTAGACAAAGGAATAATCACTGTTTGTATTATGCAATGGGAATTTACAGCAGATAACTGTTTGCCAACTCAGGGTGACTTATGAACTGTTTATAATGACATCTGGCTGCTGGTACATAGATAGGCAGCTTCTTGAACAGCTACACCATGGAAGGGGCAGTAATACATAACAAGCAATTAGTTCTGAGTTTATTGAGACGTGATCAATAAAAGAAGAATGCTCTTGATTGCAATGGCTGACCCACCCTAGAACATTGTCCTCTGTTTTATTGATTTTGAAAGTATCAACATTTTTGTCATATGAAATAATCATTCTTTGTAATGTGTATAAAGACATTGTATCACTTTGTAAATATAGCTTAGGGCCAGGTCCACATCTATGTGACATAGTAACATTCCCTTCGTACCACACTGTATAAATACATGGGGTGTTATCCACAGGTGCCCTGTGGTGCAAAAATGTGTTACACCCTACCTCAAACTTCAGTATAGACATAATGTGCATTGTGGTTAGGTACAAGGGATCATTAAAATGCAGTCATATCAATTTACATGTTGCAGACTGTTACTGCCATGCATGCTATCACACTATGGATTGTACGACAACATAACATAAAGTATGACCCTAAACATAGTAAGTTGCTATTAAAAAAAAGTAAATAGCATACACTCCAATCAAGCAGGTAAATAAACAAATAAAACAATATATAAAACATTATATATTGTATGTATATATATATATATATATATATATATATATATATATATATATATATATATATATATATATATATATATATATATATATATATATATATATACACATGTAACAAGAAAACTAAAACAAAGAATTCATAAACCTCCCTAAGGACAATGGGAAACGAAACAGCATAGATTATCAATTTAGTAGATTTTATTGAGTTCAACCTAATTTTAATTATGAATGTCAATCCATATTTTATACCAGTCAAAGTGCAGTGCAATAGTGCAATACAATGACTCATTGTACATATGTATCCCTTGACATGTATTACATGATAGTACATCATAGCATATATCCCATGTGTATCACAGGTTTCTGCTTTATCAGGGGCTTTAGTGCATAACCAATGAAATATGTAATACTGATGATAGTTTCTGCGTTATCAATAATGATTAATTAACGTCAGCCAATGGATTAGCTCTGTCAATGGGCAAATACAGGATACTGGGAGAACTTGGAATCTGTCAAACCTTGTTTGCTTTGGTTGATGAACCTTGTTTGCTTTGGTTGTGCCTGTAGCATACTGGGATCTTTATCTATAGGATCTGTATTTCTAATTTACACCAAATACTGTTTCTGCAACTCTCCATCCATCAAGTTTAGCCATTGTAAGCTGTTTTACTATTTGCAATTTGTTTTGTTTGCTTTTAGGATTTTCGTTTTTGGTCTCTACCCAGTGGTGGGCAATCCTAGATGTTGCGTTACTATGCCACCCAGCCAAGTTATTGTGTCAGTGACACTCTGCAACTGACACAATGACTTTACTGGGTGGCATAGTAATGCCCAGCTCCTTAATAGTGATGGACCGAACTGTTTGCCGGCGAACTATTCGCGGCAAACTTTGCATGTTCGCGTTCGCCACGTGTTCGCGAACATATGGCGATTTTGACCCGCCCCCTATCTTTTAACATTGGTGAAACTTTGACCCCTGTGAGTCACAGTCAGCAAACATAATCCAGCCAATCAGCACCCCCACCTCAAGGACCATCCCACCCCCTATAACATAGCAAGTAGAGGACGCCATTTCACATGCTGCTGGAGAGAGTGGAGAGAGTTAGAACAGAGAGCTGCTGCTGCTGCTATAGGGAACCATTAGCTAGGGCAGTGTTCAGTGTCATCTGCAGTCACTGAATATACCATCCATCCATCCATACACGGGGAATATCCATCTCCACCAGTGTCCTCCACACTGACCATCTCCACCAGTGTCCTCCAC
>CM070034.1:40141175-40161904 GCA_036250615.1 Ptychadena robeensis | reverse complement strand
CCCCCACACACACACACACACACACACTTCCTGCTTGCAGGTGCAGTGCTATGATTCTAATCGCGAGAGATCGCTGGGTGCTAGGGATCTGCTACGGTCTCTACGCCATGATTGGCGCTAAAGTGGGGACGAGCCCACAGGGTTTTGTTAACTACAGACTGAACCTGAACCAATCAAACTCTGCAAGTGATGTGCTTCATTGGCTTCATTGGCTCAGCTGGCTCATCGTCTGCATGCAATTTGGAAGTTAAAGCATTTCTATTCTCACTTATTGTGCCCAATCTAAAAAAAAATCACCTGTAAATAATCAATCTCCATTGTCCCGTGTCATGCCTCTGATAATGCTTCTCTGCAACGTTTGCATTCCTGGACAGCTGGGTGAGGAGAGACTTTGGAAGGAAGACATCACTGCCCTGATGATGCTCCATTCCTAACTTTTGGGAAATATGTCTTCAGCATTAAACAGATATCTAGTGCCATCTAGTGGCCATTCACAATGTTGCAGGAAGATGGACACAAGAAAACTGGCACAAGAAGATTACATTTCCAGGACTGAAGATTAGAACTGCCAAGACTTGGGGAAAAACTGCTTAGTACATTTATACTCAGAGGTAAGTAGTAGGAGTTTCATTCAATGACTTAGAATTTAATCCATTCTGCATTGCTGACCCAGAATAAATATGTAGGGGTTCTGCTTTGTGCCATATAGCATACACCTTAATTACCAGTGTCATTTTCAGATATATGACTGCAACTACTAAAGCTAGAAGACCAGCCATACATCTGAGCAATTACTATTCTTTAGAGTTTACCAACAGTAGATTCCATTATCTCTTACTCAGGGGCCAATAAAAGTGTCTCCAAGTTATTGAAACCTGTGTGCTTTACCTGAAATAAACTGAACCCTTTAAAAGTTAAAGTAATGCCTGGCATACACACGCTGATTAGCGGGCGATTTTGCCACTGACCGACGGCCGTGTGTGCTCGCGCCATCGGCAAAATCGGCCGCCAATCGGCATGTGCCCACATGGGGCGACAGATCCCTGTTGCCCCACAGCTTGGCCGGCCAGAGAACGGACATGTCCAATATTCTCTTGCCGATGGAGTCAGCCCCAGAATGCAACGTGATGACGTCATCATCTGCATTTCAGAGCTCATCGGAGCTCGTCTGTCTGCACCCATCTGTGGGTGTATGGCAGCCTTAAGATTGCTGATTTGCTGCATTCATTAAATTTTCAAGATATCTCTGGATATGATATCGCTGGGAATTAATTTCATCTGCAAGACAACATACAGTTGCATGTGAACCCTTGGGGATTACATGGAGTTTAGCATGAATTGGTCATAAAATGTGCTGTGATCTAAAGGCCCCCATACACCAAGCGAGCCGTGGCCGATTTTTCGGTCAGCGGCAAAATCGCCCGCGGATCGCAATAGATCCCTGATGCCCCAAAGCACGGTCAGCCAGAGAACGGATGTGCCAATGCCACATACTCTGAGCGTCGGAGTGCAACATGATGACGTCATCATGTTGTACTCCCTCACTCTTCTATTGGCCCCGGCTCGTCAGGTGTATGGGGGCCTTAGGTCACACCAATAGAAAAAAGTGTTTCTTTCTGCTTAAAATAAAACTACACAAACATTCATAGAGCAGGGTGGGAAATGTATGTGAACCTTTGGACTTAATAACTGGTTCACACTCCTTTTGCAGAAATAACCTCAACCTCACGTTTCCTGTAGTTGCAGATCAGACCTGCACAACGATCTGGAGTAATTTTGAACCACTCCTCTTCACAAAACTGTTTCAGTGTAGTGATATTCTTGGGATGTCTGCTGTGAATCGCTCTCTTAAGGTAATGTCACAGCATTCCAATCAGGTTGAGGTCAGGACTCTGACTGGGCCACTCCAGAAGGTGTATTTTGTTGTTTTGAAGCCGTTCTTTTGTTGAATGACTTGTATGTTTTGGCTCATTGTCTTGTTGCATCACCCATCCTCTGCAGAGCTTCAGTTGGCAGACAGATGGTCTTATGTTTTCCTGCAAAATGTCTTGATAAACTCTGTAGTAAATGTTTCCATCAATGACAACAATCGGTCCAGACCCTCATTAAACATTCTGCACTGTGCTCTTGCAGTCATCTTTACAGGACGACCATGCCAAGGCAGAGTAGTAACAATGCTAAACTTTTTCTATTTGTAAACAATCTGTCTTACCATGCACACATGAACATCAAGGCTTTTGAAGATACTTTTTTAACCCTTTCCAGTTTCATTCAAGTCAGGACAGCTTTCAGCAACACATCCAATATCATCACACTGATTGGACTCAAGGTTGGCTCACTTCTGGCTCCAATTCCAGTTTACATACTTTTTCCACCTGCACTGTGAATGTTTACATGTTATGTACAATAAAAACATGAAAACATATAATGTTTGTGTAGTATTATTTTATTTTATTTGTGTTTTTCTATCGGTGTGACTTAGATGAAGATCAGCTACTTTTACTGAATAAGTGGGGCGCAGTCATCTAGCAAATTCCTGTCAAAATCACAAATACATAAAAATAACACCAAACAACCCAGAACTAATTCTGTAAAGATAGGGTTGGCCAAACCCTAGGGACTTTCAGGCAGACTTCCAAAAAGATACATTTAGATTAGGTTTACACTTTATTACATCATACTAAAATCCAGTAGAATGGACAAATAAGACATGTAAATGTTCATAAAGAATAATATCTAAAATAGTGCAGAGGTCGAGCACTCCAGGTCATTATACTTTACAAGTCCATTTTAATAACCCTCAATGTGTTTCGTCTGAATTGGGGCTTCTCCAGGAGGTGGTCGTGCATCAAATGAAGGCATTAACCTCCCTAGCGCACTGCTGCGGTCCAGATTTCTGTTCCAAAAGTGCACCATAGACTTCAATGGTAAATTTTTCTTTATGTTGTAGGACTGTAACTTCCCAAAATATGTCCGTACAAGGGTCTAGTAGACATCCTGAATATAATAATGTTTTAAACACACAATTATTATAAAAAAAGTATAAAGTGTATGATTTGAATGCTAAAATCTCTTGAATACTTATTTGGTGAAAGATTTTAAAACAGTATTTATGTTTGTTTGTTTATAATAACATTTTGATTACAATTGGAAATGTGTTTTGTTTTTGTTTTACGTTGAATTGTATTGGATACAGTTATCACTGTATCCAATACAATGGCATTTGGTCCCCTCTGAAAGGGTTAACTTCAAGGGTTAACTTTTGAAGATAGCCCAATTTGCATATGAATGTCCCACGCCCCCCCCCCGGGGGCACGGGCCATTCATATGCAAATTGGGCTGGGAGAGGGGTGACATTGCCGGCTTGCTTGAGTGAAGCTTCAGGTCCCCCGGACATCACAGAGCAGAAAGTGCAGCCGGGGATCTGAGTTTAGCTGGATGGCTCCATCTCGTCAGCTGCAATACAAGACAAGGAAGTGCAGGACGAGATGGTGCCGTCCCGGCCGCTAGGGCGGTTAAAGTGTAATCCTTTCTAGAAGGGAAGGAAAATAGTCATTTACACACAGTCCAATTTGTATTAAGGCCTGGAGTACTCGACCTCTGCACTATTTTAGATATTATTCTTTATGAACATTTACATGTCTTGTTTGTCCGTTCTATCTGATTTTAGTATGATCTAATAAAGTGTAAACCTAATCTAAATGTATCTTAGGTCATTCAATTGAACGATCGTCCTATTTTGAAAGTCTGCCTGAAAGTCCCTAGGGCTTAGCCAACCCTATTTTTCCAGAATTAGTTTTGGGTTGTTTGGTGTTATTTAGATGAAGATCAGATCACATTTTTTGATCAATTCATGCAAAACTCCACCTTATCCTAAAGGGTTCACATACTTTTTCTTGCAACTGTATAAAGAAGCACATGATCATTTTCTGTATAAAGAAGCACATGATCAGCCGATTATTTAATTCTGTCTTGCTTCTCCGTGAGTTCACTTTTTGTAAGGTTACGTCCCATACCTAATCTTGATCACATCAAGCTATAGACAGTGGTGCAGATAAGTGGTACTCTGGTACTCAAAAACTAGCTCTAGGTTATTATTGTTACAAAACTCATATGCGTACTAACAACTTGGAGGCACTCCGTGTCTGGGCAGCCATATCTATCAGGTACACCCAAGGAGTCTGGTTGTCAGCCATAGAGGGGAGAGATCGGCAGCACAATCAACATCACTCCCACATTAAATAGATGTACAAACAACTTCACTTTATCATGTACACACTGCTGTAAAAGGTGAATTTTTAAATGCAAAATTCTTTCACTTTTTATTGTTAAATGTATACATGGTATGTAGGGAAACATTTATAACTATGAATAGTTGCATTTAGGGGTGTGAAATTGGGAATATAAATGACTAATCCAAAATAAAAGAGTGGTTTTCTAATGGTGTTGCTGTGAATGTCACAGTAGGCATATGTATGGGTAAAATCTGACATGAAAAAAGCACTGTTGGAATGTTGACAATTGGAATATGACTATAGCTAGCCATACACGTGTCGGATTCCATGGCCAATTGATCACTCACCCAATTGATTCCGGCATGTTGTTCCAACATGTTGGTTCTCTGTCGGATCCAATTCTGAGCCCCCGATCAATTGGACGCGATCACTCGGACAAGGTGGTATGCAGCGATCGGATCCTCTCAATTGGCTGATTGATTGCAGCTCCCATTCCCGCTGAGATCGCCGGAATCAATTGGGTGAGTGATCAATTGGCCATGGAATCCGACACGTGTATGGCTAGCTTATGAAAGGTTGACATTTGGACTGCAGGAAGTCTCTGGGGTTAGTTACTAACCTAGAAAATCTCGGGTTGCACTACTGAGGTATAAGATCTGGGGGTTCAAACGTTGTTGTACTGTGAGAATTACATTTGACCCAAAGCCAGCTGGTGACCTGTGGATGGAGACAGCCAATCAGAGGATCAATCAGGAACAGGGAGGTCCATCTGCAGAAGAATCTACCATGCAGGAGGCTGATGCATAATACAGTGAGTGAGACAGTGAGTACCAAACACCATTTCCTGGTACTCATCTGAGGAGCTCACTAAAAAAGTTATGTGCACCCCTGGCTATAGAGTTTGTTGCTATTTAATCATCATACCACAAGTGACCTGCGTCAGGTTACTGTACTGCACCTTTCTCCTCCTACATTATAACTAACTGACGGCACATAATCAGCTCATTTCTGCTTTCGAATCCTGCACAGATGTAGGTTCCCTGTGATCTGCCAGCTTCCTCCTGCTCTGACATTGGTGAGATATGTTTTTTTTCACTGCAGTAATGTAAATGACTGGAACTTCTATACAAACATTGAGTAATATGATGGAGAAATAAATGAAATGTGCTTAGCTTTACAGATTTTTGAATCATTGTTAAATTTCATGTATTTATGATTGCAGTATAACCGTATTACAGGAATGGCAAACATGTCCCAGCCGAAACTCCTGTTCCAATAAAGATATAGACCAGAGGAGGATACATATACAAGAAGGGGAGTAGAATATATACACCATGTTTCTGCTTCAGGCTGTTTGATGTCTTCAGGTTTCGGTAAATGCTGTGATATTCTGAGTAATATTGCTGAGAATAACACATACAGCTGCCACAGACTAAAACAGGAACTGATTTGTAGGAAGCTCCAGCAATATCTAGACAGACAGATAGATATAGATATGTACATAGCTCATTCACCTGTCAAGAGATTTGTATTACAATCCAACAGTCCAGAGAGGTTTGCTGGCAGCAGTGACAGCCTGTGACCTTAGTTTTTGGGCTCTAGTTTAGAAACACAGCTTGGTCACCTCCCTGCACCCAGACTGTGATTGGACAATAACATGATAAAAAATTTAAGGACATGCTCCTGCACCAAGAATTTGCATTAATAAATGTCATGCATTACAAGACAATATGTTAAAGTTTTGGTTTGCAGTGTTTTATTGCTTTTTTTTCGCGTAATTTCGCAAATATACAAAGGAATATTCTGAATTAGTAAAATTCGACTGTATTCTATTGC
The DNA here is from genome assembly GCA_036250615.1 of Ptychadena robeensis. Taxonomy (NCBI): domain Eukaryota; kingdom Metazoa; phylum Chordata; class Amphibia; order Anura; family Ptychadenidae; genus Ptychadena; species Ptychadena robeensis. The sequence goes on along the minus strand of CM070034.1, from coordinate 40,155,833 downwards.
CTTCCATTGCGCATTCCTGTGCGCAAAGATTCGCAAAGATTGCAGCAATGCAGCTTTACAGCTTCTCTTCTTCATTCTGTGATCTTAGCCTGTACGGGCACTGTGCGTATTGCGCGTATCCATGCGCAAATGCGCGCACATATGCACGATGTATGCCGGTAAACAATGTTGAAGCATAATATGACAAATATCCGCCATTGCAAATATCCGAGTGCACATTTGCAAAATAATGTGAATTCTCGAATGTCAAATATTCGTCGAATATATTAAAATTTCTAATATTCTCGCTCAACACTATAATAGGTACTTGTATAAGCTTTGGTAAGTCTGTTCTCCCCTTACATTGCCAGTCAGTGTTTGTGCTCAATATGGACAATATCTGTTCCCCACCATAATTGGTGGTCAGTCTCTGTCCCCACCATATGTCTATGCCATTATTATATTGGTGGTCACTGGCTGTGCCTCCATTACAATGGTCGTCAGTGGCTGTACCTCCTTACATTGATGGTCAGCATCTGTGCCCCCTTTACATTGGTGGTCAGTGCCTGTGCCTCCTTTACACTGGTGGTCAGTGCCTGTGCCTCCTTTACACTGGCGGTCAGTGTCTGTGTCTCTCTAAAGGTGGCCATAGACGATTGAATCGCCAATGCGATATTTTTGCAATTCCAAAGTGCAGTTAATTCCTAACCAATCAATCTCAAACTGATGGATGGGTGCATGCTCCATAGTACCGTTGTAGAGTTGTGAAGTGCGATTTGGTGACCTACCACGACCAGGTTCTTTGGATGCTTGATGTACCCCTGTATTCACTGCTCGCCCACAAATAAAGCACTGTCCACTCAGTTGGTTAGGGGAATATTTAGAGTTTTACTGAAGGGATATTATTTACAGCTTCACACCAAACCCAATGGCAGGGATGGGACATACCACTTGGGAGATACAGTTCCAAACGGTGCCCTAACCAGCTGCAAAGAGTGGAATGAGGTGGCCGCGGCCCTCACCCAAGATGTGGTCAATCCAAGAGGGGAGTCTTGTTCCCGTCGTTGGGGTAGGTGTGGTCTCTCCTCTACACAGGATCCACCGACTAGGGCCTCTGCTCTGCTCTTGAGACAAACAGCTACCTACAGCTTCAGAAAGGTGGACCGACCGAATGGCAGGAAAATGGCTGAATGGCCCAGAACATTCTGCGAGGGGGCTTATTTATAAACTATGGCAAGGGGGCGGCCATAACCAGTTACTGGGCATACATTACTTAAAGGCATATCCACATAATTACAAGCATTAATCATGTCACATGTGTATAAATATACAGCTATACAGTTTTTAGTGCATTTCCTTACACTAAACCATCACCTGGAAAAACTGTCACATAATTGGATGATCGACCATAAAAAACAACCAGATGGGCAGGAATAGATTTCCAGTTGATCAAATGGAAACATCTATATATGTATGGCATCCTTGTGTTTGCAGCCCTGTTGCATTAATGGTTGGTGTCTGGGCACATTACAGTGGTGCTGAGTACTGGCCAGGTTCTTTGCTCCCAATTATTTGGTGCTTATTATCTGTGGCCCCCTGTGTATGTGTCCGTGCTTCATTATCTTGATGGTTGGTGGCCTAATTTGTTGGTTTCATTGGCAACACTGACAACAACACCCCTCAGCAACATAGCAAACCCTGGTTACCCTGTCATTCTCCATTCATTTACATTGCTTCCAACTTGTTGACACGCACTCGCCGGAAAATCAGAACACACAGACTTTCTCTCAGGCTACATTAATTGGGAATTGGGCTCATCGGTGCAGTAACTAATCGACCAGTCTCCAAAGCCCTTTCTTTTCAGCACAACAATAAAGATGCTCCACACACAAGAGAAGTCCAAACTTCTTTATTATAATATTAGCAAAATACAGTACCAAACCTTCTCTCTGATGTGTTTCTGCCCAACTGGAGGGCTTATTCGTAAATATACTCTAGGGACAAGCTCCCAGTTGGGGTGAAACGCATAAAAGAGGAGACCCCGGGGAAGTACTGTATTTTGCAGATGTGTGAATAATGAGGTTTTTATCTTGTGTGCGGAGCATCTATACTGTTGTGCTCCATTAATTTAGCTGGTTTGGGTTGTAGTCTGCCAGTAGCTGTGTCTCTTCTGGGTAACCAATAGCAGCTTAAAAGCCACCAGATCTCTGTTTGGAACCCCCACCATACAGCATACATCTCTCTTGGGCCCTGAAATTAGCTGCAATACCTGCATTAGCTGAGTACCACAGAGGTGACACAGCAAAGATCTTGATAGAGGCTACAGCACCTACACAATTTCCAGGGCAATTGAGGTGGCAGAGAATGACGTGTGAAGAGCCCTTAAAAACCTTTAGTGTAATAAACACTTTCCCTAACATTGTCAAACATGAGTTGGCGAACCAAAAAATTGCTAGGAACTGCATTTAGAAAGAGGAAATAGTAAATATTGTATTTCTCCTATTTTAAAAGCTTATAGCCAATCCACTGTAAAACAAACACAAGGACAAACAAAGGTTTTGCCTGGGAGGGATATGTAACAAAAACTGAAAAAGGGATTTTATTAATTAAGTTATGTTTAAAAGAGCTGTCAAAGTGGCCACCAATCATCACAAAAATTGCTACTAGAGGGAGAACAAGCAACAAAAGCATGTTCTTTTGCATAAATAAGGCTGCATTCAGACAGCCATTTGAAAAATTAACCACCTGTAAGGCTATGTTTCCACGGCGTCAAGATTCCTCTGTTTGACTTACGAATGTATACTCCCCAACCCATTATACTGTAAGCACGTCCGGGCAGGGTCTTCTACTCCTCCTGTGTCATAACCTGTTCCTGTGTGTACTATATTGTGTTGTATATCCACTCTAATGTATTGTACAGCGCTGCGTAATATGTTGGCGCTATATAAATAAATGATAATAATAATAATTGAACATGTAAAATAGATGTCATAAGCTGTACCCTCTCTTGGAAGACAGGTTCTCTTGACATCTCACCTGACACACTGGGCTGTAAAAACATCTTGAAAAAGCCAATGTGAACAGTACTTTTAAAGTCAATAGGGCAAAAGGGTCAAAAACTCCCCACAACTACATGTACTCCCAACAACTACATGTATCATTCATGGGGAAAAACCCCACAAAGAATGTTCTGCCAGTGTGAAATGGCAAAAAATTCGCTCATAGGGCTTAATGGTTTTCTAGACCTGAAGGCATATTTAGGTGAAATGTGTACCAAAAACAAAGCAAAACAAAGCTTGTGTAGCCTTTTATTCCCCTCTACAGCTACCCATAAACCTTTTAAGTCAATTTGAAAATGACAGTGTAAATGAAAGAAATATTGCTTTAGAGAACAGGTTTCACGTCTGGAATTTGAGGATTTACATTTTTGTAAAATCTATTTTTTTTTATTATTTCTTTTGGAACTAAAATGCTAATGCAATGCAAACCCACCCAGAAAATCCAGGTATTACTGTATCTGATCATATCCTGCATTTCTCTATATAACTGCATTTCTTCTATCGATACCTCAGTGATCTCCAGAAGATGCCACAGCTGTAGACATCAGACAAAGTATCCTCTCAGAACAATATATTTCCTAGGAGGAAGTTTATTGTGAGCAGGAAGGGGTTAAAAGGCTTTCTCAACAAAGACCTTACACACCTTAAAGTATCCGGCATCACTTACCAGATGTTATGCATACAGGGTATAGCTGGGGACTTTCCCTATAGCCTAACCCTGAGATTTTCGGTAAATGTAAGGTAACATACCTTTCTGTCATTTCTATTTGAGATCTAAGGCACTTCTGCCTATAAGTGGGTATTTTAAAGAAGAAACATAAATCAAAAGCATTAATCCACAGTGCCTATTGAGTCCAATCAAAGGTTTTATTATTGAGAAAATACAAAGTAAGGAATATCCAATGCGTTGCAGGGACTCAGCAGTCTCCCTTCCTCAGGGCTTTGTACAGCAGAAATAGTGCTTCAAAGATAACAGTATGGCTGTTGTGATGGTTCTATCCTGGCTGGCATAAGAGTTTGTAATGAAACAGGAATCAGCCAGATGACAGAGGCGGCTGTGGATGCTCAAAACCTTTATTTAACAGTGAGACCCTAGTGGGGTATCTAAACAAAGGCAGAGCTGAGGAATCCTAAATGACCTCTTTGATATCATCTAGGGATAGTGTGATCCAGCTTAAGTTTTTCCACCAAATCTATTACACTCCCCTGAAGCTCCATGCTTTGGGTCTTTTGGACTCCCCCCAGTGCCGCCGCTGCTCCCTGGAGGGTGACTACATGCATTGCTTCTGATTTTGTCGGCCCATTCAGGCCTATTGGGCGGGCATTATTCAACATTTACACGATCATATGAAGTTCCCGCATATTTCTGACCCCAAAATATGCTGCTTGCTCAGGTTACTTGCAGAATTACCATTATCCCCTCCGCGTCAGCAGTTTCTGCGTACTGTCTTTTTTTACGCGAAAAAATTTATTCTGGTGACCTGGAAGAGGCAAGCCCCTCCGTCCTTGGGGGAATGGTTCGCACTGGTTAACAAGAGTGTTCCATTGTACAAACTTACTTATGAGCAACGGGGGCATCCTAAAAAGTTTGAAAAATTATGGGGGGCGTGGATGAAATCCGATCACACTGTGCCTTCTTTACCGGTGGGGGCGGGGTGACCGTGGTGGGACGGCCTGCTTACTGTTATTCGCTGGATGTTTGTCATTATGAATATGTACCCTACTTTATGCTCTTATTTTCTGACTGTTTTTGTTATGACCGAATGGATTTATATTTCTTACTGTTCTCTGTACCGACGCGGATCACAAAGAAAGAGAAATTGGGACTAGTGATGAGCGGCATAGGCAACATTCGTATTCGCGGCATGCCGCGAATTTTTGGGAAAACATTCGGAAAATATTCGCATTCGGCAATATTCTTCTTATTGCGAATATCGCGAATATATGTTTAACTTGCAATGAGGGGCGTGTTGAAAAAAAATTGCAAATTTTGGACGCCATCTAAGTGATTTTCGTGAATTTTCTAAAGTGCCGATTTTCGCAATATTCCGAATATTCGCATCACCCCAATATTGGATTTAAAAACTGTTGATGGTCACAGGGAGTGTTGCTAAGCTCTTGTTGCAGCCTTCCCATTTGTCCACTTGCATTGAGAGGCGTGTGTAATGGAAAAAAAATACAGAATATCCGGAATTGCGAATATTCGGCAATATATTCACCATCTTCGCGAATTTCCGAATTGCCGATATTCGCGATTAATATTCGGAATCCGAATATTCGTGATCATCACTAATTGGGACATTGGTGCTCTGGGACAACTGTGTGTGTTTTTTGTATTCTTTTTATTGTGGTGGGGTGTTTTCCCCGCTTGCATTTTGTGTACCTCTTTTCTTTCTGTACAAAAATTTTGCAAAAACCAACAAAAAGATCTTTAAAAAACAAAGGCAGAGCGTTGCTTTAAAGTCCACAACAAATGGGACAACTGGATCTCTGGATCTCAGCAATAGGCTACCGTCCAACAATAATGTCCACAGTAGTAGTAGAAGCTGTTTGTGGAGCTTTTGCTCTTCCGCACTGGAAGGGCTACGGCCAGCCTGAAAGTCCCCAATGGTGGCCGAAATAGGCCAGATGCCGAAGTGGCAGGGCCGCTCTGTGTTCACAAAGGCAATAGCGCCATGGATATGCAGGTGTGGCCCAGTATGGCAGGTGCGGATGCCACCCCTCTCTGAACTCGACAATCTCAGGGTGCAGGGAAGGAGGCAGGCTGCTAGGCTCTTTACGTGCTATTAGACTCGCTGGCTGCGTGTACGCTGGCCTGGTCGACCACGCAAGAGTACTGTTGGGGGAGAGGGGCACAGGATAAACCTATCTTTCTTCCTCGATCCCCAGACTGAGCCCTGCACCTTCTGGGTATTCTCTTCTTATCTCCTCTGGCAGTCCCATCGCATGTTGGGTCCTAAAGTGACCTTTATTCTCTGCACACCACTGCTCTTCGCTACAGGTTTAATACTGAATTAAAAGGAACCTAACTTAGGCAAAATTTACACTGTCGTTTCTCTGGCTGCTGCAGCTAGAGAAGCAAGAAGTCTTAGAAACTACCTGCCACGAACACCTGCAAACTTGTGCAGACGTTCGGGGGTCGTTTAGATAACAGGTCTATGGGGCTATAGCACGAAAACGGACCGGCGGACGGCTTATGTCGGCTGTGTTTACCTGTCTTTCTGTGAAGTGTAAATAGAGCCTTAAGCAGGCCATACACAGGTCCGATTGTAGCTCAATTGTAGCTCAATCAACTTAAAATGATAAATTTTTTAGTCAGTATAAAATTGTATGTCGATTGTATCATGGGCCATATGTAGTACAAGATTTTTGATCGATTTTTTTTTCAATCGACATAACAATCGATCCAAAATAGTCCGATTAAAATTTCAATCAGAAGTGAGGTAGAATAGGTAGAAAAAAATCGATCAAAAATTGGTTGACCACACTTGGTTCTCAAAATACCGAACCAATTTTCAATCAACCGATCAAAATTTACCATCCAGTCCGATCAAAAAACGACTGAATTTTCACTCAATTTTGATCGGATTAAGTCGATTCAACCAGGTGGGCAAAACTCAGTTCTCAATCAATCGACTAAAAAATTGATCGTTTTAAGTCGATTGAGCTAAAATCGGACCTGTGTATGGCCTGCTTTAGTTACTTTTCAGCCATGTGTTACCAACAAAGGAGAACCTTATAGTGCTAGACTGAGGCAATTTAAAGTGAGATTTAGTAATTTAATCCATATTGAAATAAGGCTGTAACATAATAAAATGTGGAAAAAGTTAAGTATATCTTTTCATTGGTTCTCCCCACCTCTGATTTCATTTATAAACGCGGTATAGGAAATACACTAATATATAAAGTGGATATAAAAATTCTAAACTCTTTTTTTTTTGTCTCATTTTTGTACAGCACAGGAACCTTAAGCAAGTTACAGACGGCTCGATATTCGAGCCGTCCGATATACCCTGCAGCAGAGTGATGACGTCATCACACTGCTGTCAGATATCGGCAGAGCCGGGGAGACGGCTCTGCTCTCTCCCTGGCTCTGCTGAAGCTTTGCCTGGAGACCAGCGGTCTCTAGGCAAAGCATCGGACATCGACCGTATTTACGGTCATGTCCGATATGGCTGTTTTCGAGCTGGATTGATTTGTCCCACTCGAAAACAGCCATGGGCGCAAATTATATGGGCCAGATAGATGGCCGTGAGTGCGAAGCGGCCATCGATCTGGCCCATATCTGCAGGTCTGTACCCTGCTTTACATTTTACCAGGTGTGATTAGACTTTTTATATCCACTGTATATAGACAGACAGACAGAGAGAGAGAGAGAGAGAGAGATAGATAGATGAAACTAAAATAAAATGTATTTTGAACTTGAAATTAAATTAAAATGAAAGGATATGGAAGATCCAATATTTTACAGTTTTTACAGAAAAAGGGGATATTTCTGCTAGCTTGAAAGTGATAGCCATTATAAGGTAAAGGGATCCTCACTTCTTCCTCCAATGCTGAATTAGTATCACCTATGTCAATGCTTAAATATTGTCATTCCTAAGTAACCATTACATCTCAATTGTTATATCCTAAACAGCACTTGTCACATGCAATTGAACAGTATTGGTTAACATTATTTAAAATTGGAAAAGATAGGAGATACCTCCAACATTTATATGCATACAGATGCTGCCAATAATATATATTTCACAACAAAATTTGTGGCACCCGATTATCAAGGACAGTGTTCCTGAAACACAGTAGGGACTTTAACAGCAGTAATGAACTGATTAATCATTCATAACACATCATGAGTTAACGTATTACATTTTACAAGTAGGTCATACAAAGTAGTAATACTTTACAGTACTGAGGTGTAGCCTGAGGATGTGTTTGCTGGCTGTGTCATTTTTTCAGAAGACAACAGGAAAATGCTATGAAAAAGGAATCGGATTATATTTTTGGCCTTGGCATAATAAACTCTCATCTCTCAGCTGCCAATCAAGACATTGGGAATACATGTTTTTCAACATATTCTTTAACCATAGAATTTTAGCTAAATAAGAGATTACCTTACACGTACTGAAACCATAACACTTAGATCCAGGCACGGGGGGGAACAGGAAGCGCTCATTTCAAATTGCATAATACTGCAAATGTTTGAAATTTGAACACCATATTCTCGAATTCGATATTTGTCAAAAATATACACATTTCGAATAATCAAGCTCAACACTTATATGTATGTGATCAAGGTACTGCTATGTCTTGGAGGCTTCCAAGGAAGATAGTGTGCCACATTTTAAGCAACTCATCTGCTGCATTTAATGTGTATATAAAGTGAAAAGATTGACAGGATGTAAGAAGACATCTATTCTAACTGAGGTATACATACATGAAGGTATAAAAACATGAATGTTAGCGTATGTTTCAACAGACCCAATCCACATTACCTGTCTACAGCACCAGCTGTACCCGCAGAGTTCTGACGATCAGCCGGCCAGAAGGTCAAAATAGTGCAGTATGTTAACCTCCGGCTGGCAGATTGGTAGAACAGTGTGGGAACAGCCAGTGCTGTAGGCAGGTAATGTGGATCGCGGCTGTCAGGTCCCCACCAAGGAATGCTTTTAGCTCAGGGGGACCCGACGGAGCCCATTGCGCCGCCAAACAAAAAGTAACAATCCTTCCCCATTTTGTCTATATCTAGGGCACTGAAGTGAAGATTTTCTGATTGAATGTCCTTGTGATGGCTCAGCAACCTCGCATCAACTAAGAAAATGATTGTAATATCAAGTTAATATTCTTAATTTTTGGTTATTCAGGTTGAATAATTGCTTCCATTTTCCTTTTGTGTTTCAGGAAATAGATCCTCATGACACACAACTGCTAATAAAAGGGAGACTCCAGCCATTCCTGAATTTACAAGGTGGAAGAAATCCAGCTTATTCCTGTCTGTTTTCTTTCCATTTTTTGGTATAACATTACCTCATAACCTTACCAGCATTCGCTTTTGATGGTCCAGGTCTTAAAATGTTCCTGACACTAGCATGGCTTGTCATATTTTCCTTCATGCAACAAGGGCACTGCTTTGCTATACGGGGATGTGACATTCATGGCCAGCAAGACCCCAAAGTGTTGTGCTACAGAAGAAACTTACAAGACGTACCTGAACATCTCCCTCTGACAACATCCATTCTGGATATTTCTTTCAACCGCATCAGAGTAATAAAGACTGCAGATTTCAGCAACATAACAAGTCTCAAACAACTAAATGCATCATACAATCTTATCTTTGTCATTGAGAAGGGAAGTTTTCAGAAATTAACAGCACTTGAAGTACTGAACCTCAATCATAACAAGTTAATGATGCTAAATGATAGCATTTTTGAAGGTCTGCAGAACATAAGCACTCTGTTCCTAAACAATAACAGTATTGCTTCTATAATGCCAATGGCCCTTTTTCCTTTAAAAAATCTAAAGGTGCTTGATCTGTCATCTAATCCCCTTCGGACACTTGGATCTCTACATTCTGTATTTCAGATAAGTAGTTTGGCAAAGATTGTCATTGCAAATATTAGTCTTAAAAATTTTCTGTCTTCTGACCTTAAAAATATCTCAACGTCACTGCATTCCATTGACGTGTCCAGAAATCCACTTACTGCAGTCAGCTTTACTTCTGATATTCTAAAAGGTCTTACTTCATTGGATATTTCATTTTCTGGTCCTTCCCATACTTGGAGAGTTGAAGATCCATGTTTCCTGAGAGGGTTAAAACGGATGATTATGGAAGGTGTTTCTATTGGCAAATTAGCTATATTACAGATTATACAGACACTTAACTGTAGTTCACTGCAGGAAGTCAACTTCAGCAATTTAAACCTAACTGACTCTGACAATATCATCCAAGAGCTGTGCAATACACACCCCAAAATTCAAACCCTTTTCCTTCGATATAACAAATACAGTGCTTTCAAACAAAACACTTTTCAAAACTGTTCTGAATTAAAATCTCTAGATATATCTCACAACCGGTTTGTGCACATACCTGCATCTTCTTTTGACCATCTAACTTCTCTGAAGCAATTAACTTTGGCCAATAACAAGTTATCTGCTCTACCTGTTGACTTATCACCAATGAACAGTTTGGAAAAGATGAACCTGAGCTTCAATAATCTTGCAGAAGTCTACCTTAATGACACAAAATCTTTTGGCCAACTAAAACATTTAGACCTATCTGGAAACAATATTTTTGTTTTTCAATCCTCCTCCAGTGTAATTTGGAATCTAGAAATGTTGAACTTGGGACACAACTATCTCCTAGACATTTCCAAATCATTCGGAACAAACCTCAGAAAGCTTCAATTCCTGAAACTGAATTCAAATAAGTTAAGTTATCTCTTTGAAAATACATTTCAAAACGTGACCGCTCTAAAATTTCTGAATCTGATAGATAATCAGATAGAAAATATAGAACCAGGTGCCTTCAATGGTCTTGAAAATCTAGGAACTTTACAGCTTGGAAGCAATAAATTAACTAAAGACTCTTTTCAAAAAAATACTTTCCAAGGACTTGACTCTCTTACTGAACTGCAGCTTTTCAGCAATTACTTAGAATATGAATCCTCGAAAAAATTACTTCTACCTCCATTCCATTCTTTGAAATCTTTACAAAATCTTAGTCTTAACAGCCAGGGTCATAATGGCATGAGGAATTTACCCGTTAACATGCTTGAAGGCTTGGTGTCTTTGTACAAGGTTCACTTAGGTAATCTAGCCCTGTCCGATGTTGACAGCAATGTACTTTCATATGTTCCTCGGCTGGGAGAATGTGATTTCAGCAATAACCATATATCCACCCTAAATTCAAATCTGTTTAAGCCAGTTAGTAATTTAACTGAACTTCATCTAAATCGAATGACTCTTGAATCACTTGACTTTTTAGTTGGACTAAATCTTACTCATTTAAATCTTCTTCGAGCTGCTGGTAACCAAATAAACACATTCACGGAATCACAACTTATGGCATTGCCATCTCTTAAGTTCCTGGATTTGCGTGAGAACCCAATGCTGTGCAACTGTGACAACACATGGTTTATAGATTGGGCCAAAGATAATTTAAATACCCAAGTACTCAGTTTTTATGAGTACCAGTGTGCTTATCCCCCACTTAACAAAGGACAAAAACTATCCACGTTCAAAAAGGATTATTGCAGGCATGATATTGCACAAACACTGTTTCTTTCAACTTCTGTGTTCATAGGCATTTGGATGCTGTCTTCAACAATATGGAAATTTTGGAGATGGCAAGTTGTGTACTTTTATTACATTATCCTTGGTTACTTACAAGAAATGAAACGGAAAAGAGAGACAGACTATGAGTATGATGCTTTCATTTCCTACAACTGTAATGATGAAGAATGGGTTTTTAAAGAGCTCATACCAAACCTTGAAACAAATTATAAATGGAAGCTCTGTCTTCATCATCGAGACTTTGAGCCAGGAAAAGCCATTGTAGACAATATTATAGACAACATTTATAGCAGTCGCAAAACAATTTGTGTCATCAGTAGACATTACTTAGCTAGTGAATGGTGTTCAAAGGAAATGCAAGTGGCAAGTTACCGTCTTTTTGATGAACATAACGATGTCTTGATTTTACTGTTCTTGGAGAATATCCCCCATCATAGACTTTCGCTTTATCATCAATTTAGAAGGGTGGTAAAGAAGAAGACATATCTTCTGTGGCCTAAGAACATTGATGCTACAGCTGTCTTTTGGCAATTGGTGAACCAAGCTTTGACAGATGATGAGGTATTAGAAGTGGAAAATGTTAGATAGACTTTGGAAATGTAAGGTATGTTTTAACTGAACTTGGAAGGCAGTTTGCAACCCCAGTGCAAAGTGTTATTGTACTGTGTATGTAATTGTATACTTGCGTTTAGTAAAATATTCTGTTATTTCTTACATTGTATTTCATTTGTACATACACCCCTTGAACATTTAATTATCATGTTTCATCCAGACTCATTATAGCAGGAGTGTATAATCAACCACGTAGCCATTCAGTCTCATTTACTAATAATTGGATAAGTTTAAAGGATAAATCTGAGAAACTCAGTATAAGTCAACTTGGTAGTTTCCTCAGTTTATTCTATTTCATCCCAGCTAGATGTTATTCCATGAACTATTAGTGGTAATATTGCAAAGTTAAACTTTTTAGGAAAAAAATTAATGAAACGAGCCACATGGATTCGCCATATGAAGTTATACAGAATAGTCTTTCTACAAATTTCCACATTGGCTCAATAACTGTAGAGTTCCAAATTTCCTTTAGCATTACCATGGCAGCACAACAACTTCAACCCCATAGAACACCTTTTAGGAGAAGAAGAAAAAAGACCAAGGACCATGTTCCTACTGACAGACTGATACACTAAAAAATCTTGTGTAATACTTTCCCAAATGGGTGAAAGCTGTCATGGGTGCAAATTCTATATTAATGCCTATGGAATTTGCATACAATTCCATAAGAATTTCTAAAAGCCATGTAAATCAATATTTTTATCCTTTTTGTTTAAATGTAATAATTTAAGGGTTGTTTACAGTTTCAATACAACCAAGTGTAAGAGAAATAAACTTACAAATTCTTGGCAAACACTTACCGCCAACTTTGTGTTCACATAGCCAAATAATAGTAGTAGTAATACCTCTGCCACTCCCATGGATGAAATCCCACTGGTTCATGGTCAACAACGCTTCCAGATTCTTCTCAGATTGTTGTACATTTATATGAATTTTTATGTGTATAAAGAGAATGTCAAGCCAAACAAGAGTATTAAATACAATAAACAATAGAAAATGTATTTTGTTCCCTTAGGTGAAGGATCCATGAGGTAAAATGACCTTTGCTTAAATATGGTTAGTGAAGGATGATGATGGGTAGAGGGGGTTAAACAAGGCATAGCCAGTTAGTTAAGTGGATAAACATATTGTGTGGGGGTTCACCCGAAAATGGAGTTCTCAAGAGAGGCAAATCCACGCAACAAGGACTTTCTTTAGGACTCCTGCCCATATTTTAATTTGACAAAACAATTAACTTTGCCAGTAGTAAAACAAATGTAGATCATATCCTTCTAAGATAAGACAGACTGTCTCAAACACAGCAGCCCCTGATGCTAAGCACCAGGTGCTCTAAATGGACTTCCGAGTCTCTAGAAATACTGGACCTATGTGGGCCACAACATCACCTGTGTTACTGGGCAGAGTCCTGGATGGGAAATATGTGGGACCATGGTATCTTCGATTTCCATTCTGAGGTAAAACCAGCAGTGTTTTATTTGCAGGGAACTTTCGTGTTTCTCTGCAGGTGTTTTTCAAGTTCTGTTCTGGGGCTAGTTTTACTGGTAATCTGCAAGAGCAGGGTGGGGAAGATTCCCAGTAAAATCAGCCCCAGAACAGAACTTGAAAAACACCTGCAGAGGAACACGAAAGTTCCCTGCAAATAAAACACTGCTGGAAATGCCAGTAGCCAGTAACACAAGTGAACTTGTGGCCCAAATAGGCCAAAAAATATGGTAGAGAATATGTTTTGGTATCTCACGACTCCACCAACATCCAGTCAATGCAGGGTTCTATAGAACAGCTAAATAAGAACAAGGACAGAGGCGCACAACCTAGTACAAAAAAGTAAGGTACTGTAAATGGTTAAATAATATGGAATGTAATAAAATGAAACAAAACAACAGACAAGATACTTACATACTCACAAGAGAGGTTTACAAGGATTGATCTCTCAGGGCCGTGTGTTTTCCAGGATAACCTCACTTCCTGGTTGGGGATGAGATCACTTTCTGCTTACAGATGCTGGGGGGCTTCCTGTTTCCTGCTCAACAGGAAGCCTCCCAGCATCTGTAATCTCTTATTATCTTTCTTAGCTTCTATAGTTTCTATGGAACAGCTGGCTGTACATCTTTTGTAACAATGTGTTGATGCTTAAGGGCGCTTTCACACTATCTGTGCTGTGCGCAACCACGGCCACTTACTGCGAACATTACCGGAAGAAAAAAAGCCAATTTGCCGTGTGCTTGCTTCTCCTATACAAGTGTAGATGCTTCCGCTGTGCCTGCAAGTGGTCTACTGTGAAAGGTACACAGGTGATGCAGCTAGTGTGAAGGAGCCCTATAACAAACTGAGGAGTAACAACAACAGGAGAGTAAAGAATGCTGTACTATCCTGCTTATTGTAATTAGTGATGGCGCAAACCCGGAATTTCGCGTTCGTGAATGGCGAACGCGAACTAGCGCAAAAGTTCGCGAACCCGGCGAACCGGCGAACCCGCCATTGACTTCAATGGGAGGCGAATTTTAAAAAACAAAGGGACCCTTTCTGGCCACAATAGTGTTGGGAAAGTTGTTTCAAGGGGTCTAACACCTGGTCAATGACATGACAGAGGGGAATCCATGGCAAAACACCCAAGAAAATTTTTTTTCACACAATAAATCCGCACCAAGGATTTCTACACTGATAGTCAATGGGAAAATAAAGTGCAATGAGTGATTACCCTTAGACCGTGTTTGAT
>CM070034.1:40087507-40105965 GCA_036250615.1 Ptychadena robeensis | reverse complement strand
CGCAGTGCAGGGTGGTATATCTGTATGCCACTCCCTGCAGTCAAACCTGACCATCGCCCAAAAACCCGATAGCAGGGTGGATCTCTGTATGCCATTGACTTCCCCCTATCATGACCGTAGCCACGCCCAGAGGCTAAGTCTCTCTATGTCATTGCTCACCTATTGAGTGCAGAGGTATCTCTGTATGCCCATGCTCTCCCACTGATTGCAGGGGGTACTCCTAGAGTCATTCTACCCCTATGAGTGCAGAGGGTAATCCTGTATGTCATGCATCCCCCTATTGACGTGCAGGGGTGTCTCTGAGTCATTTGCTCCCCTATTGAGTGCAGAGGGTGTCTCGTATGCCATTGCTACCTATTGAGTGCAGGGGGTATTCTCTGCAGTCATTGCTCCCCTATGAGTGCAGGGGTGTATCTCTGCATGCATGGCTTCCTATTGAGTACAGAGGGTTTGTCTTTGTATTGCATGCTTCCCTACTGAGTGCAGGAGGTATCTCTGTATGTCATTGCTTCCATACTGAGTGCAGAGGTTTGTTCTGCTATGTCATGCTCCCTATTGAGTTGCAGGGGCATATCTGTATGCCATTGCTCCCATTGAGTGCAGAGGGTGTCTCTGTGATGTCTTGCGTCCCTACTGAGTGCAGGGGGTATCTCTGTAGTCATTGCTCCCTAATGAGTACGGGGGTATCTCTGTATGTCATTGCTTCCCTACTAAGTGCAGAGGGGTGTCTCTGTAGTCTGTGCTTCCATATGAGTGCAGAGGGTGTTATATCTGTATGTCATTGCTTCCTTTGAGTGCAGAGCTCTGTATGTCTTTGCTTCCCTACTGAGTGCAGAGGGTATCTCTGTATGTCATTGCTTCCCCATTATTATTTATTATTATTAACATTTATTTATATAGCACCAGCATATTACGCAGCGCTGTACAATACATTCCCCATGGAGTGCAGGGGGTATCTCTGTATGTCATTGCTTCCCCGTGGAGTGCAGGGGGTATCTCTGTATGTCATTGCTTCCCCGTGGAGTGCAGGGGGTATCTCTGTATGTCATTGCTTCCATGTGGAGTGCAGGGGGTATCTCTGTATGTCATTGCTCCCCTATTGTGTGCAGGGGGTATGTCTATGTCATTGCTCCCTATGGAGTGCAGGAGGTATCTCTGTATGTCATTGCTTCCCTGTGGAGTGCAGAGGGTGTCTCTGTATGTCATTGCTCCCCTACTGAGTGCAGGGGGTATCTCTGTATGTCATTGCTCCCTATTGCGTGCAGGGGGTATCTCTGTATGTCATTGCTTCCTACTGAGTGCAGAGGGTATATCTGTATGTCATTGCTCCCTGTGGAGTGCAGGGGGTATCTCTGTATGTCATTGCTCCCTATGGAGTGCAGGGGGTATCTCTGTATGTCTTTGCTTCCCTAGTGGTTTATGAGGTTGCAGTGGAATAAGGTTTGGTCTTGTATCTGTATATTCATCCATCCCAGGGCCCCACACATCAATGTTTGGAAATTGCTCCTGCTGCTACTTTAGCAAGGGCTGGAGGAAGGACTGAAAAAAAGAAAGCAATTATGGTTGTGAAATCTTCGTTTACCCAGCTTTTGTAACAACATTTTAAGTAAACTTCCATTGACAATTCCCAGATCACATTGTGAAATCAGCATAATGATAATGGTCAGCTGACTGGCAGAGTGTATTGTACATTATGCATTAGCTGACATTGTGTGTGCTATTTAGGTAACTTACCTACTAGTTGGGTGTTGAAGGACCTTGTTGCAACACTACTCTCTGTACTTTACTGCTGCCACCAACGCAATGTGAATTCAGCATCCATATTAAATCTGAAGGATCAGATGATGACTGGGACACTTCCAAAACACACAGTACATGAGTAGAAATGGTTTACCTTATCCCATGTCTTTAGCTTAACATTTTGATCAAACAAATCAGGATTATTGCTCCCAGTCATTACCATGGGACCTGCAACATTTGTATATACAACTGTGTTTGTAACAGTGCTTGTGTCCACTGCATTTGAATGGGACAGGGTCTACTGTCGCGACTACCATGCCAGTTTGTTCCATGATGTCATTGCAGAATCAGTGAAACGCATCAGCAGGAAAACAACACCCAAAAAAGTGCAAATACGCAGGCTAAACGGCGGTCACGTTGCCCGTCACCTGTGGTCATACGGAGGAGGCCACACCCTGTGGATACATAGCCTATAGGTGGACATACACAGGTTGATGACCATGCGATCAATGAATGATCGATCATGGTGCAATGATCATTCATCAAACTGATTCAATTCCAGAACAATCGTTCACCAAATTATCCTTTTGACCGCGCACAGCGTTTGATCGTTCGGGAATCGGATGAAAAATCGGTCCGTGTATGGGGGCCTTTACTATAGCCATCATCTTTTGATACAATTGTCTTGTGCGCATTAAATATCGACTGTCAATCCAATATTGATCAATGGGATTCCCACACGTGTAATCAATGCAAAACAGATTCCTTAAAGCAGATGTATACTCAAAATAAAAGAAAATGTTTGACTTACATCTGAGCTGCTGTGATAGGGCTCCTAATGCTAAAAAAAAATCAGCTTACCTGCTGTTCCCAGGCTGTTGCCAGGCTTCTGGGGGTTAACTCAGGGATCACAAGTGCAATATCACAAGTGGCCACTGGGGGTGTTTATAATAGTTTTCTATGGTGAATTATGTTTTATTTGTTTTAAAGCAGAGCAGAGATGAGAAATTTACCCCTCTATTTTTGCGGTCAATTCTAGAGGGGGGGGGGGGCATGTCACGAGCCAGGGAGCAAGGTGGGTCTGCAAGGGATCTTTTAAATTACTCCTTACATGTAAGTTTTGGCACTTCTAGTGTCGTTAATGTATTATAAATGTATGGTGGTAGGTCCATTTTAAATTCTACACTTTTTATCCAAAGTAGACATACAAATAAAAACATTAAGAAAAAAATCGATCCAACCTTTTTTTCTGTGTGTGTTCAAGCCTATAGAAATTAATGGTAACAAATTGCGTCCCTATTCACTGGGGACACGATTTTTGACTGCGTCCATTCATGTCAATGGGCGTGTTTTTCCGCTAGGGCATGCAATTAGGTGCGACACACAGTTAAAAATGCGGTAGGGTAGCGTTAAATGCCCCCTAAATCGTTACTATTCAGATCTGTCTGAACGGGCACATCCGCCTGTGATGGCTTTAAAGGAACTGTCCAATGATTTTCAATGTGAGTGTTCGGCAACCCAATTAAAAACACGTCCATCCACGGCCGAACGCTCTAGTGGAAACAAGCCGTTATTTACCAAAAATGCATCTATGTTATGTTATTCAAAAAAAGCACATACACGATTAATTTGGAAATTTTAATTTACATTTAAAAAAATGAAACCACGCTCTGCAATCTTCTAACTTTGTGTCAGTTACAGTATGAATATAAAGCTAGCCATACACGGCACGGATTCCCTGGCTGATCGATTCAGCACCCGATGGATTCCAGCGATTCTGCCGGCATCCACAGGTGAGAACGATTAGCCAATTAGGGAATCCGATCGTGGCAGCCCACCTTGTACGGCCGGATCCGGGAGGGATCCGTGTCCGATGGATCGCCTCCCTGACCGCAACGCCCCCTGATCAGAGCAGAATCGGACCGAAAAGACCAACAGGTTGGTTCTTCCTCGGATCCGATTCTGTGCCCCTAAACCATCGGATGTGATCGGACGGGCAAGGTGGGCTGCAGGGGATTCCGGCACGATGGATCCGCGTGCACGCGCCCGGAAACCATCGCGCCAGAATCCGGCACGAATCCGTGCCGTGTATGGCAGCCTTAAGTCAATCGAGAAAGCTGATCCATTGATCAAGTATCAACCGACTATGAAGTCTTCTTATCTTTATTGTAATGCTGAATCTGCTGCTAGTACATAAAGAGTTAATGCAAAAATAAGGTTAACGGCTTTTTCTTATTTAGCGCTTCTGTAAACCTGTTGGACAGGTAGACGCTCACATTTCTCAGGGTGGGGCTCAGAATTGCCTGCGAGCGAATGCTTTGCCGTATCGCCTCAAACACAAGACTCCTTCCACCTGTGTATATGAATGATGACATCAACACTGTGGTGGGGGAAGGGCATGGATTCTCTAATGCCGGACTGATCACATTACTACTGCATTGCAGGCCTGACCCTGATCCTTCCATCTATACACAACATCTGCCTTCTCCACAACGCTGAACCCCCAATCTATGACAAGCGCAGCGATCATTCCTATCATTCATTTCACCCTAGAAAATAAAAGTCCCTCAGATTGTCACACTCTCTAGCATTTTGTATTATCTTGTGTACATTCAGTGGGGAAATATTCAAAGGAAATGTGTAGTACATCTCGATCAGGGTTGTCAAACTCTAGTTCTAGAGGGCCACACACATTTCAGTATTTCTCTAAAGGTAGCCATACACAGGTCGATTCGTCAGCGATCAATTGCCGATCGATTGCCGATCCGATCTTTCCAGGCGATCAGGAATCGGCGATTGATCGGATTGGGAGTCGATGCAAACCTAACCTTGTGAATCTGATTTGTGGTCGATTTGGACACGAGCCGATCTCCAAAATGGCCGATTCCACAAAATCCATTGATCGGAAAGGCTGCGGCATAGGGCTGTGGGTCCACCAACATACTGTGATTGCCAAACGATCGACCAAAACACCAACATGTTGGTTCATTGTCCAATCCGATTTTTATTCGATTCAAATTTTTGGGGTCGATCTGGCAGGGTGAGCAAAACACGATTGTCGGTCAAAAATCGAGTGGAAAATCGACCTGTGTATGGCTGCCTTTAGAACCGGTCTCAGTAATGGCACATAAATGCCTGTTGTGTAAATGTTTTATTACTGTCTACAGCTGATTCATGTCTGACATTGATATGTGACCAAGGTCTTTGTTGACCATGCATGGAGGCCGCAGAGCCCTTGAATGATCTGGCCAAGAATTTGATCATCAAGGGTAATTTCACCATGTGCTGTAAAGATGATTAGTAAAGTGTCACCAACGGAAGGTAGATAGACCCGCAGTGGTTAGACATAACAGAAAGAAAGATGATCAGATCTGCATATTGAACTCTTTCTACCAGAATTTGTGGTATCTTCTTGTGGTTTGTGTCTCTGTCTACACTCCAGCACATATGAACTATATGTTTTCTTCAGATTCTAAAGCTAGCCACACATGGTACAATTTATCATTCAATCGAGGTTCGATTCGATTTTGTACTTCGATTAAAATAATCGAACATTGATTGTCATTTAATCGAAGTTCTCCACATTGGGTGCACGATAATTGAACAAATTCGACTGAAATTAAATCGAAGTAATCTAAAATCGTCGATTGGATTGGATTGGAGGCCCATGTACTATTTCGCTCCCCAGCTCTACATACGTAGATGCTGGCCTCTGGAAGGTAGGTCCGGCAGAGGAGAGGGGCACAGGGCAAGCTTTTTTTCTTCCTCGATCCTCTGAGTGAGCCCCGTCTCTTCCGAAAGGCTCTCTCTTAACTCCTTTGAGGGCTTAGGGGCATGCTGGCCGCGTTCTTAAAGGGACCTTCACCCTGAACACACCTCTGCACCCCGCTACAGGGGCAAAACACATCAGGGGATCTGACGGTTGTATTTTTTTTTTTTATTATTTACGATATTGTATTGTTAGGGGTGATTTTGTGAGGGTATCTTTTATGTCTCTATCATCTCAATAAAAGAACCTTAGAACTTTAGCATGTGTCCTGTTTCAAACTTTTGGCCTATTAAAAGTCCCAGGGGGCCAGCCACCCCTCCACAGATTAAGCTCACCACTTTGGCTGAGTCTTATGCAAAATATTGTACTTTATATAATTTCATATTTCATTACATTTTCAGCATAGAGAATTAGTCATTCATATTGGTAACACTAATATTTTGCTGATTTCCTGTTCTATATACAGTAGCTTTGTATAGTTTGCCTGGGAGGATATTTTGGTATATACATAGCAGCTTTCCAGTCTCTCCCTTGCTGTGTCACACTGCTTCGCCTTGAACACGGAAGAGCGAGCAATGTATGATGGGGGTGGGGAAGGGAGGATGTTCTCCTTCTTTCTACCAGTCTGTGGTGATGACAGGTGACAGGGTTTCAGGAACTGCTGGGAAGAAGAAGACTTTGATCTGTCAATGACTAGGCCCAACATCAGTAAAACATTACAGCTCTTTTGAAACTCACATTAACCCAAGAAAAGCAGTCTGTTTATTTAGAGCACATGTTGTGTCTGGGTTGTGGTTACAGCTTTACCGTAATTGTTGCTGCGCCTGCATTGAAGTACATGGAAACCATAAACCGTGTATGTTGCTGCACATGTTCCTGTAATGCTAAAAGCTAGTTCTATATCTTTAATATTTCCTGCTTTCAGTCAAATGATACCTGATATGATATGTTCCGACCAGTAACTTGTGTCTATTTGTGTAACTTCCATTTCTAGGTGACAACTCTTCTCAGTACAGGTACAGTGTTGTCACTTTTACTATGCACTCCATGTAGAGATACCAAGGCACAGATTCAGGGCCTGTCACACTAAAGGGGTTACATAAGACACATATTTTGGGGGTAATGCTTACATCCCAGGTGCCCAACCTGCGGCCCCTCTCAGTCCTCCACCTGTGGCCCTGAAACCTAACTGTTAATGCATAGGGCATGGGAAACCACCTGTCTGCCAATCCCCCACTGACAGGTCCTCCTCTAGGATCTTCTCAGAGTGGGAAGAGGAGGAGAGGCGATAAACTTACATGATAGGCATATGCAAAAGCCAGTCAAAGCAAGTCCCTCACCTCTTATCTTCTCCTGTAGTGTTGGCAGGTGATCAGCAAACTGGTGAGTGCCTATGCTCCCACTCTTCCACCAATAAACGGGGGGAAGGGGTGGGGGTGATTGTATACAGGGAGTGCAGAATTATTAGGCAAATTAGTATTTTGACCACATCTCTTTATACATTTTGTCTTACTCCAAGCTGTCTAGGCCTTAAAGCCTACTCTACCCCAATTACGCCTCTTGGTGATGTGATCTGTTATGAAAGGGGTGTGGTCCTAATGACATCACCACCCTCTATTGTGTGCCATCACTTATTAGGCAACTTCCCTTCCCTTTCCTCTTTGTCAAAATGGTCAAAAGAAGGACTTGACTAGGCTTGAAAAGTCAAAAATCGTGAGATATCTTGCGATGGATCGCACTTCTTCAAATTGCAAAGCTTCTGAAGCTATCATCGAACATCAAGCGTTTCATTCAAATATCAACAGGGTCTCCAGAATCGTTTGGAACACACAAAGGCCGCAAATACCTAACTGCCCTGAACTGAGAAAAGTCAAGCTTTCATCTTCCATATGCCACTTTTCCACCATTTTTTTTGGCCCTATTTCAGCACGCTGCAACATCACTGGAGTGCCCCAAGCCAAGTGTGCAATTACTCAGATACAGACAGGCTGAAAGACTACCACCCCTGAACAAGACACACAAGCTGACACTCATTATCATCTCGAGACCTTGATTTTTCCTAAGGTTTTATGGACTGATGACATGAGAGTGAGTTCTTTATGGCTCAGATGGATGGGCCACTTGGCTGGATTGGTAAGGGCAGAGAGCTCCATTCCAACTCAGACCCAGCACGGTGAGGTTGAGTACTGGTTTGTCTGGTATCATCAAAGATGAGCTTGTGTGGCCTTTCGGGTTGAGGATGGAGTTCAAGCTCACCGCCCTCCTACTGCCAGTTTCTGGAAGACACCTTCTTCAAGCAGTGGTACAGAAGAAGTCTGCATCCTTCAGAAAAACATGATTTTCATGGCAGGCCAATGCTCCATCACACACTCCAATTACTCACAGCGTGGCTGGCAGAAAGGGTTAAAAGAAGAAAAACTAATAATGACATGGGCCTCCTTGTTCACTCGATCTGAACCCCATTGAGAACCTGTGGTCCATCATCAAATGTTTGATTTACAAGGAGGAAAAAGTACACCTCTCTGAAACATGGTCTGGGAGGCTGTGGTTGCTGCTGCACACCAATGTTGATGGTGAACCAGATCAAAACACTGACAGAATCCATGGATTGCAGTCTTTGGAGTGTCCTTGCAAGAAAGAAAGTGGCTATATTGGTCACTGATTTGTTTTTGTTGTTTTGGAATGTCAGAAATGTATATTTTGAATTTGAGGAGATGTTATATTGTTTCACAACTGGTGAAAATATATTGAAATGGGTATAAATTTGTTTTGTGTTAAGGTTGCCTAATACTTTGCAACACAGTAATATCACCTGCACACACACAATATCCCCTAAAATAGCTAAAACCTAAAAACAAAACTAAAAACTTACTTCCAAAAATATCAGCTTTGATGTAATGAGTTTTTGGGTTCATTGAGAACAGGTTGTTGTTCAATAATAAAATTATCCTCAAAAATACCACTTGCCTAATAATTCTGCACTCCCTGTAGTATATATTGTGGCACATTGATGATGTATATGACACAAAATGTGCATATTCATACTACAGTGTTCCCTTATGATTGAAGTATCATTTATAACAAGTTAATAATGTCTTCTAGCTATACCTGCTGTCATTTCTATATTATAAAAGGCTTATACAAGTCAAGATAGTTATAAATGCCCTTCAGTGATACAGAGGGCCGAACTTGGGTCCCTTCATATAAACTCAGTTGGACACCATTGGCATACAAGATACACAATCTGTTTAGTGAGAATGGTACAATGTAACGCTGCGTCAGAACCCTTCTACACTAGTAGTAGTACAGAACCGCAAGTGCAGGTAGCATTAACACAAGGTACACAGGCTTCATAGGAAAACCGTGTACCTTTCTTACTGGCCCTGCATTTTTGTGTTACGATAAACGCCCTGCCGCACTCAGTGTTGAAGCTGTAGCGCAAGCATCTTCCATACACAAGAGCAGTGCAAAACACTGGGCTTTCCCAGTTACAGAGGCAGTTGCGTGTCCATTACCAGCAAAGAAATGTACTGCAGCTACAGTGCATGTAGTGTAAAATGGCCCTCAATGCAGATGGTTTTTATAATGCCCTGCTGCATGTATTTTCTGATGCACGGATTTATAGATCGGATTTTAGATTTGTGCCACAAGATGAATTTTTTTTATATTTTTTTATCTATATACATGGGAAATAATTCACACAATTCCACCGACTGATCTCCGAAAATCGTCCCGGTCACATTCTGCGTTCCCTGTGCAGTTTTCAGGTGGTTGCCCATTGGAATTTTTACATAAATTAGGTAGAAAACTCAACTAAAGCTAGCTTTACGCATATAGATTTATGCACAATCGATGAAAGATTCGACCAGGATGTTCGATATTTTGATTGAATATTGATTGTGCCTATATCGAATGTATACATTGTATTTTCATTCGAATTAAATTTTGTTCAGATGTCCTCCTTTTTAACAGGAAATAGCTTCATTCAAATGTATTAGATTGAACCAAAACAATCAAATGCAATTGATTTGACATGTTTGATTTACATTCGATGGTTACCAATTCGATCAAAATTTACCAACATGTCCAACAACTTTAGATCAATTTTTTGTTCGATTTTTGTTGGATCCTGAATGATTTAACGAATATATAGAACAGTGTATGGCCACCTTAATGCTAGCCATACACATATAGATTCCCCTTCGATCACTGAGCAATCGATCCTAACGTGCTTGTGTCACCACTGCAAACGATCGCCAATGGTTCACTGATCGTTACCCAGAAATATATGGATTTTGTTTAGCAATTTATTGTTATAGCTTAACGCCAATACTCTCAAACCCTTATAGACAGAAGAGGAGACAAGTATTCCGTTTTTTGTTTTTTTTTAATATTGCCTGTTCGTGTAACAATAGGCAGCACGGTGGCTCAGGTGATTAGCGCTCTGACCATGCAGCAGTAGAGTCCTAGGTTCAAATCCCGGCTTGGGCGTCTACAAGGAGTTTTCTATGTTCTCCCCATGTCTGCGTTGGTTTCCTCCGGGTACTCTGGTTTCCTCCCACTCCATAGACATGCAAAAGGTTAATTGGCTTCCCCAAATAAAGATTCTCCTATGTTAGTTACATGTGACCTGTGACTGTGTTAGGGACATTAGATTGTGAGCTCCTCTGAGAGACAGTTAAGGCTGCCATACACACCCCGATGGTGTGCAGGCAGACCTGTCCCGATATGTTCCGGGATGCTAACGTGATGACGTCATCACATTTGCACCCCGTTGCATTATGGGGCCCCTTTAGTCGGCTGGCACCCTTTGTGTGCTGGCCATAAGCTGCAATGAAGACGCCGTCTTCATTGAAGCTTATGGCATCAGCTCGCGCCGGCCAGAGATTATCGGACATGTCCGTTCTCTGGCAGGCCGAGCTGTGGGGCGATAGGGATCTGTGGACAAATGCCGATAAGCGGCCGATTTTTAACCTGACCGACGGCGCGAGCGCGCACGCCTGTCGGTCAGGTTAAAAATCGGCCGCTTATCGTCATGTGTATGGCTACCATTAGTGATATGACTATATTATGCTTTGTAAAGCGCTGTGTAATATTTGGCGCTATGTAAGTATAAGTTAATAATAACTAACTTGTCCTTCTTTGTCCTAACTTTCAACAATTTTGACCTTCCAACTATGCAAACTCCTTCAAAAGTTTTCAGAACGAGGTGCTTACTCAGGAGTTTATTATATTGTTTACGTAAAATGCTAACTGTACCAAGAAGAGATATTTGTTACATACAGGTAGGTATATCCTAAGTCTGTAATGTCTTTCTATCAAGGATACAGAAGGAAAGAATCTATTTAGAGGGTGAAAATATCTTGAGTACAAAATCCATTTTAATCCACATGGCTTGTACACATTTTATCCAATGGGCAAATTCACATCTTGTATTGCATCATTCTAGTAAACAGCTGAATATTTTCATATCCTTTACAAATGAAGCAGCTATTTAACATATGGCATAGCTTTGCAAACATATGTCTCTCAGATAGCTTTGGTAAATATGTCTCTCTAAGCCTTGAGGGTGCTTTTAGTGGGGCATTTACCAGACCCGGTGGCAAATGTGGGCACCAGAAATAGCCAGGCACTTTGTTGAGTTCTTTAGAATTATCGTAAATAAGCCAACTACCAATGTAGAAATACATGTGTAGACAATGTCATCACCCGTGACAATGCAACCATCGTGGTAAAGGTAGCGTATGGATTTTATAGTCACATATAGAGAATCCTGCCGCACTCACCGCTACATTCAGCGGTTCTCTGTGTTCCCACCATCATATTGCTCCAGTGCCAAGGATCAAGACTGTTTCCAGCACCCCAGCTCAGCAATCGTCTCCTTTCCTACATGCTAACATGTATGGATTTTAAAACTTTATGGAACAGAATAAAGAAATCAATATTAACATTAACAGAGACCACCAAACATCTGGTGCACGCTCTCATCATTTCTCGTCTGGACTACTACAACATCATTCTCTCTGGTCTCTTACTAGACTATCCCCTCTTCAGTCCATCATGAATGGTGCGGCTAGACTAATTTACTCCTCTAACCGCTCCTCATCTGCTGCTCCTCTCTGCAAATCTACACTGGCTTCCAATTGTCCAGAGAATTAAATTAAAAGTTCCTTGTTTTTAAATCTCTCCACACCTCCTGTCCTCCCTTACATCTTCAACCTGGTACATAAATACACCCCTAACCGCCCCCGCCGCTCCTCCAGTGACCTACTAAAGATATCCCTGCTCATAACCTCATCACACATGCAGCTTTAAGACTTCTCTAGGGCCGCTCCTACTCTTTGGGACTTTCATCCTTGCCCCATCAGACTTGCTCCTACTTTTGGCACCTTCAAAAAAGCCCTGAAAACCCACCTCTTCAGTCTCTCCTACCCATCTTCTCATTCCTAACCTTACTACCATGCCAGTCCCACCCCCCCCCACCTATTGTATACTCTGTTCCCCAACCTATTAGATTGCAAGCCCGAGCGGGCAGGGTCCTCTACTCCTCCTGTGTCATAACCAGTTCCTGTGTTATATTGTGTTGTATCTCCACTCTAATGTATTGTACAGCGCTGCGTAATATGCTGGTTCTATATAAATAAATGATAATAATAAAAACAACATTTCAAACCTTTTCAACCATCACTTTGCGAAATGATCAATTTGAGCTTGCCTTAATGATACAATATTTGCATAAGTTCAACTGGAGATTGCAATGGCCATATGAAAAGTATTATGTAAATGTTCTTACATCTTTATATATTTGACTCTTCATTTTAGCAATGCATACATTATATGCCTTTAGCTCAAGCCCTTGTTAAGGTACAAAACTGGCAATGTTCCCATTGACTTGTAGCAGTCACCATGAGCAATGCCTTGCTGATAGAGTTAAGATAGACAACGGACAGTGATCAGTCAATGGACAAACTGTCTGATCTGTTGATTTATGATATTGTTATCAATTTTGTCTAATGTCATGAAAAAATCAAGCTAGGCTCTAAAGCAGGGTACAGACCTGCAGATATGGGCCAAATCGATGGACGCTTTGAGCGCCGTGCGTGCTCACGGCCATCTATCTGGCCCATATAAACAGCATTATTGGACATGACCGGCCGATGTCCGATGCTTTGCCTAGAGACCGCGGGTCTTCGATTGAGCTGGGGAGAGCAGAGCCGTCTCTCCCCAGCAGAGCCGAGATTTGACAGCAGCGTGAGGACACCATCTGTACCCTGCTTAAATATCCTCAGTCTAAAGGCTGCCATACACAGGTCGATGCCCGTGAAATAGATAAGCCATCGAGCTAAGCTTAGCGTGATGACATCAGCGTGCTGAGCCCGATATCAAAGGAGCTCTATGCTGCTGCATCATCGAGCTCAGCCGGTGCTATGCTGCGGGACCCGCCGTCCCAATCCAAAGCAATGGTGATGGACCGTGAATTATGGTCACGTCTAATAACCCTGTCTTCGAGCGGGGTTGATCCCACTTGAAGACAAGGGTGGCTGCATTAGATATGTATGTATGTATGGGCACCTTACATATCTAGATATGTATGGGCACCTTAAAGCTAGCCATACATGTTCCGATTCCATGGCCGATCGATCACCCATCCCCCTGATGTGTGCTGAATCGGATCAGAAAGACCAACATGTTGGTTCTCTGGCAGATCCGATTCTGGGCCCCCGATCGATCGGACATGATCGATCGGGCAAGGTGGGCTTCACGCGATTCCGGGACGATCGATTAGCGTGCACGCGCCCGGAATTGATCATCCCGGAATCCCTTGGGAATCGGACCCGTGTATGGGGACCTTTAGAGCCACTTTAGCACAGATTAGTGGCATAAGGGAAGCCAACACATTTGGCAACTATATTACATGGTGCTCATCATTGTACAAACTACCATATCAGAACCACAAACAAAGCATTGTGTATGGTTCTCTCCATGTGGGTCATAAGTAATAAGGTCAGCCAAGACAATTCTAAGGTTGGTTTTATGTATAGTTAGGAGAACCTGGGCACTGACCTGCCTGGGCATAATGTATTTATCAACATGAGTATGTACGTCCCAAAAACAATTTCTTCTAAAAAAGGCTAATGATAACTTGTATAGATTAGCCTAATGCCTGTGCAGTAGTCTTTACAGACAAATCCAGTTCTTGGATGACATATAATTGAAAATGAGAGGGGCTTTATGGTGCGCAGTGGGAGATATGACTGTGAAGGAAGAGAGGCATGATGAAGATGAGGAGGAAAAAGAAGTGGAGAGTTACACTGGAGTGGTCCTAGGAGATGACCAGGGTAGGTATTG
The DNA here is from genome assembly GCA_036250615.1 of Ptychadena robeensis. Lineage (NCBI taxonomy): Eukaryota > Metazoa > Chordata > Amphibia > Anura > Ptychadenidae > Ptychadena > Ptychadena robeensis. The sequence continues at coordinate 40,092,107 of CM070034.1, read as the reverse complement.
AGGAATTGGTAAAGCATAAACCACTGGTATGGTAATAGGATGAGTGGGCCTGTGGCTCCTAAACCCCAGCGCTAGATGGAGAAGGTAAAGAAATCCCAATTGAAAAGAAAAAGCAAATTGTGAAGAAATATGAAAGTGGTGAACATGCAATCTTGCTAATGGACCATTTCTACAATCTTAAAAGAAAAGCCTTCAGACTCTTCAAATGAAGGAAAGCACACACCCAGATTCATGATGTTTTCTTTCTGAAAGCCAAAGATGTCAAATTGAATGGTGATTACAAATGTTTACTTTTGGTACACTAGACAATTTTTGGTGAGAACACCAGGATAATTACGTGTGTGTTTCTGGGATAATGGCTTGGCTTAAACCAACACAGCTGCCCAACATGGCTCTATAATTCTATCTGATTATCTTAAAAATCTATTATTTTAAGTCGATTGAAAAGAAATCCATTCCCTTATACCTGGTCCAACAAAGCTCCATCACTTATCATACCCATACACTATAACCCTCTGTTGGCATCCCACTGGCATGAAGCTCAGCCTGTGGATTGTGTCCCCAGGGCAGTTTCCTAGTTGGCAGGTCTCTGAGACATCTACCGACCCTCTGGGAACATTAATGGTGTCTAACATTGATCATGCTGTGTGGTGGCAATCTCAAAAAAAGATTGATTGTGAGATTATCTATATGTGTATGTTCAGCTTTACAATGAACCTTTGGTTCATAAGTCACGAGTCCACTGTAGGTATAAAATGTACCTGGAAACAAAACGTAGAATTCGGCTTACCTTAACCCTTTCTTCCAGTCACGATGCCTTGGTGAGAATGCATTGTTCTTTCAGAAAATAAAGAAGAATCACAGAAACAGAATACATGTATCACACAAAGACAATTGAGTGATGTGATGAGTCTTTTGTACAAGGATGGGGATGTAAAGCTGGCCATACACCTTTAAGGTAGCCATACACGGGGCGATTTCCCACACGATTCCTGGCCCATCGATCACCGGGCGCGTGCACGCCGATCGATCGGCAAGGAATCGCGTGCAGCCCACCTTGCCCAATCGACCCCGCCCGATCGACATGGCCCCCAAATCGGATCGGCCAGAGAACCAACCTGTTGGTCTTTTCTGACCGATTGAGCACACATCAAGGGGAGTTGACATTTGTGAAGCGATCGATCGGGCACAGAATCGTCCAGGAATCGGTGGCCTAAGGTGGTAGGCACAGACGTAATTGGCCGATCGATCGCCCATCCGATCGCCTGTGGCATCACCGGAATCGATCGGATGGGTGATCGATCGTTCATGGAATCGACACATGTATGGCTAGCTTTAGATCTCTCTCAGATATCCTTTAGATCTACCAACAACTATGTAGTAGAGGGTCCTCTGCCATTGCACACAGGTAGACTTGGTTTAGAAAGTCCCTTATATTACATGGTTTTGGTAAAATAAAAAGGAGATCTAAAGGAAATCCGACAGAGAAATCTAAATGTGTATGGGGACCCTAAAGCTGGGAATACACGTGCAGATATTTTTAAAAGACTCTATTTTTTTTTTTTGCATGATTGGACCTTTATCAAATATTTGTAATTAGTTCGATCAAAGTAAAAGAATATATTCGATATCGATATCGGACTGAATCTCAATTGGAACTGTATTGGACATGTTTTAATTGATTGCAGTGTAATAAAGACATAAAGCTAGCCATACACGTGTCGGATTCCATGTCCAATCGATTCATCATCCGATCGATTCCGGCGATTCTGCTGGGAATCGCAGGTGTGATCAATCGGCCAATTAAGAGTATCCATCGCAGCATACCACCTTGTCCAACGGATTCCGGGACGATTCCGTGTCCGATTCCACCTCACAAATGGCAACTCCCCCTGATCCGGGCAGAATCGGATGAGAAAGACCAACATGTTGGTTCTCTGTCGGATCCGATTCTGAGCCCCTGAACGATCGGACCTGATCGATCGGACAAGGTGGGCTGCATGCGATTCCGGCACGATCGTTTCGCGTGCACGCGCCCGGAATCGATCGTGCCGGAATCCGGTGCGAATCCGACACGTGTATGGGGGCCTTAAGTTTTACCAACCGATCAAGCAAGCATTCAAGGCATGCTTACCACTACAATTCTGCTCAAATTTGATGATTAACAGAGATCGATTGATTACTTTTTGTGTTATACATTTAAAAAAAGATTGAGGTTCAACAATTCGATTTTCGATATAAAAATCTAACTATTCAATGTAATTGAATATCGATTCTCTCAAATCCTTATGTTTCCCACCTTTACTCTTGGCAAGGGCCCAATGGTAAAGGACTGGGGTAAGTAGTAGTGATGAGCAGCATAGGCAATATTCATAAAATATAGAAAATTTTTATATTCGCAACAAAGTCGAGATCTCCAGTCATTATTACCTTCATTGCGAAAAAGATTATCTCAATAAAAAGTGCAGATATAACCGCGATCAACACTACTGATGTAAAAACCTAGAATATTTGCGGTTACAAGATATAGCACTATATTTGAGATCTTTGCGAATTCTCGAAATGTCGATAATCAAAATAGAAATTCGAATATTCGCAATCAACTCTAGTAAGTAGTAGATTTCTCACCTTTTTAGGCACCTAATATTCTATGTGATTTAAGGATAAAGGGGGCAGTACAAACAGCGAGAGCGGGCCTCCAATTTTAGCAGAAGGTTCACTTTAAACTGCATTCATTTTGAAATATTATGTAAAAATGCCGCATTTCAAAACCGCTCAGCGCTCCCTCCTGTGCTGCAGAGTGAACTTGTGCCCTGCCAAGGTCAGTCAAGGACAATGACAAGCTAGTTGCTATCAGCTGCCAGCCAGGAGTTGGCACGCACGGTCTGCATTATGTGGAAGACACTCATTCTGCTGCTCAGACAAAGCCCTCTTTCACTCGCCTTTATTTATTATTAACAATGGCGTCGGATCTTCCCGGTGAACATATTGCACATCACCTGTATCTCTGTACACAGCCGCACCTGCATCACTTTATTTCATTCCATAGAGTTGACATTATTTCTAGGAACAAAACAATTCCATAATGTAAGCCAAAAAAAGCTTGAACGGGGAATAATTATAAATTGTATTCATCAACTAGTAGTAGGAAGGCGGAATGATGACACTATGATAGAATGAACTGCTTACTGACAGTTTGCTCTGAATATCCATACACTGGAAAAGGGAGCGGTTTATCACTCCATCAAATCCTGGGAACATTTGTTCACATAGACCAATACCAAGACCAATAAGTATCAGTGATTGCTATATCCCCATAGCAAGTCCTCTATAAAACCCAGCAGTACTTTTTTCGCCATGACCAATGAACTCTATAATATGCTGACAGGTGGGTAGTCGGAATCAGGGGTGGTCCTAGGGAGATTGGCGCCCTTGGCTCTCCCTCTGACAGCCGCCCCCCCACCTTGAGTCCATAACAGTCTCACCCCACAAGCACATCAACCCCCTTGTAAGACTCTGGATCTCTGAGTCTCGTTTCCCCTCACTTGGGGGGGGGGGGGGTGGAGTTGCTTGTGATGTCTATATTACCCCCTATCCACATCCTGCCCCCCCCCCCAGCAAGCATCTACACTCCCGGGGAGAGAGAGCTGGGGGAGCTGAGTCTCCTCTACTCCTCTCTCCCCAGGCGAGTGTGCGGTTTGGGGGTGTGCTGTGGGGGAGAGGGGAAGACATCTGGGCATCGGAAAAACATTTCTGATGCCCACATGCTGCCCCTGACATGATGCCACCCTGGGCAGCTGCCCAGGTTGCCCATGCCTAAAACCGCCACTGGTCGGAATAAATGATGAGCAACAGTACCAAGGGGAAATGGATAAAATGTCCCAGCACAACTCCGACGCCACATGCGTAATGCCCAGGAGGTAATCAGATCCTGAAAATAGTGCACCTGACGATCAATGTACAACTTATGATCGAAGATTCAATCGCATGTCTCGTTTAAAAAATCGTTCTCTGGGAAATTGAGACATCTATGGCAAGCTGAATCTATAACAAATACCACATTCACCAAACAACTGGTATGCAATTAGTTTGGCGATAACATTATATGATCCTTTGTAGTCACAGAGGATGGTGTTATGTTATTTATTTAGTAGTTCCTAAATAAAAAGAAATTACTCTTCCTTCCAATACCCCAACTTTAGGGAGCCATAGACTCAATTCCTCTACAAACAAATTTTAATTTGATCATTCCCGGCGATCAAAGATCGATCGCACAGCATTTGATGAGCACACCACCTTGGGAAACCAGTTTGGGGTCTATTTTGTCAGGAGCAGAATGCCTATGGTCCAAAAAGATCGATTCCTTGAAATCATTCAATCGGGATGGCTGCAGGAAAGGAAGCTAGATTATGCAAATATGGGACAATCGCATAGAAAGCGATCGAGGATCTCCACCAACTTCGATGAACTATTGACTCAAAAAAAAGGACATGTTGGTTTAAGGTTCAATTAGATTTTTGGCTGCTTTAAGCCCCCCATACACCTTAAAGCTGGGCATACACACGGCGACCATCGCCGACATCTGCCGCCGATTTCTTCC
>CM070034.1:40076336-40087407 GCA_036250615.1 Ptychadena robeensis | reverse complement strand
AAGTTGATTGTACAGAAATTGTATGGAAAGATTGTAAGGTGTATGGGGGGCTTTAGATTTTTTTTGTGGTAGATTGTTCAAGGTGGGCAGCAGTCTATTCACGGTCGATCAAAAAAAATCAAAGCATGAATGACCAACTTTACCGCATTTGTAAATTGCAAAACAATTTCTATCTAATCTAATTTTTTTGGGTCGATTGTACCAGATGTGCAGGATCAATCATTTCATTTAATTGAATGAAAAAATCATCAGGTGTATGGCGATATAATATTCCGCTTGGCACGGTAGTTGGCCACTCTTCCTTGCCAGAGTGCTCCAAATCTGTGAGGGCATCTCCTGGACACAACCCTCTTCACCCACATTTTCTACTTGGATTTACAGTAGGTCTGGGTTCGGGCCGTTTATATCTGGTAAAGCTATTCTTCTGTTGGTTTGGATGTATGCTCATGTAAGGAGAAAACAAACCTGTGATCACAGTTGTCACAGAAATTACGATTCCTTTACCACAATTTTGATTGTCAGCACTATGACAAAGGAACTTGACCTACTGGGAATCTCTTATTTATAGATAGTGTCTTTGTATTATCTAATTAGTATAGACCATCATTAAGAAACTGTTGCTTTTGTGAACTTTTGTACTGCAGTCACACTAGATTGCAAGTTACCATGAGACGCGCTATAAAACCGATACCTTAAACGCAGCTTATGTAACCATGAGAAGTGAAAACACTGCTGTAGCCAACAAGCAAAGCGACAATATGCCCGCACACAAAATGGCCACGTCATCAGGATCAATACACTACAACCTGATATTACAGCTAACAAAATGGTTTGTTAAATCAATGAATTGTTAAGCTGCCCATACAACTTTAGATCTCTCTGTCAGATATCCTTTAGATCTACCAACAACAATGTACTGCCGGGTCCTCTGCGATTGAACACAGGTAGACTTGATGGTTTAGAAAGTCCCTCATATTACATGGTTTTGGTAAAACAAAAGGAGATCCAAAGGAAATCTGACAGAGAAATCTAGAGGTGTATGGGGGCCCTAGTATGAACATCAGCAGTGAGATCGGGTAGTCCCAACGCCCATGCAATTGCTTATAAAGGAAACATACGGTACTAACAGGGTGTCATAATATCCGTGCTGGGCGCTTCATCTTTATTACAAAAATTGCTGCACAAGTACCACCTCTTTCTTCATGGCATCCGGATCATGGACTTCAGGCATCAGGGTAGGAAAGGTCAAATCCAAACTTCACCACTGAAGCTACCAGAGGAACCAGCAAGTACATCAGCCACACTGTCCATATATTACAAATGTATTTATCTCTGGCTTGGAAAGTAGTTATTGATCTACAGCAGCATTTAAGCCACAGTTGCTTACTGAAGGTAGACCCGAAAGCTCATGTAATTTCTAATTTATTAACAATTCACAATTTCAGTAAGACTTTCCTAAACGGCATGCATGTTTCAGGTAAGCTTAACGCTATGTTGCCAGCGGCCGTGATTATTTTCCTCTAATCGCGGCCATAGACATGAATGGAGGCGATTTGCGATCGTGTGTGCAAGCGATCACAAATCGCAGGCATTCATTCTCTATGGAGGAATTTTTTTTATAATGGTGGCGTTTTTTTTTTTAAATAGCCTGGCCTGCCTTTTTCTAATACCCGGTTTCCCCATAAATAAGACAGTGTGTTATATAAATTTTTGCTCCCAAAGATGCACTACGTCTTATTTTCAGGGGATGTCTTATATTTCCATGAAGAATCCCCCCCCCCCCCCACACAGGAGGGATCAGAGGGGGCAATCAAAATGACACAGGAGGATGAGAAGGTGGGGGTCCCTTTTACCTCAGTCACACCTTTCACTCAGGGCATTCATTCAGATTCGGCAGAGCAGCAGCCTTGTACAGGGCTAGCCCCTCACTTCCTGTCTGCTTGCTCCGGTCACTTTCCATTACCTTCTGGGCGTTACACGTTTTTTTTATAACATGATCAGCCGTGATCTATGATCAGTCATAACTCCGGCGTCACTGGAGCCGCCGAAGTTATGCTGAAAAAAGGTGACGTCCCTCCGTTTACATGGCGGTCTATGGCGCCGCCTACCCCTGCGCATCACTGGTGCGGACAGGTGAGTCTCCCACTTGTTAACTCGGGCCAAACACCCAGAGGGTTAATGTCTACTCCCATTAAATGTGGCCATTCATTTGCCAAGATCTGGAACATGCGGGGGCGCCTTATATTTCCAGAAGCGGCAGAACTGTATGGGTGCCTTATTTTCGGGGAAACATGGTAGAACCATGTGGTATGAGAAGCTTTCTAATCCTTCCAATCACTCTGTATTATAACAGGGGAGGACCCGGCCCTACATAGCAGTGATTTTTACCTTCCAATCACAATGTATTCTATCAGGGAAGACCTGGCACTACATAGCAGTGATATATACCTACCAATCACTATGTATTCTATCAGGAAGGCAGCTATACTAAATACTTGTTGGTAGTTAATAATAATAGTTAATGGAAATTGTATGGAGTGATCAAAGGGGGGGGGGGCGGGGGGTCTTAAGTTAGCTAGTTAAAAATCATTTAAAAAGATTTGGGGGTGTTATATATATATATGTTGGGTGGTTGGGGGCAGTTGTTCTGGTCCACAGCTTTGAGCAGAACCACCTCAGACATTCAGTTAAATGACAGCACAGCATGTCCCGTGTGTTTGATAATGATCTGTGACCGAAACTACTAAAGCCAAACATCAGCTTTACATCCAATTACAAATGGTAGTTTTCAGAGTGAAAATGTTCATCAAGATATAACATTCATCAAGATCACAATGTGTTAATGTGCCAGCAAGTATTCATGCATGATCTAAGACCTTTGACCAAATTCAATTCTAGCCACTTAAATGCCCAAGATGACCTTCCATACATTACAGTCTCCACGTGGCGCTAGGCAGCGTGAATGCCACGTCAAAGCACTGCACGGTGACTGCAACACATGACATTTAATGCTTTATACTTGGATGGGAATGAGGCTGCAATTGGATAATGTAAAACAAATGCCCTATTTTCCATACATATAGCAATAGTATAATACCATCGTAAATGTTATTTGTGGAAGGAACAAAACCCAAAACACAAGATGACTGGCATGCGGTCAGTGTAGGACATCTGACAGCAACTTGGACTTCAAAGGAGATTGTGCATTACTGGAGGCCAGAGGACAGTGAGTACGGGTGGAAGCATCTGTGGGAGTGATATGAATGTTGAAGAACCTGGGATGCCCCAGTGTTCCATTCATACTCCTTGCCCCATCGAGTACAGATTCCCCCCTGATATTATCTTTGGTCCCTTGAGGGCTTATCCCCACACTCGAATTTGGTTTTAAACCGCTGGTGGCCATCTCCATTGTTTTTAATGGGGCTGTCCCCACTTGCGTGGCTGCCCGCGGTTGCGGCTTGAAACGTGGGCACCCGCGTTTTGGCCGCCAGCAGCTACATGGACATGTAGTTAGCCACTAACAGCGGCCGATACCACTATAGACCTTTTACAGGCCAGCTTCGACTGTGGGGACAAGCCCTTACACAGGCACTGCTGGACACCTATCTCACACCATTGTCTACAGACTGAAGGAGAGACTAAAGCTAGCCACACACCTTTAGATCTCTCTGTCAGATATCCTTTAGATCTACCAACAACTATGTGATCGAACACAGGTAGACTTGATGGTTTAGAAAGTCCCTCATATTACATGGTTTTGGTAAAACAAAAGGAGATCTAAAGGAAATCTGACAGAGAAATCTAAAGGTGTATGGGGGCCCTTTATCGGAAAAAGATGCTTATGGAAGCACCAGCACTTTATATGGACAAATTAAATTTTACAACATATGCTCCAAATCCCCGAAGAAGTCCTATGAACGGGACGAAACAGTATAATACCATCTCTGCCCAAGTTTGAATTGTTTACAATAAGGCAGGACCTGCTTGATAAATTTGGATAATTATATGAAATATGGATTGTTCTGGATCCCAAGATGTAGATTTCCATTCATGAAAATCCATTCATATTCTGGAACATCCATCTAACTGGTATAATCACTACAATACAAAAAAAGACAAGATGTACAATTTTGTATTAGATGATGAAAAATATATAGATTCATTAATAGTGTAGAATTACACTAGAATTTTCCTCTTCTCTAAAGTTTAGGCCATAGGTGTCAAACTTGGCCCACCAAGTAGATATTTTTTGACCTGCAGAAGATCTGTGAGATCTGCCTTCTTGGCAGCCAGCCCAACAGCTACACTCGCCGTCCCCCCATCCTCCCACTCTGGAAGTAGAGAACTAGAGACCTTGCTGCTCAGCGTTTCAGTGATGTGAGAGTAAGCACCCCCTGTATACACAGAGATGGGGGCACACATGAACTATACACACAGTATGCATAGGGATGGGGGCACACATGAACTATACACACAGTATGCATAGGGATGGGGTTCATACATGAACTACACACTGTATAGATTATTTGTAGTCTGTGTGATCCCATCCCTATGTGTACAGTGAGTGTGTAAGTCCAGGGGTGGCAAACTCTGACCCATGAGTCAAAAATTGCCCACTTTCTATTAACCAAAAGCAGACTATGAACATCCTCATCTGTGATGTCCATGGCTTTCCTTTTTATCTCTTTGCTTTTCTTTCTTTCAGCCATCTAGTCACACATCTAGTCCAGAGGTGGGCAAAATAAGGCCCTGATCCAGCCCTTCTAGCTTTGTTTTGCGGCCCTTTGTCACCTTGTTGACAAGATTGAGTGCACATAATGCCTAGAGGTGTCCAAATGTTCCCTTGGGGACGATGCAGTAACATGATCATGTGGGCACATCCTCATGGTGACAACAGGCAGTCTAGGAATTATCTCTGCTCATTGCAAGGAATGATCATTTTTTTTGAAGTGCAGGAAATTAAACACACACAATAAAGTCCCTGCATACATGCTAATTACACATCACCGCCATCATTAGTGATGCTGCGATACATGGAATTGGCACACCTATGGCGGGTCCGCCATAACAAGCTCTTGGTCCAGCACTTTATCTAATTTAAGAATCCAATGTGACCCACAAGTCAGAAAGCTTGCCCACCCCTGAGCTAGTCCCTAGTCATAATTTTGCCAACCCATCCATGTCTGTGTTCTTAAATCTGTGACCTGCTGTATTTCACAGAAAACACAGGAATAAGCATAGCAGCTTTGTAATCTGTTATGGTTGAATGTTTTGACGTTCTGTCTCAGTGCCCGACCTAATAACCACTATTATAGGTAAAACACACATAGAAGGTAAGTCTTCACTTCCTGACCGTATTACCGAAGCAATAGAATGCTTATAGATGTAGATATTGACAAAGCAGGACTAAAGCTGGGCATACACAGCTCAGTGTAGAAACAGATTCAAGCGAGCTCACAGCACCCGATGTTGCTAGAATCTATTACAAGATTAGAGCCATCCAGGCTTCCTTCAAGCAGGATCAATTAATTCTGCTCGAAAGAGCTCGGCCAAACAGGTTTCCAGCATGTTGGAAAACCTTGGTCCAAATCCATAACTTTCATGTAGTGGATGGGCTGGCAGCTGCAGAAGGGCTGTGGCTCAATATCAGGCAAGCTCATTCACAAAGCAATGACATCATCGCACCATGGACGGGCTTGCTCGATCTGCCGGCTTCCTCAAGACGTGTATGCCATGCTTAAGCTTTGCTGCTACAATGGCCTCTATCATCATTACTCACTTATCTGTCAACAGGAAAAAAATGTTTAAGATTTAAGTAATATGTTGCCACTTTACTAATAATAAATCATAGCCACCACACAGGTAACTCATGTTAAGCATAGTCACTTTACCATTTAACATCTCTTCTAGCACAGAATACAATACAGAAGGTCTTTGCACAAATACATGACTTAAGCCCCCCATACACCTTTAGATCATTCCATACAACTTCCTTCAGATCTACCAACAACTATGTAGTTCCGGGTCCTCCCTGATAGAATACATAGTGATTGGAAGGTTTAGAAAGGTCCAGGGAGGCCTCTATACTACATAGTTTTTGGAAGATCTAAAGGGCATTGTATGGCGTGATCTAAAGGTGTATGGGGGGCTTAAAGTATAACCCTGCAGTAGTTTTCTGACAAATTGCAAAAAAAGCATAGTCCCAACGCATTTTGTGGGTCTCCGCTCCATCAGGGGATGCCTTTAGTAAGTATACAGTGATACTTTTATAAATCAAAAACAATCACACACATTTAATAAAAGTTGTCAGTTTGATGGATCAACTGCAGCAACAAGCATGATTGGGGGCACCAGAGAAAACGGAGGGTTCTCGTATCACAGATGTAAGTCCCATTGTATCACAACTAAGGCAGTGAATAAGGTTAACACTGCTTTATAACTATTATTAAAATTACAGGTGGTTTGTGAATATTGTCCTTCCTGTGTTATAGTAATTCAACTTAAAAGGTGAAACTAATATGAAATAGACTGATTACATCACCTGTATTTCACGTAAAGGTATATCAGACCACCCAGGGTCTCAGACCTCAGACCATTGACGCGTTCACTACTCTCAGACCTCTATCTAAACTGCAAGGTTTAAGCTGGCCATACACCTTTAGATCTCTCTGTCAGATATCCTTTAGATCTACCAACAACTATGTAGTATTGGGTTCTCTGTGATAGAACACAGGTAGACTGTAAGAGAAATTAAAAACAAAAGTAAAAGAAAAAAAGTTTTTAGCGTTTGATGTATTAATTACTCAGCTTTACTACAAGTACTCTAAAACTAGCCATAGACGCATAAACTTTTTGCATAATCAACGATAGATTCGATCAGTATATTCATTATTTTAATTGAATATCGATTGTGCCTATATCGAAGTATACCTCCAATTTTCCTGCGACCGAACAAAACATTGTTCGATTTTAGTAACAGGAAATAGCTTCATTCAAATTTATTAGATCGAACAAAAACGATCAAATTAAATAATTTGACATGTTTGATTTACATTCGATGGTTACCAATCGATCAAAATTTACCAACATGTCCGATAACTTTAGATGGTTTTTTTATGTTCGATATCGATCAAATTAACAAGTTGTTCTGTACTCGATTTTCATTCAATCAAATTACCATATTGAACCGTGTATGGCCTTCTTAAGCTTGAAGCAAAAAAGGTCTACAAAAATAACTCCAAGGGTATGTTTCCATGGCGCAGAGGGCTCCATCCACACCCCCTGCACTAAGCGCATTCCTCGACGGGGATGTAGGCGGAGCCCATCCAGACACCCACCTACCACATTGGCTGTCTCCACGGCATCTGCTGGTCAGAAGGTTAACATAGTGCAGTAAGTCAACCTCTGGCCAGTGGACCGGCTCAACGCAGTGGAAACAGCCGGTGTGGTAGGCAGGTATCTGCAGGGCTCATCCCCATCAAGAAATGCGCTTAGCACAGGTGTCGACAGAGTCCTCCACTCCGTGGAAACATACCCTTACCTTAAAATGCAAGTGAGCTGTCCTACCTATTTACATACATGACAAGAATGACAGGAATGACAGACATGCCTGGAGAGAACTGTAATAGTTCTGTAGAAGTAAAACAAAGAATTACTGGAACCGTGGTGAGCATAGACGAAGAACAAGCAAGCCTACTACAGCAATCCTCCATCATTTAAAAGGGAGTCAAACATAACACAAAGGATCTCATTAAAGGGATGACACCTGACTAGTCTAAACAGATGGAGTCTGCAGATAAATGCCAGCACAGCCCTTTCCTACCCAGGAAAGTCACCCGCCGCTTGGATTACCAAACCCATTATTTACTATTAGTCACAAAACAAACAGGCTGCAGTCATTTCCCTGAAATTCACAAATGTTATATGCTGCCTTTCTTGTGCTTCACTACTTTACTCGCTACATATAGCATTATTGTTACATCTATCAAGGGTTAAGTCAAATGCTGCATTTTCTATCTAAACACATGGTAAGAAGAAAGATTTGAATAGAGAACCTCACTTTCATCAAAGCGCTTCATGTCGGAGCACAAACCCAGAAACGGCATAACTATACAGGGAGTGCAGAATTATTAGGCAAATTAGTTTTGACCACATCATCCTCTTTATGCATGTTGTCTTACTCCAAGCTGTATAGGCTCGAGCTTTTTGTTTTTCCACAGTGCCACCCCACATCTCTTTTGTACTCTCACATTGCACCCACTCTCTTTTTGTACTCGTTCGCAATTGTACCCGCAATCTATTTTGTGCTCTCGCATTGCACCAGCCATTTCTATTTGTACTCTCACTTTGCACACACCACATCTCTTTGTACACTTGTATTGCACCAACATCTTCTTTTGTACTTCTCACATGCAACCCGGCATTCTTTGTACTTCTCGCATGACCCACATCTATTTTGTACCTCTGCATTGGCACCCAACATATCCTTTTGTACTCTCGCAATTGCACCCACATCTCTTTGTACTCTCGCATCACACCACATCTACTTTGTACTCTCGCATTGCAACCCACATCTCTTTTTGTACTTACTCACATGCACCCACACTCTTTGTACTTCGCATTGCACCCACCCTCTTTTGTACTCTCAATTGCACCCACATCTCTTTTGTCTCTCGGCCATTGCCCCCCCACCCTCTCTTTTGTACTCTCACATTGCCCCACCCCCCCCCCACCTTTCCCCTCTTTTTTACTTTCTCACCATTTGCCCCCACCATCTCTTTTTGTAACTCTTTCGCATTGCACAATGTGGCTGTAGTGCAATTTCTGTCTGATAACGGACAGCCAGTGTTAAATGCTACGCACACCCTAAGCGTGTCCCGTTACTGTGAATTAAACCTAGCGTTTTCACTGGCTTGCACCTCCTTATAACTTGTGCGCTGCACCTGCAAAAACTTGCATGTAGCGGTGCTTGCGTAGTCCGTTACACATACACAAAAAACGTGGAGCTAGGTGAATGTTCTCCATAGTGTGGTTCCTGACCCGGAATAGCTGCAAAGCTGTATAGAGAAATCACCGCAGCTTTTCTAGGGGATGATGTTTTTTAGATCTGGTTCATCTCAGTTTGTTTTTCAAAACACCACAGATTAAGTGCCTCAAGACCATCTTTCTCGATCCCCATGGGGCGATCATGAGGAAATAAAATTCAGGGGATTGGGTCCCTCATATTGACCCCGTATTGGTTTGGATTATAAACTATTGTTGTCACATGGGTAATACCAGGAGATACCACTACGAACTCTGTCGGGTTTCATGGAATCCTTCTAAGTATTCCAGCTCTACACCTGTATATTATCGAATAAAAAGTCTAGGTCACGTCAAAAATCCCCTTTCTGTGGGGTAGGGCCACCACACACTTGTAAATTGATTGCATAGGAGTGTACGGGAGTGCAGAATTATAGGCAAGTGGTATTTGAGGAATAAATTTATTATTGAACAACAAACCATGTTTCTCAATGAACCCAAAAAACTCATTAATATCAAAGCAATATTTTGGAAAGGTAGTTTTAGTTTCTTTTTAGTTTTAAGCTTATTTAGGGATAAATTCTGTGTGTGCAGGTTAACTATTAACTGTGCATAATTATTTAGCAACTTAACAAAAAAAAAATTTATACCATTCAATTATTATTTTACCAGTGAAACCAAAAAAACATATCAACATCACAAATACATTTCTGACATTAAAAAAACAACAAAAAACAAAAAAACACAATCAGTGACCAATTATAAGCCACTTTCTTGCAAGGACACTCAAAAGCGCCATCCATGATTATGACAGTGTTTTGATCTCACCATAAATACAATTGCGTGCAGCAGACAAACCACAGGCCTCCCAGACCCACTGTTCAGGAGAGCTGTGAATTTTTCCCTCCTTGTAACATCACACATTGATGATGGACCACAGGTTTCCAATGGGGTCAGATCAGGTCAACAAAGGAGGCCATGTCATTATTTTCTTCTTTTATACCCTTCTTGCCAGCCAATATTGGATACTTGGACGCTTGTTGATGAGCATTGTCCTGCATGAAAAATCATGTTTTTTTGAAGGATGCAGACTTCTTCCTGTACCACTGCTTGAAGAAGGTGTTCTTCCAGAAAACACTGGCCAGTAGGAATGGAGTTGAGCTTGACCCATCCTCAACCGAAAAAGGCCCACAAGTCATCTTTGATGGATACCAGCCCAAAACCAGTACTCACCTCCACCACCTGCTGGCGGTCTGAGGTTGGACTGGAGCTCTATGGCCCTTTACCAATCCAGCAACGTGGCCCATCCTTCTGGGCCCATTCAAGAACTCACTCTTTTTCATTTCATCCGTCATCAAACCAGTTATGAAAGAAATCCAACGGTCTTATGCGATGAGTATGTCTGTGCTTGCCACTGTTTCCCCGAGTACGTTGATATAGATGTGTTCTATGCTGTATTTTTCCCTTCCTTCGGCGCCTCGTGTCCTCCCTGTTCCCCCATCTATTTTGCGAGGTCGGTGGTCGTACTTTTCAAGGCCTTCTCTCCCGTATTCTGAGTATTTTGCAACACCTTGTGCTTTTTGGGCAACTCCCAGTGGATTCGGTTGCCAAGCTCTGAAATATGGCCCAAAAACTGTGTGGCAAGTGGCCAATTCTTGGGCGCTTGCAATCGCTTGACTTTCTCCAGTTCTCAGTTTCATGGGCAGTAGTTTTGTGCCTGTGTTGTTCCACACGGCTTCTTGGCGGACCGTTAGTTGGACTAATTTGTTGGAAATTGTGAAAAGCTTTGATTGGTTCGATGATCACGGCTTCAGAAGCTTTGCAATTTTAAGAGTGGCTGCATCCCCTCTTCTGCAAGATTTTCTCACTTATTTTTGACTTTTCTAGCCTGTTAAAGTCCTTCTTTTAACCCATTTGCCAAAAGGAAGGAAGGTTTGCCTAAATAATTATGCCACACCCTCAATTCATAGGGGTGTTGATGTCATTAGGACCCAAACCTCTTCTCATTAACAGAGATGCACATCACCTAATATGCTTAGTTGGTAGTAGG
>CM070034.1:40055672-40071681 GCA_036250615.1 Ptychadena robeensis | reverse complement strand
CCCGGGCTGTGACATCATCAGGACACGAGTGCCGATCACGGAAATAGCCGGAGACATCGGGAGCGTTTCTGCTAGCGGGATCCACTTTTGAACTGGATTATAGAAAGAAATTTCTCTGATCCAGTCCAAAAGAAAAAAAAAATTTTCTGTAAGACCGGGTCCCGCCTCCGTGATGTCACGGAGGAAGATCGAGATGGCGGCCAGACCAGGTGAGCTCCCATGCTGTTCCCGAGCATATCGCTAATCACAGCGTCCCTTTGCCGGAACTGGGTTCGGGCATATCGCTAGGGAGGTTAATGGTAACTTTTTCCAAAATGCAGTTAAATCGTACTGGCCATGTCTTTGGTAGGCGCCCCATTCATTTTCCCGGCCACCGTATTCTAATAATTGGAAAATGCATTTAGCAAAGACACAGGCGCTACAATTTTTTACACGATTCAGCAAAATTCTTTTTTCCTTACATGGCCGCTATATGTGCGAATGGTGATACCTTGTCTGTGACTGGTCAGTGTAGATAACCTACCTGTGAGGGGTCAGTGAGGATGGTATTTACAGACTCCATAACAGTAGATGGCTCAGGATGGGGCTTTTTTTTTCAACTTTCAAGACTGATGTTAAAATTAAAAATTTACTAAAAAACTAAAAAATCCATGAAATCTGAATCGACGGATTCTCGGCTGTAGTAGAATGGGGTCGTTAAATACCTCACACTGATGGTTCAGTTGACAACTTGAATGTCTAATGTAATGTGAAGATCAAAGCCTTCTGAAAAAAAGGTTCGACTGCCTAGCAATACATCTGATACACAAGATTTTCATGGCGGTCAGGAGAACAAGCCCATGGTGTTCAGCGATGTTTAGTTGATAAATGGACACAGCTTTTTTTAACCAAAATAAGAAATTATTTAGATTTAAGCTGGCCACACACGGGTGTGCAATTGGCCAGCGATCAATTACAGCGTGGTGACATCGGTTTCTGGGTCTGTGCTTTCCCCAGCTGGAGAAGCAGCCCGCCTCCCCATCTCTTCTGGCAGAGCTAAGCCCGTGTTGGTCACGCCCCTTCACACACATCAAAAGCAGCTAGCTGTGCAGCTCAGCTGTCAGCCTGTCCATTACATTGGATGGGAACAGCGCTGTCCCTATTCAATGTTATAGATTTCAACCAAGGTTTTCCATGTTTGAAACCTGTTTGGTCGAGTTCCTTCGAGCAGGATCCTGCTAGAAGGAACCGTGGATGGGTCAGATGAAGAAACGAAGTAGAGGAACATCGGGAGCTGTGATCGTGCATGGCCCCCGATGTTCCTCTAATCTGTTACTTCATTGAGCCGTGTGTGGCTAGCTTTACTTGAAGTATCTCCTCTCAAATCAGTCCCAGATTGCATTTGTGATGCTCATGACATGACAAGAAATTAATTCGAAGGTTCAGTTGCCAGAATTCATTTGAGCTGAAAATAAGAGCAAATGGTCAGTAACCAGACTAGGTGGTTGAGAAAATTGCTTACGTATATTTGGGGTCACTATATTGGTCCCGGAGATTGCCAGTACTTGTAAAACGGTTCTTAGAAATAGTTGCATGCATAATGTTAAGTAGAGAACACACGCATAGATATGAGCCAGAACAATGGCCTATTCGCGCACCCTGCACATTCACGGCCATCTATCTGCCCCATATCTAATGTGGCCATCCCAGATTTCGAGCAGGATCAATCCCGATATCCAGGATATTGGACATGACCGTAAACCACAGTCAATGTCCATTACTTTGCATGGGGATCGCGGATTTAGGCTGTTTCCATGGCACTATTGGGTCGGTTGGCCCGCCCTGCGGAGCCGCCCCCCTGACAGAGCTGACCCACATTACCTGTCTGCAGCAGCGGCTGTGGTACTGCACTACACAGACTGGTGCAGGGGGATGCGATTGCCGCAGGGGGAGCAGACGGACCAGATCGCACAATGGAAATCTAGCCAAAGTCAGAATTTGGGGCTAAAAAACAGATTACAGTGCACATGGAATTCGTTTATGTTTGGCGGACATTAACTTCCATAAACAAAATGTCAAAGTAATACCCAGGAAGCTGAACAAGCACGTTACAACTGTGGTTTAAAAAGAACCCCCAAACTAGTAATATTCTTTATACACCATAAGGCCAACTCTGTACAGACATAGACTCCAGTGCTTTTTGGCTTTAGCATACCTCTTCATGAAGATGATTATATACATCAGGAACTAAAAAAAGGCTGCTAAAGCCATTTTATGTAACAGAGCATGTGGTAGAACCAGCCTAGCCAGTTTGTGGGGGAGAATGTACATTAATATAGGAACCATAAAAAACAACAACATTTAAATAACTTATCCAAGCAAAGTTTGAAATAGGAGGCCAAGCCGCTTTGCATGACCTCTCCAGAATTCACACAACTTTTATTTATTTGACACTGCAGATAATGTAGAAAGTACAAGACTCAATGGCAGGTAGATGATAATGTGAGATCTTTCCGAAAATAAGGATCCAGTGGCTCACACAACCTTACATTAGTAAACTGGCCCTTTAGGTTTTGTCATCACTTCAGTGATCGCCTGCGATCCTAATCACGGTGATTGCGCCCATGTATTTGATAGGCTCATGCCCATAACTAAGTGGCTCACCGCGTTTTTGATTGTGGCCATCATGCCTGATCGCGGCCATAGACCTGAATGGTGTTTTTTTTTTTTAATGTGTCATGATTCATTGATTTTTAACTGTGCTCATTCAGTCTCTATGGGCGTGATCAGGGGCGATCGGGGCAGGGTTGGGCCAGATTTCCTGTCCCACCACCCCACTAATCTAATGCTAAAGTGGGGAGAAGCCTTTAAACCTAAACTAAAAATTATATTGAACCTCCCTGGCATTATGCATGAACTCAGTATACTTTTTTTGTTCTTCGAATTGTCCCGTGCCAGGATAAGGCACAATTGCCTGTGGTCCGCAAACCTGCAGGCTCATGGATTCCTTCTGGCCCGAGTCATTGGTGACGCCAAAGGGGAGGCGCCATAGACCTCAATGATTTCCTGGCCCACATCACCAGCGCCTTATTAATGTCGGCATTGTGGGGATCACGATGGAGTACGGCGGCTTTTCGCGCCTTTTTTTGTTGAAGAGCCCGTAATGACAGGGAGGTTAATACCTTATAGCAGCATGAGCTTGTTTGTAACACATGGATTTCAGTGTAGTAAACAAAAACAGACCAACAGGTAAATGATCCTCTTCCCATTATCATGAGTGTTGTAGTTTTCTGGAACCAGAGAATGCAGCAAATGAAAAAAGAAACCTGCTCTATGTACAGAAACTGGATTTTTTTTAGTTTTTAATGAACTTGTAAACAAACAAAAATAGTTCAAAATAAAAACAAAGATATCCCAGATCATGTTTACAGTGATTACATTTTCTAAGCCACTTAAACAAGCTTTTAAGTTTTAAGATGTTAACTAGATTTGTGACAAAAAAAATGCTGCAGCTTGCTTTGTACAAGTTAAATTTCCCATTTCCTAAAGACTAGATTTGCTAAGGATTATTTCATCAGGTCTGCAATGAAGGAGTCATCCTTTGACTTAAAAACAAGGAAAAGCTCAGTCATATGATCTGCTTAAAATTGCAATCTTTGGTTAAATTAGGGACATTTATTGGTTTCAGATTATCAAGAATTGGCGGCTTGCTGTGGATGTAACCTGCGAAATCCAAGACTTGTGCGCCAGTGCGTCCTAATAACCTGGAGCCACGCGGTCGCCATAACAACCATACAAAGTGACAAACATTTGGAAACAAAGTCTAGTTACTCATTCACTGCAGGACACCCATGTGTCAGAGGGTAGGCCAGACAGTGCAACGGCTAAGAATGTTGAAGTGTACAACTTAAAAAACAAAATAGTATATAGGAAGGAACAATAGAGAGCTGTGATTCTTTGTGACGCAGGTCAGCGCAACTGTCTCTAGGAAACCACTTCACGTTGTTGTTGTTGTTGTTCTTCTGAAGTAATAGAAGTAAGCTGTGTTAAGGTTCGAGAGGTTAACCATAAGGGGGAAAAAAAAACCAAATTGGCATATGCACAATTTCTTCCACCACTGTCAACCGCCGGATAACTGAACCACCTGTCCCACTCTTTCATGAGGGAAAAAAATTGCAATAAAAAAAAACTGGACACCATGTTTCACTATTCTCAGTGATATTCACAATTATTAACAGCAGCTACAAGTCGGCACGTCGCACGCCGCTAGTAACCAGTTTAGACTGAAATTAAGTTCCGTATTACACCAAGTAAATGGTCTCCCACAACAACTGCCAAGTGTACATATGAACTAAAAATCTCTAGGTTTTAAGGGAGTGATGGGTCCAGCTCGTGCCAGGATCTGCGATGTCAGCTCCTTTTATTTTTAATTCAAAATCCTGTTGGAAAGAGGAACAGAGGCACCAGTTTTACTAATTCATAGGAGGAAAAAGGGACACATAAAATGAATATCACAAGCAAGACCAAAACCGCATTGTGTGGAAGCCAGTGTGTGCGCTGGTAAACTGGCAAGGTATATGAGCTTCACAGAACAGGGACCAAGGCAATAAACCCCACTTCATGGTCAGATTATTAAACATGGTCTGTAGAAAACACGCTGGTAGTAACACATCTTCCTAAGGACCCTTTCACACTACAAACGCTGTAGTGTGCTGGTAATGGACGTGCTAGTGCTACTGCATTCGTATAGGCTATGTTTCTATAGCGTTACAGGCTCCATCGTCCCCCCACTGCGCTAAGCGCATTCCTTCATGGGGATTTTAACAGAGCCTATATTACCTGCCTGCCGCACTGACAGTTTACACGGCGTGGAGCACTACGTGAACCTTCAAGCCGATAGCCTCATAGATCTGAATGGATGTGGTTAAAAATTGTGCGTCATTTTAATCCCACCCATTCACTATATAAGCGCGATCAGACAGGGTGAGGAGGAGACAGAGCAAGATCGCTGGGTTCTCTCTCCCGCAGATCTGTGCACCTTCTGTTCTGCACCTGCGACGTGGCTAGTGTAGAATGGCCCTAAAATGCACAGTATTGGCAAATGATTTAGACGGCTTCTGCATCTCATGTCAGGTTCTAGATTTAGAATGCCCTGCTTAATAACAAATGTGCCAACTGCTGCAAATCCAAAAACTGCTTTCCCAAAATCTAGTAACCAGGGTACTTTCTGACATACGCAGGTTAAAGGTCAGATACATGGCCTGCTGTAATGCTGACACAATGGCCTTCATCCAGCATGGAAGTCAGTACATGGCAGCCTCATGAAAGTTCATAAATAGCTCCTAGAATTTCTCTCAAACAATGGTCTGCAATAAACCACAAACTCCTACACATAATGATTGGTTACATGACAAACTCTACACATTGATGAATGTAAACTCTGGTAACGTAGAAGAGAAGATCTAGAAAATGATTCTTACCAACTACAATTGTTATATTGCTCCAACTTTTGTATTAAAAAAGAAACCTCCACCACACTGATAGTCATACTTCCCTATAGAGGGTGTACTTCCCAATGTAATATTCAACAAAGGCAACATTTTACACAGGCCTGTGGGGATGGGTGATTGAATTAACTCCATTCATAAAGAAATAAATGGAGTTCTTAATTGTACTTCTATAACTAACCTCAACTGAATCTCAATAGAGACCATTACCACCTAATACACTGCAATGCTGGAAGAGTAACAGGCTGACTGTAGGTACATTTCCTCAGCATTAATAATACAGGAAAGCATTGTCTGCACACATGGACACAGGGCCAACAAAACAAAGTAACTAGGATACTCTGACCCAACATCAGTGGACAGCTAACATATGGTGGAGTCACAGCAAATATGCCCTGGAATCAAATGATCATCATCAGTTATCGCTGCCCAAGTACCCAGCATCAAACCATTGCATTCTAAAGCTTCAACTCACTTTGAAGTAATGAACCATGCCTGAGGCTCTAGATGTCATGGAATAAGCATTGCACAAGCGGCAGTAAACACTTGGTATGAATGGCAGGGGATTCCAAACAGAACTCTGACTAAATCCCCCCCCCCCCCCTACACCTTGGAATCGTTTCATACAATTTCCAACAACTATGTAGCGCCGGGTCCTCCCTGATAGAATACATAGTGATTGGAAGGGTTAGAAAGGTCCTCATATTACATGGTTTTGTATTTGAACAAAAGTTGAAATAGAAATTGTATGGTAAGATTGTAAGCTGTATGGGGGTTAGGCAAGAATCTGTATCCATTAAAATTTTAATTCTTTATGCGGATTACATTGCTAGGGATGATCTTTAACCTTCTGGGAGTTATGCCCGAACCCAGTATGGTCAGTTTGTGCTTAGTTAAAACTGTGCCCACAACGGGATCAGGCATAATCGCCCGTGCTCTGCGAGCCCACTATGATTCTGCATCGCTGCAGGTTCACAGATCTCTTCTGATATTCACATCACAGATGACGCGGTGCCGGAAGAGATCTGTGAGCCAGCAACGATGCGGCACCATACATCTCCATGTTAATGGAGGGAGCGTTGCTTTTCCACCCCACATTGCAGGCAGAGATATGTACAGGGGAGGGCGAGGAAGCACAGCAGAGTACACAGATCTCCCATGTGGCGCCGTAACGCCAGGGAGGTTAAATAAATACTATAACAAGGGAATCTAGTGCAATACCTAAATAAACTAGTTCATTGTTCAAGGCAGGCAGGAGATCATTCTAGATTTAGATGGAAACCAAATCAACTCAACAGTCCCGCATTCTATAAAAATAACCAAACACTTACACACAGGTTTAAGTAGATTGGTAGAAAACACTTTCAATAGTAAGGTATCAATGAAGCACATTTGACCACATAAACTGAGTTATTCCCCGATTAATAATTAAGCTAGCTGTAGGACAAGTCTACGCTTCCAGGCCATTTACAGTTGCTGCTGTAAAACCTGTTGACACTGGCCCCATCCTGAATAATCCCCAGCCCTGGTCTCATTGTCCAGCCTCCCTGAGTACGGACAGCTTCAGCTCGCCGGCAGTGCTGCAGACCTGTGAACAGCAACATGTTTAATAAAGATGTCCAGACCCGTTAGGTATTCATAGCCTGGAACAAGCCAACAGAGTTTCACGGAGTTCATATCTTGGTCTTGCTCAGGAAATACACATTTTAACAATGCCATGTTTAAGAAGCAACATACTTATCAAATGAGGCCAATTATTGGCCAAAAAGCCACCAAATTATGAAAGTGGAAAATCGTGACAGACCACATGTGCAGTAATCAAAGGTTTCTTGCTAGCATTACATAGTATAACTTTTATATGATAAGCCCGAGTCAGGCAACTTGCTGATGCAGAGATCTGTCAACTGGAACTTATTGTAAGCAAACTCGCCATCTGTAAAGGTTTTAGGAGTGCAGATCTATGTGTTATATCACATGTTAAATGAACAGGATGGTCTTAAGTTTCAATTAACATATGCAGCCCTCTCCCCAATAAGCACCTCCATTGGGGTTGGTTAGGTCAGGCCTTGGAAGAAAAGACATGACATCAAACTGAATCAAGTCACTGTTCTTGGTTAAGCAGGTCAGTGACAGAAGAGGAACCCTGGAGCTTAGACGTCCCAAAAGAAAGAATTCATTATTGAATCTCTGCTGATTTTCCAATGAGCTTCTAGTCTGTTTACCAACCTTTGAAAGCACATGAAGTCTGTCACAATTTTCCAGCCATTTTATTTGGTCATGAAAAGACCACCACCACCACCACCACCACCACTTCCTTACCGTGCCAAAAAGGACCTGAACTAGAAACAAATCCCTTTTGCATGAGAAGGACTAGGGTTTGGGAAGGTAGCAGAAGAGTTTATAGTAAAGTTGGAAGCTTGAATTCCCAGCAATCCTTTAAGTGTTCGCTCCAGGAATGTGAACCAAAAAGCCTTCACATGGACACCACCGGAAACTGGCTCCCACAATTGGAAAAGGGCGTTCATGTACGAAAGAGGTGCAAGTTAAGATGACCCATAATCCCAGAAGATGAGAGATTGCCATAAATAAATTGATACACAAATAAGGAAATCGGAAATTAAAGTTAGTAGTCAAATTTTCCAAGGACGTCTTTTATTGCTTTCTTTTTTTTTTTTTTTTTCTTTAATAAGCCGAATTGGTTTCAGAACACCTCCTCGATCTAACACTCTCTCAATTAGGAAGATTTCAATTGTGTCTTCTTTTCCCTAATAATTTATGGGTTCCCTGAAACGTCTCTTGGCTCTTGGCTACTAACCTTTCAAGTTACTCTTGGATTTGTCAGTTTGCTTGCCTGTGGGGGTTTGGGCTTGCTGGCCCTGCCCACTGGAGGAGGCCGCTTGCTGAGCTGCCTTCTGCTTGAGCATTGTCCAGTCAAATGTGTAGTCGTACTGATGGTTTAAGGTTCTGAAAGTGAAAAACACACATTGATTTAACATTTAAAAAGGTCAGCATTATTAATAATACAGATAATTGGACAGAATAGGCGGATCATAAAACCTTTCTGATAATCACAAAACCTTAACCTCCTGGGTGTTCTGCCCAAATTAGATCTGGTTGCATTCATTGATTACGCAACCCGAGGTAACTGCAGCCAACCTTACAGGTTATTGGCGTATATGTCGATCCTTCCGGGTCCGACCCGATTGCGTTACATATGGTGACGGCAGTCGGCACCATAGACCTCAATGCTAATAGGGGTAGTCACTTTTTCCCAGCACGATTCCAATCATGCTCAGGACCTACCGGAGAACAGAAAATCGCAGCGGCATTGAATATGCTAAGCTGCGATCGCCTGTGGCACACTAAACTAAAAATTGCACCACGTGCAAAACGCTCAGGAGGTTAAACAGTCTAATGCATTGTCTTCGCAGTCTAGTTTTTATTTTTAACTTTTCCCCACATCTCAGCCTCATCATATTGTTCAGCACCTAATTGTGCTTCAGAATTTTTATCTGGGATAGACAGGACAGATAATGAAATTGTTTTTAAAACCCCATATACTTTTTTCAACAGTCAAACACAATTCTACATTTCCATCAAAAGTTTTATTTTATATAAACACTGACCTGAACAGAATTCGGAAGAGCTGCCTCAGATACATATAATCTGGTGCCTCCTCAAAGCGCAATCCACGACAGTAATTGAGATACATAGCAAACTCTGCAGGGAATCCCTGTGCAAAGAATAGCGAGGTGTGGTCAGCCAATGAAAATTGTGACCGGTCAGAGTTTTCCAGACAGACCAAGTAACACATTTGAAAACACATCAAAAAAATTATGAATAGACCAAATCCCCATACTAAATGGCATCCCACCCTCACAAGTTAAAAGTAAATGGCTTCCATCCCAATGACCATAAGTTGTACACTTACCTTACACAAGACCTCGACAGGGGTAGACATCTTCTTTTCACTGATCTTTTCATATTTCTGTTTCTTGGTTGCAGCCTGCAGAACAGGTTTTTTCTTAGTTTTACTTAAGAAACAAGTGACTTTAACATAGCACTAAAAAGACTATTTAACTTCTTTAACACTATGAACACTTGGATATTGCTTAAGAGACTGAACAGTAGAGTGTGCGACCAAAAAGGCAAGCCCCCCTTTTTTCATTCAGTTAGGGTCACGTTATTTGCTGTGCTACATCTGATAACGTGGCCCCTTTAAATAAATGAGCTGATGTACAACTGCTGATGGGCTGATTTATAACAGCCCAGGGCATATTGTCAATAAGTCATTATGATGTTTTTATCATCAATGGATGATTCATCCGTCAAGCCGCCATTAAGTTTATGTCGACGCAGAGCTCTTTGTCAACAGTAAAGTAATGGAGGCTAGGACCAATGTATTGGGCACTCCGATTGGCTGTGGAGACATCCCTGTCATAGCCCCATTGCAGTCAATGGGCGGCTTCTGCACTGCAATAAAATCCCTGCGGACCACGCAGAGTTTTAACATATAGTGGAGTCAAAGCCTTAGTTACCAGAAACGTGCGTTCTGCCCCTGCAGCAGATCTGCATGGTTTTCTCTGGGTTAGGCATGTTTGTGAGGGTTTCATTTCAGAATGGTAAACCCTCCAGCTAGGACAGCCAGCATTAAAGATTACTTCATAAACTAGAAATACAAGGGTCTCAAGCAGCACATATAACGCTATAGGCACATGTATTCCTAAGCACCTACAAGAAGTTTGGTTTTCCCCCCCCCCCCCCAAATAAGTATTTTTAACCTCCCTAGCAGTTCAGGCACAGTTTGATCGCTGATCAAACTGTGCCTGTGCTGGGATCGGGCAAAACCGCCGTCTCTGTAGAAGAGCCGTCGACACAGGGAGCCCATCCCGGCCCATGTCTTCGGCGCCATCTGTGATGCCGAAGGGGGCGCGCTGCGCCATAGACCTCCATGTTAATGGAGGGGGCGCCGCCGGCGTCTATTTGATGTCGGAGGTGTGTAGAGGGCTGGGCGGAGAGCCAGCAAGCACAGCGGAGTACAGTGTACTCCGCCGCAATTGCCGGTAAAACAGCTTTTCATGCCATAAAAAATGGCGCGAAATGCTCAAACCGCCCAGAGGGTTAATTTACAGGGTGCTGTCTTTCAAAAATGAATATTCCAATAATGTTCCCAATTACATAGAAAATATCCACTTCAATCCCCCTTTAAAGATCTAGCATCTAATACCATGCATTTTCAAATTCTTTGCCTACCTACAATGTTACCTGCAAAAATATGGCATGACCTACCTTCAGCCCTTGCCAAGGAAGGCTAGTTCTGTTGAAATACATAAGTACATATCCTAGAGACTCCATATCATCACGACGACTGAAAACAAAAGAAAAAACAAAACACAATAAATGAACTGGGTAAGGGTAAGCATGCTTTAGTATAGAGGTGCCAATCTACATTACTTGCGGTAATAAAGTCACTGTTATACCAAATCTGGAAGTCAGAACATTCCAAAATCATTACACACCAAAAGGATATAGTAATGCATTATAATTGCCTGGCAAGACCCCTATGGGAATTCTGATACAGTACACAGCCACCCCTCCTAAAATTGAGCTTTATACGTCATCTCTACCTGAAGTATAGCGAATGAATACGAGACTGACCAGTTGATTGGTAACCATGTTTACTACTTCCCAGCTCCTACAATGTACCCAGACATTTCTTATAAGGAGAAAAGGAAAAATTCCATATTAAACACTGAATAGAGGGCCAAAACTATGCATAGCCCCCAGAGGACTGCCCCAGTTAGTTTTGGGGCGAGTCTGTATACAAGATTGTAAATTGTTGCTTGTAGTCAAAACAGATTGCAAGTAATCATAATACATTACAGTGTACCAGAATTTGTTAAATGTGGGTAAAGACCAGAGGGCTAAAGCAGCTTTTATGACAAGCCCCACTTCTGTCTGGATCAGAAGATCACTATCCCAGCAGAAAGAAAAAGAATGCTCAAACTGATCAGACTCCATGCAGACACTGGGGAACATTGGCAAACCAGTGCCACAAAACAAAGAATGCACATCAACTCAATATAAAATGTCACATTTTCCATCAGACCCACAAATTCAGACTACTCAACTATTTCATTACCTCTGCTCAATTCCTAAGTGGGCATTGATACTAGCGTAGCGGGCTGTGCCAGTCAAGTTTTTGTCTTCTCTGTATGGTATGTGTTGCCTTGTTCTGTTGTCTCTGTACTTTTTGGCCAAACCAAAGTCTATAAGGAATAACTTGAAGAAAAATATAACATGTTAGTGTATAAATAAACAAAACGAATCAAAATTAAAAAATTTAAACATGCTCTAGTCACAACACATGTCAAAACAAACAAAAAAACAAAAAACACACAAATTATGCTGCCTGATTTCTCAAAATCATTGGAAGGCAAGATTTAATGCTTTACAATCAGCAGGTTAGTGACTAATACATACAGATAATGTTTACCATATTAAAAAGGCAGTAAATCAATTTAGACTACAGCAAACAAAATGATGGCTCACATATGCCAAAACTAATGGTCAGGCATAGAGTCATGAAGACTTCCCATATGACCAAGCATGCCACATTGGGTGATCAAATTTAGAAACTGCAAATCATTTGTAGTTACTTTTTTTTTTTTATAAAACAAACTGTCAATACTATGAATACTTTCGTATAATTGGAGTTATCTAGGTTGCATGGTTTAAACCCCTGAGCCTAGGCAAGGCTTTTTTTCTATATTCAAAGTAAATAAACGCAAAAGAATCTTGGTGCCCCATTTGGTCTCCCCATAACACCTCAAGATCAAAGCCTAAGGATTCTGTCAACATTTGAAGAACATCTAGGTCATGCAAAGACTGAACCTATACTAGATTACTGCAGCAATGTACGCACAGGGAACAACCCCATCAGATCTTCTAATAAACACCACAAACACAAGCTTGGCCTTTCTTCCATCCAAGAGATCACCAAATGCTGGGCTACAAACAGCATCATACCAACAACTCAAATACATGACAACCTGAAGTTGTCTTTAAACCAAAAAATAAATGGTACATCATCAAAATAACATGCAGAAGATTGCAATGAATTTACAGTACTCCGCAGCCGGCTGGCCACACAATACCCACCCCAAAAAACCCCCAAAACAATTACCAGGCAGGCCGTTCACCCGCCAAAATCCATTCAATTACACATAACTATTCCAATGTCATCATACTAATAACATGTCATAACACTAATTTGTACATAATTCTCCCACATTAAGGCAAAAACATTTCCAGACTAGAACTGAAAAACACACAACATACTAGATGTTCAATATCACAGCCCAAAGACACATAACTACTGAAAAATAGAACATTGGTGACTGTAGTATAAAGAATGGAAAACATCCAGCAGTAACATACAGGTGCCACTTTGGGGTTTTGACAAAAGCATTTAATACTAAACATTACAACAAAGGTGCCAGAGGGACTAAGATACTGGCACAGGGCAGCAAAGTACATGGTGGCTGGAGTCCTAAAAAGGACAGAAAATGGTTTACAGTTTCCTCATCCCAGAAGCATGCTCTTATGCTAGTTGCACAATAAAAAAAAAAAATAAAAAAAAAAAGCAAAACCGATGGAAATCAAAAAAAAGGTACGCAAACATTCAGCACTGAGTAAAGAAAAGGCCAAGAAAATTTCTTAGTAATGTTACATGTTTGCCAAGTATGTCTGAATAATGCCAACATAAGAGGTGCTTGTGCAAGGCCTGGATTGTTTGGTTAAAATAAGGCGAAGGGAAAAACCAAGGATAAGAAAAGCACATGAATTTGGGGTGGAAGTTGGAATAGGAGACAGTTTTCAGACCTGGTTTAATCCTGAGAAAGATGGGTCCTGAGAAGTACTAACAGTCATGCTTCTTTTCCTCTTCCCCACTGGAGATTCGAAACACTGAACAGACAATAGAGGGTGGCAGTGCATCAAACAGTATTGCTCACAATGCAACAATGGTCGGCGCAGACAGGCAACACCGAGGCGATTTTTATAAAAATTTAAAAATAAAAATAAATTAAAAAAAAAATAACAGGGGAGTCAAATGCCATCCTCTTTCCACCTGGCAGCTATGGGTCACTAAATTTGGGTTCCAAATTTCAATTAAATATGTGATTTAAGAAAAGGCTATTTAAGGTCATGATACTGTCAACTTGCTGGTTGCCAGTTGGCAAGGCCCAACTGGCAAAAGGAGGAACGGAACACACCTTAGGTCTTTCATAGCAAATGAACGAATGGCTCATCTGTTATGGAAGAAGGTTGAGAGTTCATTTCCCTAAATGCCCTTCCTCAATCATCCAGCCAAATGATTTAGCACAAAATCTTCAGTAAGGAAGAGGTGCAAGGCATTTTGTCACCTGAAGAATACAGTAAGCATGCAGGGCTCGTTCTGCTATAGGAGCAGAAAATTTTACCAATATAAAAACTGGAACAAGATTACCAGGAAATTCCCGTCTATAACCTCCCATACACATAGTAATGGTAAAGACTATTCTCAGCAGGAAGTGATCTGAGTTGTAATATAATTTGACAAAAATAGATACATCAAAATGTTTTTCCCAAAAACCCTGCAACCTAAATTCACATTACTAAAAATTTGAACATCTGGGGCACTGGTTGTCCTGACAAAATAAGTCATACGGAGGTCTTAATGCTGTAAGGAGTAGGGAGAATGTGAGGGAAAGATAGGGGTAAACACAAACACTGGGCAAAAGTATAAAATGTGTATATATTTAAAATAATTAAAAAGAAAAAAAAATTAAGGAAACACTCCACAGTGAAGTATCTCAAAGTAAACCCGAGTTGATAGAATCTTGGAGACTGCCATTTTGATGTGTGTAATGCTAGTTGCCTGGCTGGCTCTGGTGTCCTTAAAGAAAAACGAAACCCTCTTACCTACGGTCCATTACATCACTCCATACAATTTATGGTCTAAATAGATCTACCAACAACTATGTAGTGCTGGGTCCTCCCTGATAGAATACATAGTGACTGGAAGCTTTAGAAAGGTCCTCAGATTACATGGTTGTGGTAGAAAAAAAGTTAATTGTACAGAAATTGTATGGTAAGGTTTAAAGGTATGAGGGGCTTTAGGTTGAACAGTAATGTTGTGGGCAGATAGAAGATCAACACAACATTGATAGAGCTGTAACACGCTCAATTATACAGAAAGTAGGCAGAACGCAAAACGAAAGCACTGCAAAATTGTGCACGCTTGGTTAAAGGTTTGACATGAAATGTATAATCAGTTTCACTTCTTAAATGACTGTTAATTTAGACTAAAGTTGGTTTCTACACTTGTATGACCACACTCACTTCTGTCTACAGATGATGAATGCAGCCACCATTGGACAGAAGGATGGCCACCCTGAAATTCTAGCATTAGATGGACTAAGGGCCAAATGAGCAATTAGCACAATTGCCCGACAAATTCAACATGAGGCGTTCGCCAGTCCGTTTTTAGGCTTTCGTTCCAAGAGACCTGCAATATGGGTTCTCTCTAAATACCCCCCATGTGCTTGCACAAGTTTGCAGTCGCTCACAGACTGGAACGCCCGGCCAGTTTGCCGTCAGCAGTCCAGGAAGTGACCATGTGAATACAGTCTAATAGTGATCAATAGACTTTATCTAAATGACTAAAAATTACTAACCTGACAGTCACTTTAAAACCTAATTTTCTTATGAATTAAAACAGGCCACCAAAACAAAGGGTTGATCATTGTAAGCTGTGGTAAATGGTTGACAAAACTGTCAGTAACAGGGATGAGGCCAAACATAATGTGAAAACTGCAATTATGATGTAAACTCATTTTGTTTTAACCTCCTTGGCTGGGGCATAGTTTGTTTTGTTAAACTGGAATCTGGGATTGAGCACACTATGCTCAGCGAGCCCACGGCGATTCTGCATTGCCATGGGCTCACCAACCGCACCCAAGAGGGTGCACCATATACCTCTATGTTAATGGAGAGGTGTCACTTTCCCAGTCCTCATCTACGACACTGGCAATGTGTACAGGTAAGGAGGGAGTACTTTGTACTCTGCTGCATTCACCCGTATCGAGACATTCTTGTATCGGCATACCGATAGGGAGGGCAAGAGTTTCTTTACAGAACACGTCTAGTCTGAGATTTCCTTCTGGTGGGTTTAGTTCTACTTCAGTAGATCAGAAAGCTTTACACAGGACAGGTACTTACTCCTGTTCCTATAGAGTTTAAAGATACAGAGCCATTTAACAGACAGGTAAATAGGATTTTCTCACAGATGGTTTGCAAATAGAAGCCTCCAAATTCACATTCTACAGGGTTCTTTTAAAGCTCTGTTGTTGGAGAGCAGAGTGGGTTATGGAGTGGATAACCCATACACTTGATAGAATTTAAGATCAATACAATTTTGTTACACACTTCCAATTTTTTTTTTTTTAAAGTAGATTTTTGTTTTTTTAGGGGGGGGGGGG
>CM070034.1:40025450-40055572 GCA_036250615.1 Ptychadena robeensis | reverse complement strand
TTGATGGTTTAGAAAGTCCCTCATATTACATGGTTTTGGTAAAACAAAAAGATCTAAAGGTAATCTGACAGAAATCTTCAGGTGTATGGGGACCCTAAGCTTTGGATATGCACTTCTTGGAAGGGAAAGTGGACACGGCATAGAATGCTATGCAAAAGTATTTTTACATTTTGGCTGTGCCATGTGCATTCTTCAAATGATAGAAAATACATTGAGGGCCAAGACCAAAACTATTAATTTTAAGAATATAGCACAAATACTACATAAAATTGTAGTTTGTTTTCCAAGAGAGGTGTGCCAAGATGGACCATACAGTACAGGATATGTTCTAAACATAGGTTTAAAAAAACTGGAAGTGTTTGCCCAAAAGTAAACAGTGTGCTCCTCAAACACACGTTAAAGCTGAACTTCAGGAAGAAAAAGCCTTTACGGTTTGCTGTGGGCCCCCTTCAGGAACTATGGTTCTGCACAGAGAATGACCACTAAGGTGAGATACTTACCTTATTACACTCCTACAAAAACCTTGTGCTATGGATGGGCGCTCTGAGCACTTCCATGTCCTGAGCAGGGCTGCTGGTCCTGCATTGCACAGGATAAAATTGACCAGTAGAAGTCATCAGGAGCAAGCAAGAAATAAAAGAAATACAACCCTCTAATCTTAAGCCCTTAGGGAACACAAGTATTTCCCCTTTACTGGTAAAGTTTTTATTCCAAGAGTTCAGCTTTAACATTACAATTTAACTGCAGATCACCAAGGCTCTCAGCAAGTACCTCCTAATCATCCTTCTGCTCAGCAATATCACACATCAGTCTGGTAGGCCACAACCTACCATCCATTACATCCCAGGTATGACATATGTGAAATAGACATGGACCTCCTCTAGTGCAAGCATTGGTGAGCACAAGGAGGATCAAAACAAACTGCTGACAACCTACGCAGTCAGATAGCTACATTAGTACAGAGGTGTGCGTGGGTTTCTAAAACGACAGAGCACATAATTTAATCAAGAAATATTTAAAGAGGAAAGTATAAAATGTAACCATTTAATTGGTTGGGAACAGGATTAATCAAAAGGACAACCATCATTAAAAATAGCCACAGCCATTAGACAGAACCATGAAAACAAAAAACCTAGTCTACCATCAAGCTTTTTCAGCACTTTTGGGGGGTAACAGTATTGTGCAAACTAAACTGTTCATGTTCAGGTCCTTTTACTTCCATCCTTCCTCATGCATTTAGGTAGAGCACACCCATACTAATAGAACTCTTACCTCTTTTGGGCGATCTTTGGTTTGCTTATTAAAGCTCACACTCACACCTCTCATTCTATTTAAACAATTTCTTCTCAGATTCAACAACTACATGGTCCAATGACCTCTCTGGATACAGACTGACCAGGTAGCTAAGAAAAGCCCAGTTTTGGTTGTATAGTTGTTGACCTTAAGGCCCTGTCCCCACGGGCGACTTGCCACAATTCTATGCTGGCACCCAGTGATCTTCCACAATTAGAATCGCGGCACAGAGATCACGGGCACTTGCAGGCAAGAAGGGGATGGGCATCTTGCCCCACCCCAACTGATCACACCCAGAGAGTGAATGGGCGCGGTTAAAATGAAACAATTTTTATCCATGCGCATTCATGTCTATGGGCATGATCAGCCAAGAGCGACAGTGACCAAAAACGTGACCGCCGGCCACACCGCATCCAATCGCAGATGTCCCATTAAATACATGGTTCATGTGGGGAAAACCCCTAAATGGTGCCACATGTCCTCTCCTTAAGGCTACATATTGCAGCTGGTTAACTTCCCTAGCGGTAAGCCCGTACCCATGCCATTGGTATGGGCGATCGCAACAAAGTACATATTACCCTAATTTCTGCGCCACTAACCTCCATGTAATGAAGGAAAGTGGTGTTCAGGTCCTCCCTGATTGCCCGTGGCATGCTTCTTTTAAAAAACACGCCACATGTGCAACTCCCCCTACCAGCAAAATTACATGTTTAAGATTGATTTAGCGGGTTTAATATAGTTTAATATTATTCCATTCACATAAATCTACTAAAATAACAAAGGAAAACAAGTCATACAATAAAATGTAGATTTATATAAACTGTGAGAATGGAATTCAACTGGGCTGCTCAAACTAGAAAAGACTTGTTGTGCACCTTCACCCTAAACTAAGATTAGCTAAAATATGAATATTCATACAAAAAAAAAAAAAAAAAATTCGGTTTAATGGCAATTGGTATTTTTCAACATAGTTGTCATTTTAAATATATTTCACATAAAATAAAAGACAGAAAAGCCAAGAAATATTGGGGTATGTTAGGGGTGGCTGAAGCACCTCTGTTGGATCCCAGTTCATGTCTGGCCTCAAGTTGGCATTCATACAGGCAAACAAAGGTAAACATTAACTACAAAAATATTTGAGAAAAAAAAAAAAATAATAAAAAAAAAGGAAGAACCACAATTGGCAATCTTGCTTCCAATTAAAAAAGATAATGTACACAATTGTAAAATCTCCAATTTAAAATCTAATTATGCACAGCATGCTTATTGATTTGCCAATTGCTGCCTGTCTGCCCGCTTAATACATATTGACACTGTCAAGGAAGCACATTATGTTAGCTCAGTAAATATAACGCTGAAAGAAAAATGTAAAGACCATGCAAAGCTAACAATTTCCTATAAACTAAAGCAGCATAAGTTCAGAAAAGGTTCATTTACAATGTAGCAGTAGCAGTCATTTCCATGTAGACATTGTACCAATGTTAGGCCACCCATCCAGAGAAATATAGCAAGCCTCATGGAAATGTTTTGTTTCTTCCCAAGCACCAATATAATAATGTAAAGGACCATGGGCTCCAAGCAAGCCTCATCTCAGGAAAGAGCGATAGGGAGTATAATGAGGGGACAGTAATACTAAGGTGCGAGAGCTCTCTGGACAAATAACTGTCAATATTTGTGTACATCGGTTATAGGGGAAAAAAAGTGAAGGGAAAGAGCTGGCTTGACTTCACAAACTGTAAGGTCATATACAGTCAAATTCATCCTTGTGGCATATACAACATTTGACAAATTGGCAAGTAACCAAAGGGGGTGGTAATGCTGACTTCACTGGCATAGTTCTATAGAGTATTCAAAACAATATCTGATGGGGGGGGGGGGGCTGAATTACACTAGTGATATGTCTTTATAACTGAATGTGCAAAGTGAGGTATTACTGGTGTAATTTAGGTTTTTGGTGGGAAGACAGAAAACTTACTCCTCAGCATGAAAATGATGTAACATGTTACAGATACGAAGATACGAGAGTGTAATGCATTACTAAACAAAGCAGGCAACAAATGCCAGGACTTACAAATTATACTAACCTTATTACAGTGACGTCCGATGCCCATTAGAAAGTTATCAGGTTTGATGTCTCTGTGTATAAAATTCTTTGTGTGTACATATTCAATTCTACTGATCATCTAAATATAGAAAGAAATATCAATGTGCATGGATAGATCACTCAACACAAGCCACATTTCAACACCTCAATAACAGTTATTGGAGAAAGCTTTCATAAAGCACTATGGGAATGTATCTACTACTATGTCAGCAACAATTCTGTGCCCTGTACAGAAGTGGAGAGGAGGGAGAAATGAGAGCAGTGGACAAAAAGAAAACTAAATGGACTTTATAGGTAGATTGCCAAGTGTTAAATACTAAATTTTTTGTTTTACATGTGTGCTAACCAACTTCTTGTTAATCTACCTGGCGATATGGTGTTTTCACGCCATTTTTCTGGCGTGAAACAGGGCCGTACCGGTGATCATGACAAAGCACATTGTACTTTGCCACGATACCCCACCCTCCTCTCTCTGTGGTGCCAGACGGGACCGGCGAGCTTGCAGAAATGCAGAATCGCTTGCGGGCTTGCAGAGCATTGGTGTGTTTTCCTGATTCCTGCACAGCTTGTTTTAACAGCAAACTGTACCCATACTGGGTTCAGACATAATGCCAAGGCGGTTAATAGAGGTCTTTCCCTGCAGCCTTTGTGTAACACTGGGAAACAGACATGGTTGTCACCCAGGATAGACTTCAAACATCACGAGACCAGTTCATGCTCCAGAATACAGGCATAGCAAAGTGTACAAAGTATAATAGAGCTCAGGCTGCAATCCACATAGGCAACCATTAAAACTTGACTTAATGTCAAATATTATGGGGCAGTGATCCTGGGGTTAAACGCACCACTACAGATGTACTCTTGCCAAGTCAGCTGAGCCTTCTACAGGTTCCTTGTCCGAATACACATCAGATCCATTCATTCTATGGGCAGCATCACACAATGAATGACAAAATACAAACCCTTACCTGGTCTGCTAACATGAGCACAGTTTTCATTGTGAACCTGCGTGAACAAAAATTGAACAGATCTTCGAGACTTGGCCCAAGCAGATCCATGACTAGAACGTTGTAGTCTTTTTCTTGTCCATACCACCTAAACGAAGCAAAAATACACAATTTTGTCATTGTGGCAAAGCTCAATTATCAAACAATTAAGATGCGCTTCCAGCCTGGTCCTATATTGTGTAAATTTTACAGACCTGCTTAGGTTAAGCCCCCCATACACAGGCAGATATGTGATGTGCTCAAGCGCAGCGGGGTGACAAGTCGAAGGAACAAGTCAAATTCCCGTTCGTTGGTCCAGTGTACACCCAGTGTTGTGAAAAAATGTTCTACATAAGAAAATCTCAGAACTGCTGAGAGCTGCTGACAGGCAGAGCTGAGAGCGGGACACAGGATGGCTGTGAGGAAGGCTCCCCTGCACTGTGTACAGCAGCCCGTGCTCGGCTCCACCACCTTCCCTGTGCCCCAGCTCTCAGCAGTGTCAGGCAGCGCATCCCTGTGCACTGCTTGTCCCCACAATTGACTGGGATTTACCAGTATGACCTACGACACGGGTGGCCGTGAACATGCAAAGCATCACTTCATCTCTTGAAGCAGCCATTTACACATGTGGGGGTTCACCTTCCTTTTATTTGCTTTCCTCAGATGTGCACACTACCTCCTATGCTTGTGGTCCCTAAGCAGTAGGAGTTCCTATTTCTCTGCCTTCTTACTACTTGCCGGACAGTTTTTATGGGCCAGACAACATTATGACCAGTAGTATAGCCAATGCTAATTTAGTATGAAAGGAACAGAAACCCATGCTGCTACCTATGTAACAAATCACAGGAGATTGTGCGCACTGCTGGAGAAATCTGTCACTCGCTAGAACAAAAGATTATGTCTGGATAGCCGACACAGGGTGGTGAAAGAAGCTTCTTAGTGAGCTTAAGGGCCCTTTCACACTAGCCGCACTGCAATTGCAGTTGTGTTTTTTGCCGATAATGGACATGGTAGCAACAGCAGCCGTTACCAGTACAAAAATTCCACATCTTCGTACGCTACGCTCGTGTGCATCGGAGATGCTAGCATTGTGTCTGCAAAAATACGTACTACAGGGTGTTTTCAGTAACGCACACCATTGCATGTTACCAAAAGCACAACTCTATTATGCAATAGAAACAGGAAATTAAATGTCAAAGCACTAGGGATTGAAATAAAAAACACATTACTGAACCATATATATCCTTTTGGGGTGCCACTGACTAAACAACACTACAAATTTGCCCTTGCAAAACATTATGTGGCTACTTCATATATATTGAAAAGGACAATTTTTGGGAAGGAGACCTACCGGATGTGTGGGATGCCAACTCCTCCTTGCAAGATCTTATATAGTTTGCTTTCATACAACAACTGTGGGTGACGGGCTTTCTGTGACTCGAGTTTTACAGCAACTTCCTGCAATACAAGGAAATAAATATTAAGAACGTATTTTCCATTGACATATATACCTCTGCAACTGTTCAATCTACAATATGTATATCTACATATGCAAACCATGAATTTTGCAAATGTTCAGCAGCATGAAACATCAACAATAAAAATAACCAAGTCAGAGGATTCAAAATACGACAATGAATCTTTATAATTTATGGATGTGTGCGCGCAATATGAATAAAAGGCCCAAAGTGTCAGAAAACCCAAATGACTGTTGGTCTCTTTCATGCCCGGTGACTACTCTGTAAAACGATCTTTCTTCTGAAAGGTTGCCACCAGTCTGAGCATGCTCATGTCTCACTCCTCCCACAGAGCTCAGTAAATGAACTATTATCTTTGCTTAGTGAGGTGATGCCACGGGATGAATACATTTGTGTTGTTAGGTTCATGGCAGTTTTAGGCATTTACGTTCTACTAAAGGGTTATTAACCTCCCTAGCGCCCTGTACCAAAGGCGATTATTTTTATGTTGTAGGCCTGTAACTTACCAAAACATGTCTGAACAAGGGTCTAGTAGACATCTTAAATATAAAAATATTTGAAACACACAATGTAAAAACATTTAGAAAAAGGTATAATTTGAATGATAAAATCTCTGAAATACTTCTTTTGCGTTCTTTTTCAAAATAAAGTATTTATATTTGTTTAAAAGAACATTTTAATGCAATTGGAAATGTATTTTGTGTTTTTTCCCCAGAATCCACTTCCGTACCCGGAAGCATCGGTGAAGCATCACCACTTCATTAGGGTAAGTTTTAGTAATTTAACCGCAATGAATAAAGTTTTCTAAGGGGGGGGGGGGGGGGGGGGGGGGGGGGGGGGGGGGGGTCCACTTCTATCCATGAAGTTTCATTCAGCCAATCAGAGCCACCACCATGAAAGAGTCCAGCTCGTTCAGTGCACTTTGAGCAAGCTGGGCTCTTCACAAAAAGCTAGGGCGGGTTAACACCAAACATAAAACTTACTTTTCTGCAAAATTAATAACTATCCAAATAACATCAAAGAGAAGACAACTGCAGTGCCCCCCCCCCGAGAGAGATTTTTATGGGTGTAAGGAGGCTGAATGGAATGAAGCTCCACAGATGGTCTATCCAGGAGAGAAGTTGTCTGGGATAAACACTTGCCACCATTATTTTCCAGGCATGTGCAGACCAATGAGAGCGCAAACACATAGGAAGGACAACTGTACAAATTCAACAGTGAAACTAGGGAGGCCAAGCTACTGGCAGGACAGTTATTTCTTTTCACAAAAAGGGCTTAAGGTTCACAAGGAGAAAACTACAACCACGTCAGGCGATTTCCATATCTCTGGGACAGCGAGATTTCCATATTGGTACAGTACACTTCTGGAAGAATGGGGTCACTTAGGTTATCCATATTCTTTACCTTGCATGATATGTAGGTAGGGGTACCAAGAGCATGGAGTACTTCAGGGACAAAAGGCTGAGGACCCAATAGTAAATTTCACCCCCTAATAACCGATACACAGATACCCCAACCAACCATTTTGATTGGTGATATAAGCTTTTAGCAACCAAGTGTCATTACTCGCAGTACTTCCAAGAAGAAATCTTTGTAATAATTTCCCAACATGAACAAGACTTCTCATCACTCCAGATTATTACAAATATCTCAGTGTCCATTCACAGCACGGTGTTTATTACATGGGAAGGGGGAAGGAGATTGACATGGAGTGTGAATAACTCTACAGTACTCTATAGAACAGAGCGAACACCCAAACTGGAGATAAAAAGAGAAGTCTGGAAACACTCCATGTTACCCTTTGGGACGGGAAAGGGGTCATCTGATGCCGCGCCTCATGTGCCGACTAGCTTTTCTGGCAACCGGAAGCTGAATGTGAATGGAGCCCTAATGATCCTTTTTTTGGGCCCAGGGCCTCACAATATTGACTCTTTAGTCAAAATGACTCAAATGATCTAAGACAGTGGTTCTAAACTTTCCTTCCAGGGCCCCCCTTTCCTATTTAGGAACATTATCGACCACCCTCCCTATTCAAACACAGGTTAAGAATGAGGGCCCACGCCCCTGTTTGGGAGCCACTGCCCTAGGAATACTTATGCAGAGCTGTAATTTTAATGATCACTGGTTTGTATTGGGTCTGACATATGGTAAAGATGATATAAAAGTTAGTGGGATCGGAGATTCTGTGGGAGGTGTTCATGAATATCTTCCCTGAGCCGGGTTCCCTCTCCGTTATTGTATCCAGGAAAAGGACCGGTGGCACATGCCCAGACCCTTATGACTGCAAGGGTTCATGGGATATGTAGCTATAAAAAGTCCATTTGTGGAACTATACATCCCATGAGCAACTGTGGTTATTGGGCTTCAGGCATGTGCAGACTGTCCTTTTCTGGATCACTTGACAAAGCAAACGCTGGAGAGGGACACACAAGACACCACACACTGCGCTGAGAACCTGGGGACCGCCATAGCTCCAGGCATCCAGATGAGGACTTTAGCCGGCCATACATGACTAGATTCCCCAGCAATTGGGGAGCGATAGGTCCCCGTTAGTTAGATCGTACATCCCAAGGTAATACAAAATAAGGAACAGAAAATTGCCCCTGGGGTGACCAGTGCAGAATTCACTGGTCACCTATAAATGGGACCTTTAAGGCTTTAGTCTGCACTGGTCACCCCGGGTGCAATTTTCTGTTCCTTATTTTGTATTCCCCCACAATTGTTATTCAATCGATCAGAAATGGGCAACAACAATCATTAGGGGATTGTTCCCTGGCCAATACTTTGGATGGGGTAAGTTATGGCGATCAAACAGGGAAATACTAACCTGATGGAATCCCTGTTCAAATGTGGGCTGCGCTCGTTTCCCGAACGATTCATGGTCACGAAGTTGCATGCCTATCGATTGTTTAGGAATCAATTGAAAGATCTAGCCATGTGTGTCCGGTTTTAGCGCGGACTTGTAAGGCCCTTTAACACCGTACACACAACTTCCATTATTACTTTTACACTTGGCTGCGGTATTTTATGCGTAGACAAAACGCACTGTAGCACACATACAGGAGATCTGGATTTATTTACCTGTAATTGACCGGTTTACGTTAATGAGAGCGCATCCACTGCTCGTTAATAATGTGAGGCGGCCCTCAATGTCTATACTGGAAAACCATGGCGCATAGGATGTCTTAACCTCCCTAGCGCGCTGCCCGTTTCGGGGCTCTTCACGCAGCTGGTGTCAGCCGGCTGTGTGAGTGGGAAAGCCGGCGCTCCTCCATTAACATGGAGGTCTATGGGCCCCCCCATCACCGTGACGAAACCCCGGAAATGCTGCATCGATGAAGACAATCGCTGCAGCTTTCTAGGGAGGCATCGGGTCTTCCCGATGCCAGCTTCCCCTGCGGTTAAGACGAGCCTGAACAGCGGACGAGCTGGGCTCGTCTCAACCGCTAGGGAGGTTAAACTGGTATTTGAGAGCTTACTTCACGCTCAATACACAAGTTTTTCTGTTTAGGGTTTAATAACCCTCTAAGTCAGAGCTACTCAAATGTAAATTTGAAAGGTCCACTCAGGTCCATTCAGTATGAGGTCCGGAGTTTGGAATTTTACCATGCACTGTCGGCGGATCGGCAGTTTTCACGGCGCTGACCCGGTCCGCCGGAAAGAAGCATGACGTAGTCGAGTTCATATTATATATATATAAATATTCTCCCTATAGTCTATACAGGACACAGTCTCAAACATATGTAATTACTAGACAAGGGGCACCTCACAAGTATATATTGAGGGGTCAGTGGAGGGTGAAAGGGGTAGCAGGACCTGAGGAGCCCTGGGATGGCCACTTTCTCTGCTCACAAAGCTTCCTTTAGGAAATATTGATATAAATTCAAGCTTTTATTAACCTTCCTGTGCAGGGCCCCCCTACCACTAGCAGGGGTGAAACTCGGGGTGTAAGTAGTAGTAGGGGAACATTACTAATTATACTATGAATGGTTTTCTTGCTTTGCATGTTAAAAGTTAATGTCCTATAGGTTTATTTAGCCTAGTTTCTACAGTTCAGCTAAAGTGGGAGAGGGTGTGATCCTGTCCTGCGTTTTGATTGGCTGGGAGGATGTATCTGCTACAACACAGACTCTAGCTCCTCTCCTTCCCTTTAAAGCATCGGCTCTCACTAGGAAGGAGGGGAGGCATGAGCCGCAGCCGCCGGTCCACATGTGACCCTATTTGGGTCCGGATCTGGACCGGGGTCCGCCTACTGAGTACCCCGGCTCTAAGTAGAATTCCTATGCTGCACTATGTTCCAAAGTCTAAGATAATTTCCTGGTGCTCTCTTCCTTAGGCTATGTTTCCATGGCGCTGTCCGGTCCCCCTGCGCCAAGCGCATTCCTTTGGTGGGGACCCCACCACATTACTTGTCTGCAGAATCGGCTGTTCCAACAGCGTTCTGCCAGCCGGAGGTTGAAGCACTGCACTAAGTTGACCTTGCGGCCAGGCAGACCTGATAGCGCCTAAAGGCTATGTTTCCATGTTGACGCATCTAATAATGGATTAGTACACACATGCGTTGATTGCGTGCGTTTGACACATACCTTAACGTCGTGGAAACAGACTTATGAACTGATAGACCACCTACAAACATACGCACCCTTATTTGAACCCCCCTTAGGCTATGTTTCCACTATACGTCGGGACCCCCCCCCGCTAAGCGTATTGCTTGGCGGCAG
Organism: Ptychadena robeensis; assembly: GCA_036250615.1. Classification (NCBI taxonomy): domain Eukaryota; kingdom Metazoa; phylum Chordata; class Amphibia; order Anura; family Ptychadenidae; genus Ptychadena; species Ptychadena robeensis. Next base: position 40,044,990 of record CM070034.1, on the reverse strand, counting down.
GTCCCAACGGAGCACATTCACTTACCTGCTCGGCGGATGCTGTGTCTTCACTACGCCAAGCTGTTCTGCCGATGCAAGGCTGAACGTAGTCTGGTACATTGAGCCTCTGTACATTGGCAGATGTCTAAACACAGCATCCGCCGAGCAGGTAAGGTCTCTGCGCTTCTTTGGCTCCCAGCCAAGCAATACACTTAGCGGAGGGGTTCCCGACATTTAGTGGAAACGAACCCTTCGACAAAAACTATACCAGGTCCTCTCCTTTACACATCTACCCCTCACTGGAGGAGAGCCACTAGATCCACCAATCACACCAGCCCTCTTTCTGCTGGGTATAGACGGCTCGATATTTGAGCCGTCCGATGTTCCCTGCAGCAGAGTGATGACATCATCACGCTTCTGTCAAATATCGTCAGAGCATGAGAGACAGCTCTGCTCTCCCTGGCTCAGCCAATGTTGTGCATGGAGACCCGTGGTCTCCAGGCAAAGCAACGGACATCGGCCATATTGGTGCCACTCGAAAACAGCGATGGCCGCATATGATATGAGCCAGATAGATGGCCGTGAGCGCGCATATCTGCAGGTCTGTACCCTGCTTAACTGCTGGGTGGTAGTCCCACCCCCATGGTGCCTAGTGATGGGGCAATAGGCGACAGCTGGTCTGGATAGAAAATACACATACGAATCCTCAAGCTTAAAATGGCCTCAGAACACCACACTGTTAACGTGCAGATTAATCAATGTACTGATGGATAAAACCAATGGTGGTTGGATATGGTGACAATATGACCCCAAGTCAAGTATCCACCTTCCTTACCACAGCAACATGCTCACCTATGAAACATTCAGACCATCTACTTCACTGTATTTAGTAGGCAGTGTTTGCAGCACAATGATACTGAAATGGGTTGAGTACTTGTTTCCCTTCCACCTCGGACATGTCCAGTCAAATCCCCCCAACACCAAATCATCTCCAAAACGTGTGGACGTCTGTCCACGCGTTTTGGAGATGATTTGGTGTTGGGGGTTTGACTGGGCATGTCCGAGGTGGAAGGGAAACAAGTACTCCCTGTACCCCCAAAGAGATCTGACTTTGTAGTGTATCTGTATTAATATTATATCACACCCCCCACATGCACTAATTGAGTCTCTCCCAGCGATTTGCACCATCTCCTTGGACTGGAACACAAGAACATGAAGTTTGGCGTGGACAAGTCCATATATAGAAGGTCTAAAAGTAGCGGTGCTAAGAAAAGGTCTCAGGTATCTGGACTGAATGGACTGCACTTCAGTTATCATTGGGAGGCATCTGGAGACCAATTTATGAAGATAAGTTCTCTATGGCCAATATTCCTCTATATAAAGACATAGACATAAGTGGGAGAACACTAAACTAAACACACACCGATTATTAATGGAGGAAAAATGATTCAAGAATGACCATGGTATCCGGAATCCAAAAGATGCCGACTGACCAACAAGCCATCACTATGACCACCACGTACACAGTGATTCATGGGCAATACTGGGTCAGACACGGCATGGGGGAACCATGCACACACAGGAAGACGGACAGACGCACAATTACACACCACAAACTACTCACACACCGACATTAGAGCTCAGCCACTGCAATATCCATAGTACAGGGCTACATGCTGCACCATTACTATTCTACATATAGAGCGGACTATGCCGACTGTTTACTCAGCTGTGGCCCCGCTTCATCCAGCCCCATCAATGTGGCAGCAAATACCCAAAGAGCCACCAATGTGGGGAAGACAATTTTATTTAAAATGGTCAGATCAAGGAAACAAAAAGCTGATCTTCCATAAACCAAATATGGGGGACGAGTTTGTTTAATCAATACCCCCCTCCCCTCCTTTAATTAGATCACACATGAAGGTCAGTGTACATTGATTCATAAACCAGTACAACACTGCTGCTGGATCGTTTTGTACAGTGCGATTGTATTATAGTGTCAAAGGAAAGCTTGAATGAGAGCAGTACATGGGCAGCCATTGCAATCACCTTATTCACGAGACTTGTATTGCTGAAACAGATGATGGCCACCAACATGAAGAACTTTTGGGGCCCCAGGCACCCGCCCGTTTTAACCCACTCATATGGATATATCTTAGTCATGTTTTTTTACTATGTATTGTATGAAAAATTGTATAGAAAGATAGTAAGAAGCAATGAGGGGTGTAATAAGGTTATTTCCCCAAATACTGCAGACCCCCGCCCTAGGCATGCAGCACCCGTGTACCCCCCCATCTACCAGGGAGGGGGGGGGGGGGTCATGCAGGGGAGCCAAGCCACACAGAGGATTAGGGTCACATACACGTCCCCTCTGCAGCCGCCTCCAGGGGGCGCGCTACCAAAGTCGCCCTATACAAAGCTATGTCCCCGCTACAGCAGCCGGAAGGGGGCGCTCCCGTCAGGCCGCGCCATACAGGGCCACGTTACCTCGCCATTAGTGATGTTGATCGCCAGGTAGATATCTCCAAAAGAGCCAGATCCGATTTTCCGCACCAACTTGTATTTTCCGCCGACAATAAACTCGGCCTTAGAGCCACTGCTGCTCGCCATGATCCGCAGGGAGTTACAGGCGACAAGGAGTCTAGTTATAGCCCGTGCTGGAATGGCACTGAAACCCCGATGAGAAAGGGGCCGATGGAGCTGCCCAGGTCCCGGAGGGCAGAGAGAAGGGCTTGGTGTGCTGCTTCAATTGGCGGTACCCTGGCTCCTCTCACGGTTCCTTGCCCTTCTCTCCGAGCGATATACGGCTCTAGCGAGCCTCCCGGACCCAACAATCCCGGGTATTGTGTGGTGTTCCCTCCCTGTGACACAGCCGCAGCCCCTCCGCTTCTTCCTTAAGCCGCCATCTTGTGTTCTCTTCTTCCTGCTAACCCCTCCGCTTTCACTCCCTCACCACAAAATGCCCTCCTCCGTGCCGCACTGCACCCTGGGTACAGTGGAAGGAGCGTACGGCGTTATCTCACACTGCGTTCACTCAGCCGCCTTGTGGCACCGCCTCCACTTGTGGGCGGGTGACGCCACGACACGCCTGAACAGCCGGCGGCCATTTTTGCTATGGGCGGTGTACAGCTATGAGACTAAAGCGGTCCTTCGCTTTATACTTTACGCTTTGTTCTGTGTAAATCAATACAGCGTGGCATTTTAAAGTAACATTAAGTCCAATTTTCTTTAAGGTTGCAAATAGGAATTTGTAAGTGTCACTGAAAATCGAGTTTAATATTGACGGAAGTCACAGTGATACCGAAGTAGAGACAAAATGGCTTCCCGCCCCACCCCCTCCACCAGTGTCCCGGTAAACAAAGATGGCGGTCTCAGTGACTGACAGGATTGCTTCATAGTGTATGGAGTGGCTGCTGCTCAGCTGCTAGCCGCCAAATCCCTAGTAACCGGTTCAGACAAGCCCAGGGCGTCAGTGTAGTGTGAGCTATGAAGACATACCACACCCTACTGTCATTACAGTTACTCATAAATACTCAGGAAGCTGAAACTGCCTGGTGTCTGGAAACAATGAGATCTTTTCCATACACCCCATGCTGACTGCGCACATACCTGGGAATTTCAGGGATTGGCGCGGCAGCTAATGCCCAAGGTCTTAGGACTTGTTCATACTTGTTCACTTCCCTGCAAACAAAGTGATGGCTTTCCTGAGGCTCAGGGGTGACCCCATTACTCTGCACTTCATGTGGTAACGCTTGTAGACACGTATAGTGAGAAAGAGCCCAAAAACGAAGTCAATGTCTAATACACGCCAAATGCAGGTGTTTTAATGTTTTAAAAAAGTTCCCATTGATAATCAACCAACCAGTACATATTGAGGCTGTGCTTATTTTCAGTGAGAGCACACCCTAACACGGCCATTAAAATGCATAAAACACATTCATAATTAAGTGGATGCATGCTTGACGTGTTTGTTGCATGTTTTGGACACGTTTACTTTTGACCTATTTACAATAGGACTGTACTGGTCCATTTTGCATCTGCTCTTGGTCTGACCCTTCTGTCAAATGAAAGAACTCATTGTGGTGCACCCCTGACATTGCTCCTATAGCCAGGGGTGCACATAAATGGTACTCAAAAGGGATCAAGAACTAGCTATGCGTACCTGCATTATTGTTACAAAGTTCATACAACTTGGAGGCACTCTGTCTGAGCGGCTGCAGCTAAATGTTAAATGTATACAATTTATGTCACTTGGATAACTGCAGAGAAATATGAATAACTATAAAGGTTGCAGTTAGGGGTGTAAAATGGGAAGATTGGGCTTCTAAGGGTGTTGGAGACCTGGGGGATGAAAGTCAGAGTAGGCATATGTAAGGGTAAAATCTGACAGAAGAAAAGCACTGTGTTACTGTTGGAATATGACTATGAAAGGTTGACATTTGGACTGCTGGTAGTCTCAGGGATTAGTTACTAAGCCAGAAAATGTCAGGGTTGTACCACTGTGGTATGAGATCTGGGGGTTCAAACGGTGTTGTACTGTGAGAGTTACATTTCACCCAAAGCCAGCTGGATACCTGTGGATGGAGACAGCTAATCGGAGGCTGAATCAGGAACAGGGAGGTCCATCTGCAGCAGAATCTACCATCCAGAAGGTTGACGCAGAGGACAGTGAGGAAGACCACGCTACATATGGGGTGAGTACCAAACACCATCTCCTGGTACTCATCTGAGGAGCTCACTAAAAAATGTATAGCTCTGCATTGTAAGTGAAGACTACCCTGGTACACTAACAAATATATGAGTACATTTCATAAAGTACGCAGGGTAGAAACAAGAGGTGTTTCTTAGAAACATGTTACAGTGTCACTTTCTGTATATGGAACGAGAAAGTGCTGGTGCGGAGTGTCACTTCTGCCCAAAAACGGTGACACGCAACATCACTTTGATGGCATGATCAGTTAATTGTAATGTCCCCTCCGTCCTATTTTCCCACTGTAAATGATGTGCAGTGTGGAAAGTTAGGAGGCAGAATAACTTCCAGCCCTCCTAAGTTAGGGCTTGTTTCCATTGTACGTCAGGACCCCTACGCTAAGCGTATACGCTTAGCAGGGGTCCCGACGTATCCCACAGACTCAGCCTGCTGGCGGATGGTCTGTTTACACATCCGCCGGTGTAAAGGCTGAACGTACTCGACTAGGTTCAGCCTGACACCGGCAGATCGGCTCAGCGCAATGAAGACAGACCCTCCGCCAAGCAGGTAAGTCTATCTGTTACGTTGGGAGGGGTCCCAACGCAATGGAAACAAAGCCTTAGTAGGGAGGGGGTTGTTACTTTCCTTACTTTGTAACTTCCCACCCAACTTGTAGCAATCAGAACTGCTGCTTGTTGTGATACTTTCAGTGAAGGAGGTGACCCCTGTGATAAGCATAGCATGGTTGAGGTACAGGCATTATAGAGAGTCATTCACATACAGGGGTACATGCCATAATAAAGTAAGTAATGTACAGTATGCGAAACAGATTGGGGGATGTCCAGGCATGTATAAATGTGGCCATAGATGGTTTGGTTTGCTGCAGTGAAATTGTCCACAAATCCAACGCACCTGCCTTAAATTGGGCCACAAATCGATCTAACAAATTTCGGACATGTCCACAATTTTTAGATCAATCAAATTTGTATTAAAAAAATTCCAATATAGGAAGGCATTTACAGAGTACAAAAAAAAACAGAGCAGCTGTCTCTGATTTAGAGACCGGTGACATCACAGTGCAAATCAAGAGCTGCGTCGATCAGACGGTACAAGATCTAATTTCTTTGGATGGGGAACACCCTAAGTAAATGCCGCCACACAAAGGGTGCGCAGACATTTCTTGGCATGAGTGGTGGTGCATGATGACTAGTACGTCACAGCACATTGGTTATTTGGATGTTACACTCCACACCGGCACTTCTGTGTTCCAAATACAGAAAGTCACACTTCATGATGTCACTTCTGGGGGTCCCAGCCAGCTACACCTATACCCCCCTACAACCCTAGTGGTAATGCTCTGAGTAGAAGGGGAGTTCAGGAGTCAGAAGAGATTAGGCGACTTCTGATCTACCACCACCCTGGACATGTCTATATTATGTAAATAGTTATCAAGGTTTGGTGGAACAGCCAAGCAAAACCATGCATTGTTCACCATTAAAAAACATTTATGTATCCTGCTTTTTTCCCTAATAGAAAGTGATTTCTGTTAAAACTAGTATGGCCCAATATCAGTGTGAATATTGTTACTTCATGAGCTGCCACCTGCACAGGACAGCGTCTCTACATACACTTCTGCTGCTCCACTGTCCATAGTAAAGAGAAGCATTGTCATGTGTACAACGACTCACATCAGAAACCAGCAGTAGCTGCGAAACTGGTTTTGCTTTCGTCGCTTATTTCCTGCGTGTCTGGAATAATGACGTCCTAGACACTATTTTCCATTGTTACGCTTGTCCACATCCACATGGCCCTTTCATTCCTGAATAATAAACTAAAATGAATGTCTATTGTATGTTTTGTTTCTGTTACCGTTCATAGTTTAGTAGGTGAAAATGTACACATGGCAAGCTGAATTTAAGATATGCGCAAACACACACTACCATACACTCCCTCACCTCCCAGTCTCAAATTGCCTCTATGACAAACGTTTCCTTATAGCGTTCAAGCAGTCATAAAAATAGGCATAGGACTTTTATCTGTGCAACTGTATCTGTGCCTTTCTTCCCTGTACTGATCATAGTTCAGCAAAGACAATGCTATGTGTATAAAGAGAAAAAGCACAATCTCCCCTGTATCAAAACAAGGACATGGAGACTTTAACGGCTTCAATTATAAATCAGGTCATATAGCAGAAAGGTAGATTAGCTCAAAACACAATTTATTATGAAGGTGTCCATGTATCAACAACACATGTACATGGGCGACAACAACATAATAATGATTATAGAAATTATCTACAGAAATCAAACAGGTATACAATACAGGGTGCAATACACCAGCTAATGGCCATAAGCCTAAAACTCAGGTGCTTGATAGAGGAATCCCCATTCCAGATGGATTGATGGTGTAAACCAGTGTTTTTCAACCTTTTTTGGACAAAGGCACACTTGTTTCATAAAAAAAATCGGAGTGCACCGACGATACACATAATTGCGGCGCACTTCCGGTCCCCGCCGGAAGTACGTCATCAGCAGTTGCCCCGCTGGAACGCAGATGTATAAGACTTATACAGCCGATCCGTGTTATAAACGGACCGGCTCTGTGAGGATGCGGTTGCTTAGCCCTCCTATCTAGTTGCCTCTTATAGTATAAGATTTATACTATAAGAGGCAGCTAGATAGGAGGGCCGAGGGTGGGGTCAAAAACCCACGGCACACCAGGCAACATCCCGTGGCACAGTGTGCCACGGAACAGTGGTTGAAAAACACTGGTGTAAACCATCCGTAGATGAAAGATGCCACCCCTACGTACGTTTCATTGTTAGACGACTTCCTCAGGGGAGAGAGGTATTGCCGAATGGTTTTGAATCTAGGTTGGAAATAAGATTATAAATATGTATATCTGCATACATATTGATATGGATAGTTTGGACAGTTGCCCTAAGTATTGGCAATGTGCATCTATTTAGCACTTGCCTGGTGTTGTAGTACTTACTCCTGTATCTAAAGGATAAAAACAGTAAAGAATGGAGGGTGCCAGCCATAAATCCTTCCAACGAACGAACAATGCTATGTGTAGACTGTAGACCAGAGCTGAGATAAATATGGATGGCATTAGTTCCATGTCAATACCAAGAACCACTAATGATAACTGTTGTGCTGGACTATACTTGTGTAATCACTAAAGAGATAGATAACTAACTGCCTTGTCTTGTCTCTATTGGACGTTTTGGACTTGTCACTCTGGAGTGTCCATGATACCCATTGGGTGGGGTGGTTTGCCCTTGTTTAGGAAGCGTCAATCGCAAGATTATTGTAACGTAGTGATAACAGCCCTCTTTAAACCAATGGGCATGATGTGTACAATACCACTGTGCATTGTACACGTCATTAAAATCAATGGACATTCCACACATCATACCCCCAATGTGTGCAAACAGGTTCATCATAGCTAATTTTTTACATGACAAACTCCAGGAAATTTTGATGCAAGGGATAAGACCTAAGTGTGTTCCTCTTTTCGGTGGTGTTACCGAGCATGGGGGAAGCTTACTTGTTCCACAGCATCCTTCAACGATACCGGCTGGAAATTGCTTTCGTTTGGGGACTTCCTGGGACTCCTATGTCCCCAGCATTATCAATGACATAGGTGAGCCTCCTCTGCCAATCTAATATATGACACCAGGGAGGTGTGGAGGCATGGCGGTCGGGCACAATGTGGGCCCAATATTTATCCTGCCAGTCGCCACTCCTGCTGCTGTGTGATTCCTGTGTCTTTACATCTAGTGTCCAGAACAGGATCAGCCATCTGACACGAGGGCAACAAGGCTGGCGCCTCCCGCTCCACCGCGCCACCCCCACCTGTGAACATCAGCCTGCCGGTTCTGATGGAAGGCCTCTTACAGCAGAAGCTAACCCCCTTCTCCAGGGTTGGTGAAGATGTGGCCGACTGGGCCAAACAGGTGCTCAGCAAGCAGAGTTGGCGTACAATGCTCTAGATGGAGAAGCCCGGCGGCTAATGTCATTTGTGCATGCAACCGATGTGGACACTTTTTAGCTTGTTGCACACCTGGAAGCCTTATATGGACAGGCCAGCAGCTTGAAGGAACTCCGGGCTCAGTTCTCCATCTGTAAGCAACCGGGCGAGACCATTGCCCAGTACGCTGTGGTGCTTCAGGAACTGGCCCAGCGAATCTGCATCCTTCAGGTAGTGATGAGCAGCATAGGCAATATATAGCGAATAGCAATTTGCGGTATTTTGTAAATAATTCTACTAATATTAATATTCAAATCTATATTTGCGAATATTTACAATTATAATCGTCTTGCAATTACCTTCAAAATGAATGGTCACATGTGCTATTTTTTTTCGCATTGCGAATATGTATTCGCAATCCGTGCCCATAAGCATCCCAATGGCGAATATCGCGAATAATTGTGACTATACGCCGCCATATTTGCGAAATGTGCGAATTCTCGAATAGCCGATATTCGCAGAATATATTCATAATTCGAATATTCAAGCTCAACACTACCTCCAGGCCAGCCAGTCTAACTGTGCAGCTTGGACTCAAGGACAAATACTGGCTTAAAGAACATTTCATTAAAGGACTGCCCTCCAAAGGGGTACTGATGGCCCTGAGACTCAGACTGCAGGAAAATCCCAATATCACGTTCTTTGCCCTGTTAGAGTTAGCAGTCACCCAGCAAAGCTGAGAAACCGGGGCCTGGTATGGCAACAAGCCGGGCTAACCCACCGCCAGCTTGACTTCAATGCCTCACCGAAAGGTTGGTGGTCTTCCAGACAGAGGTCGCCGCTTTGAGGGAATGGCGGCCCGAGAGGAGGCAGCTGGAGGGGTGGCATGCGCCCCTCCTAGGAAAAAGGGGACCAAACCACAGAGACACTACCCATCTCCCCGGGGTGAGTGGCGGGACTGCCGGCCCCCCCAACGGGAGACCCGTGAAGAGTTTGACCGCATGGCCCTGCTGCCGAAAGTCGGGCAATGGGGTGGGCACGGGAAGACTGCCACCTAAACGAGACACAGGACATTGTCATGGCCTGTCCCGGTGTGGGCCCAGTTCAACAGGGAGTTGGAATAAATAAAAGGTGCACATCAGTATGGAAAGCTACAAACCCCCTGGGAGTAGTGACAGGCGATGGTACTCTGACAAGCGCCCCAGGTCAGCCGGTATATGATGTGCAACTAGATGGTGAGCCTCGCCGGGTGCAACGACTACACCAGCAGAAGAAACTTCCTGGGAAGCCGCAAATGGGGTCAAGACCTCTGGACGAGGAGCCACCCTGGACCGGTCAATGGCAGCCAGTGCCAGGGCACCACCAGCAGTCATCAGTGCCAGGGCACCACCAGCAGTTGTCAGCGGGCTCGAAACCAAGCCCCGTCCCGATTCTGGATTTGACTCAGAGGGGATTCCAGCCCCGGGCCTGTGAAGGTCGCAACGAACCACTCGGGGACACCCACCGGAAAGGTAGGCACACCACGAGTTCCAGTGGCATACTACCCTCCGTGGTATGCAGAGGGTGAAGGTCCATTTAAGAGCACTCCCCAGCATGCACCAGGGCCGCCTGAAGGCTGATTGATTTCGGCGTCGTTACAAGTTAAAATTTTTGTACCTATTTTCGCAACCAAATCACAAAGGAATAGGATTGACAGGGGTTAACCTAGGCTCTGTCCACCGATCTTATGTGATTTTTCGCTCTGTCCACCTGGAAAATGTTTGTGACATTTGAATTTCGGGTGCCCAGCGGTGGAAATGTGATAATGCTTTAAATCAAATACAGTTCCACATTCTCTTTTCTGAAATAGTTTTCATTCTAATGGACCAACAATTTCAATATTGGCTTTAAGTTGAATATAGATCGATGGTAGCACCACACAATGTGATTGATGTAAAACCAATCAATTCCTTTCCAAAGCTCTGTGCGCATAGTAACATTGGATACACATCCATCCAAATACCAAGAAAGTTTTACTTCTAGGATTTCAATCCCTTTTGGTCAAATGATGGAGTATAAAAGGAATCATTTTCCTAACTATCGAATTATACAATCGATTTGTTAAGTCAATCGAAAAGATAAATCTTACCGTGTATGACCAGACCTAGGCTCTGCCTCCATACGTTAAGGACATGTTTTCAAAACACAACAAGCATTGTAGTGACCCGAGAAGGGGCCACAAAACTGTATATAATATGCTGTGTATATACGGCTGTATAGCGCTGTATTATAGTCGGTGTATGTCCCTTTAATGGCTGCACTCTGTCAATGCTCCCCTGAAGACCTGCAGCTTCCCTCAGTTGTGTCCCCAGACAAGTATCCCTGGGTGAGGTGATCTCCACTGACTTACAGTGTGACACCCTCACTGGGCTGCCTATTGTGCATCATTCCGTAGAGAGCCTACAGCACCCCTGTCACATATTCCAGCAGCTGGCAACGTTCTAATCCCAAGTCTGGACCCCATCTGTGCCCTCAGGAGTTAATGCCTGTATATATATTCTCCTCAAGAAACTGTAAATAGCCCCTACCACCTGCGTGGACCTTCACTTTATTGGGGTGTGAGCAGTGTTTGGTGACAGAACAGAGGACATCCATCCAAAAGGACCTTATCGTGTAAGTAGCATGCTACACTGCTCCTGCACGACACTACAGCGTTAGTAAAACGCTTTTTTGACGCAACACATGTTAGATTTAGTGGAGACTTGGACTTAGTCCATGATACCCAATCTGCGGATGGCCCACTGGTAGCCTGCAGTTTGCCAGTGTTTAGGGTGCGTTAGTCGCATGGGCGTAAACACAGCCTATTACTATGCATTGAAAATTCCATATGACGCCTATGTTACACGCATTTGCTGGTATCGCTCAGCATCGCAGCATTGATAACGCAAGGCCCCATGTGTTGATTGTTATGGTGCAGAGTGGCGTGGGCTATGACGCCCCTGTGTATACAATCACCGCGTCTGCCTTGCACCACAAAGAATGTAGTGTACTCAGGCCCATACTCTGTGCTGTCCACCTCTTCTTCTCCTTTGGAACATTTAAGGTCAGCAGGGCCTGCCGTACTGCATTTCAGAGTGCTGACCTACAGTCTTTTACACATATATGTAAATATCACCAGAGACTAAAGGGTGACTGTTAGAAGCACCTCAGGCATGGGAACGTTTGCTCTGTCATTGTTATTTATTGATTAGCTTGGCATAGTAGTGCTCCCTAGTAACCAGGACCGCTCCCTGCTGAATAGCGATCCTGCGAATAATGGGAACTCTGATCAATGTTAAGCTAGCCATATACATTTAGATCCTCGTTAGTTTTGCTGGCGATCGATCACATGCTTGCAGTTGCCGGCAAAACTAATGGGAATCATGGGACTTACCAGAAACACAGCGATTCCCGCGCGATTCTTTGGATTGGGATCGAAGGTCCCCATCCAAAGTAAGTGGATTGCACATGGATTTACCACCCTGTGCAATCCATTCCCTGAACGATTTTGACCATTTTGGGTCGATCGCTTAAGGTGGACAATTGATCGGCGACCGGCGTCTTCATTGAAGCTAATGTCTGGCACACAAAGGGTGCCCGCCGATTAAGTCAGCCCGGGAATGCAGCATGATGACGTCATCACGCTGCATTCCAGAGCACATCGGAGCTCGTCTGTCAGCACCTGTCTGTGGGTGTGACCAATTGGCCGCAAATCACAACGTGTATGACCGGCTCTAGACTAGATTCGTTCACATTGCCTTTATTTTCAAAAGCTTTTTCCTGGATTTATGTTATCAAATTATTTATGTTATCAAATCCAACCCTATTGGGGTTAGCGCCATTGGCCTTAATGTTAAGGAGGCAATTTGTTTTTTTTTCTTCTCACACCCCCGGTGTCATTGATGTGAAGTTTTCAATAAACAGCAGGATCAGGTATTTTTCCAGCTGTCATTGCTCTCATAGATAGTTTTCCTCCCTGCTATGGCGCTGTGTAATCAAAAAGAAGGAGAGAGAAGCGGCTATGAGGGACATTCAGGATTTACAGGTACTATTTTTGTACTGCATGCTGCAACTCACCAAGTACAAAAGTGGGTAATAGGTCCCCTTTAAATTGACCTCCCTTGCGGTTGAGACAAACCCAGTTTGTTTGCTCTGGATGTGCAAAAAGTGCACCAAACCAACTGGGTTTGTCCGCCACTGAGAGGTGCCCCGCACCTTACCTTGTGCAGCGCCTGTGGCAGCTCTGATCGCTTCATCCACAAACAGCGCAAGAAAAGTTTTCTGCTTAGAAAACTTTTTCAGTGCAATCGCATGTTGAAGACTTACCGATTCCTGTGCGTTTGCTTCACCAATGCAGATCTCTCCTTCACCCTGGTGTCACGTCATTACATTTTTGACACCGAGTGGGGGAGGGATCAGCAGGCACGATTTTCAAATTGCACTGAATACAGTTTTCTGCTTAGAAAGTTGTATTCAATACGATTGAAAGTTAAACACTCACCTAAATAAAGTTTTGGTTCCCCCGATGTCCCCTTTTAAAATTGATCCTCTCCATTCCGGGGTCATGGACGTGATGACATCGCACCGGGGACGGGAGCGCAAAATTTTAAAGGGAATTAGACTGAAAACCGTGATAACTGTATCCAATACAAAAAAAAAAAAACACATTCCCAATTAAATAAAACATTTATTTAAAAAAACACATATAAACACATTGTAACAGTTTAAAAAATGTACCTCTAGGCTATGTCTCCATGGCATTTAGGGATTTGCCGACCCCCTGCGTGCCTGGACAGGGATGTTGCTGTATCCCATACATATGCATGACTACCCCCCCCCCCTCCCGATCGTGTCCGATCAATAAACGCCATGTAAACATCAGGGACGGGAAGTCATGCATATGTATGGGATACTGCAACATCCCTGTCAAGGCATTGGGAGTATCGGCGCATCCCAAGAATTAACTAAAGGTTCCCTCCGTGAAAGTCTATGGTGCGTAGTGATGGCCGAACTTTGGCCATGTCCGTCCGCTATAAAAAAGTCAGCCGTCCACCTGTTCGCAGGCAGATCCAAATTCCCCGCTCCAAAGGCAGTACCTGGAACGCATAGTACCTGGTTGTGCTAGCCGGATGTGACGTCACTTCCGGGTTTATGAGCCAGCTTTTCACTGCGAGACCGGGTTCTCTACTCGATCTTCAGTGAAAAGATTCTTCCTCTGGCGGGATATCGCTGCTCCTGATCCCACCGGAGGAAGAATAGAGATCTCCTTCTCGCCGGCGAACAGGGCGGGTCGAACACCCGTACTGTCCGCCGGCGGGAAGGAGGGCGAACATGCTTGTTCGCGGCCGAACTGTCTGCCTTGCGGGCAGTTCGGCCATCACTAATGGTGCGCTTTTGGTACAGAAATCTGGACCTCAGCAGAGCGCTAGGGAGGTTAACTGTATATTAAAGTATTAGGTTAGGTACTGAAAATTGCTGGTTGTTTTCATTTGACTGTTACATCTCACATATATATAATCCCTTTAGCATTAGGAAAACAGTCTGTTTACTTCCGTATACTTATTAATGCCCTGGGTGTGGCTTTTCGTGCCGGTGTTAAAATAGATGCTGGCGCTGTGTGGGGAGAAAGGCGGCGATGACGCCGAAGACACAGGGTGGGAAAGGCTCTGTGTGCCTGCAGCTCTGTAGAAATGCTGCAGGCACACCGAGAGCCGGCAGTTGTGCCCGATCCCAGTACTGGCTTCAGGCATAAAGCCAAGGAGGTTAAACTAAAAGCAAAAGGGTCTGAATGTAAGCAGCTTTTGCTGGCTCTCTCTTTTGCAAATTGATGCCTAGTAAAACCTATACAGCATTGTCATTATATAGCATTTTTTTTTACAAATTTATATTTCAAATACATGGAAGAATCCCTGATATGTGACTGTAGTTTAGTATTTGAATGCTATGTTTATTGTTTATTGTAATATTAATAAATGGTCCATGAGATTAGAAATGTTATATTAGCATAAAAAATGTATTCACATTGTATAGACTGTAACTAAGCCAATCAGGTACAAGAGCTGCTCTGTTTGGCTCAGTATATGTATGCATGGCATTTGCATAGCTTTTCATGCTAATGCCCACATTTCTGCATTTCAATGACCATCTCTAGTGACGTTTATTGTGACACTTCTTGTGATCGCCTTTATTCACAGAATTATGTTGTTGCCATTTGTCCGCAATGTGTCCCCTATGTCCCTCCCGAGGGACACATGGCAGTCAAGTTCTGCATGACTGTAATTTACCAATGGGAATTTTAATAGTTTTTCTATATATTTTATTACAACAAAGGGTGGGCCGGTACAATAGATTGTAAATTTGCCAACAATACTGAGTATTGTAGTCATTGTTAGGAACATTTTGATTGGCAAATGTCTTGTGAATGGTCATTAAAATGTCCTTAACCAGGGGTGTCCAAACTTTTTGCAAAGAGGGCTATGTTTGTTGAAGTGAAAATATGTGGGAGGCCGACCCTTCAGCAAGACATTGTTTGAACCATTGATATTAAATGCAAACTATACTATGGTGGACACATTGCTTCCTTCACACAAACTTGCCATAAATATTCTAAAACATTAGACAATGACTGCCATTACACTTAATAAGCCTGCCCCTAGGACTTGTATTTATCCCAACTCTTCAGCCATATTTTACATAACCCCAGAAGTCCTGACCATTCCCCCATCTATAGCATACGGAGGATCAGTGAGAAGATTCCCCAATATCTCTCACCTTAAAGCAGACCTACCACCCTGGTACCTGCTTTCTATTATCGGCATCGATGGTGCAAAATGTGTCAGAATACGGGTGCCCCTCCTGTGATGGGCAGATAGCTCTGGCCGTGGCCAGCTCAGGAAACTAGGGAATTTAGAGAGAGTAGACTTCACTTCTGACATCTGCCTCCCATAATCCCTGTGTGCCCGGCAGCCAGGGATTATGGGATGCGGATTGGTGGAGAGAGAGAGACAGGAAGAGTCTCGCTCCTCCATCTTACATGCTGGAGGATCAGACACTCCAGACATGGCGCTTTTATGAGTAAGTATGGGTGAGTATGAGACTTTTATTTACAGGGATCGCTTTGCCTGCATCAGGACCCCATGCAGGTGAGTACATTTATTTCTTTTATTAAATTTTTCTAAATGTAGAGTTTAAAACCGCTTAAATGTTGCATCCTAAAAGTAGGGATAATTTGCATGATGATGATACAACAAGAACAGAGAGGCACAATACATAGAAGCAGGCAGAGCTCTGTTTAAACTTGGGACTGTACCATTCATGGGTGAGGGGGTAGTCAGTAGTGATGATCACGAATATTCAGATTCCGAATATTAATCGCGAATATCGGCGGAAATTCGCGAAGTGTGATATTTGCCGATATTCGCAATCCGGATTATTCGGTTATTTTTTTTTCATTACACATGCTCTCAATGCAGTGCACAATGGGAAGGCTTGCAACAAGAGCTTAGCAACATCCTGGACATCAACGTTTTTTTAATCCAATATTGGGGTGATTCGAATTTCGGAATATTGCGAAAATCGGCACTTTAGAAAATTCGCGAAATCACGTAGATGGCGTCCAAATTCACAATTTTTTTCAACACGCCCCTCATGAAGTTAAACATATATTCGTCGAATGTTAAAAATTCGCATATAAACTGCCGATATTCGCATAAGAAGAATCTTGCCGAATGCGATATTTCCGAATGTTTTTCCCATCCCAAAAATTCGCGGCATGCCGCGAATACGAATGTTGCCTATGCTGCTCATCACTAGTAGTCAGGGCAAGCCAAAGACTGTATTGCAGCTGTCATACTGCAGATGTGGTTCTTGATGGGAATCAAAGTCATATAGCCATGTAAATATATAAATCAGCACTTGTTGGAAGGTTTGGTGTCACCCCAATGCAGATCTGAGGCTGGGGTGGAAATAGAGTTCTCCTTTAAACAATCCTAACAACTTAAAAAAATTGTAGAGCAATAAAACATGTGATATGAACCTGGTCTGACAGCTGGGAAGAGTCACTTCTTTGACAGATTGAGAAGTACATGAGACCGTGCATGTCAGCTTTCATTTATCAATGTCTCTCTCCAGACATTATGAATTGTCAGGCAGATGGTACAAAGATGGTCTCTAAGACGATCACAAATATTGTTGTTGCTGCTATATATATCAGGAAGCCGCACAGAAGCAGATTATAGTATCAGCTGTTGGGAAATCACATTGGGTCACATTCTTTGAATTGTCATCTCAGGGATTCCTTCCGGGTTTCTATACAGCGCGGAGTTCAGGAACGTTTAGGTGGATCCCAAGGACAATCCTTCATGTTACACGGGTTTATGGAATGGAAGTGAGAATGTGGGTGGAATCTTAATGCTACTTGAACAATTTATAAGCTTGACACACCTAATAATAGGGTAGTGACATGTAACAATTCTGTTATGCTATAGGACTTTACTAGTGTCTTTCTTACTTCTGAAACGCTACCTATGCTATAACAAGAATAGCGCTGTTCTCTGACCAAAGTCATACAGATTCAATGGTTTACTGGTGATAAACTGAAAAATGTTCAATATAAAATACTCATAATAACCACAAATAACACACATCAATGGTGTGCGTCCCAAATGCCATTGCAAAGATAGTTGTTACCTTGTAAAAAAGAAAAAAAACTATAGCATTACTGTGCTCCACCTAGGCACCACCTACTGTCCCCTAGACCATTACACCACCAGCACCAGCCTGAACCATTCATACAAGGCAGGATGGATCCATGCTTTCAAGTCGTTGACACCAAAATCTGACCCTACCATCTGAAGGTCGCAGCAGAAATCAAGACTCGTCATAACAGGCAACATTTTTCCAATCCTTTACTGTCCAATTTTGTGAGCCTGTGCGAACTGTAGCCTCAGTTTCCTGTTCTTAGCTGACAGGATCGGCTCCCAGTGTGGTCTTCTGGTGCTGTAGCCCATCTGCCTCAAGGTTCAACGTATTGTGCGTTTAGAGATGCTCTTCTGCATACCTTGGTTGTAACAAGTGGTTTTACTGTTGCCATTCTATAAGCTCGAACCACTCTGGCCATTCTCCTCTGACCTCTGGCATCAGCAAGACATTTGCGCCCACAGAACTGCCGCTCACTGGTTGTTTTCCCTTTTTCAGACCATTCTCTGTAAACCCTAGAGATGGTTGTGCGTGACAATTCCAGAAGATCAGAAGTTTCAGAAATACTCAGACCAGCTCATCTGGCACCAACAACCATGCCACGTTCAGTCACTTGAATCACCTTTCTTCCCCATTCTGAAGCTTGGTTTGAACTGCAGCGGTTCGTCTTGACCATGTCAACATGCCTTAATGCATTGAGTTGCCACCATGTGATTGGCTGATCAGTCATTTTCGTCAACGAGCAGTTGGACAGGTGTGCCTAATAAAGTGGCTGCTGAGTGTATAAGGAATGGTAAGAGGCATGGGACCCTATGCAAGGTAGTACTCTGTAAGGTTCAGGGATCAACCAAGAGACAAGAGGCGTCTGTAATGCTCAAACTGAAACATTATTCAACCATGAGGCACGGCAACAGTCTTGTTTTAACCGAACAGGCAAACAGCAAATTGAATCAGTCTAGTCCTCAGCTATAGGTACACGAATTTAGTCCAAGAGAAAGTTGCTCCCACCCCACAGGAGGGAATGTGGACAACAGGCTTCTCATCCCTCGTAGGAACCAGGGGCCATGTGAACAGGCACAGTGGATGTCAGCAAGTGCTGGATGTAGGCATGATGGGCTGGTATAGCAAGCACACCAGCAGTGGCTCCACAGTAGTCTTGGTGCGGCCCAGGAATAGGGGCACGGCATCCTGCAGCAACACACAGTGGCGTATAAGAGGTGCGCATGCTATTACGCTCTTCGGCTGCACGCACGCCAGAATAGACTGTGTGGAAAGGTAGGCCTCGGCTGCAGTAGCGGAGCTGTGTGTCCTGTCTCCTTCCTCTCCTTCCTGCAAGAGCACCGCCCCTGGGGCCGCACTTATGCTTTTATCCTCTCCCTGCCCCAAGGCATCTTAAAGGGCCCTCTGCACCCATCCAGCAACCCACGGCCACTACAACTCTTGCGCTCCCAACTCTTTAATTGACAGTGAGAAACTATCAACCAAGGAACTTGGCAAAGTCTACTCCACTGGAGGCAAACAAGTGCTTCTTGCTTTTGACATTTAGATTGAAGTTTTGACCAATTGGGTTGTTCCAAGGGCCCCCTGGCCAAGCCTAGGGTCATGCCTATGGATGATCCAGTTTTACTTTATGTTCTCCTATTATGTGACATTTGGCCCTTCTAACCAGGAGCTCCGGGAAGAACAGAAAAATAGGGCTCTTCCACTTACTGCACCTGGAAATGTGTTGTGAATTCCCCTCCATAGAAAAGAATGGGAATAACATTTTCAGAGTCCCAGCACAAACAATGTTCTGTCTTAATAATGACTCACAAAGATGAAACCACTGGGACAGTGTAACATCACAAGGTCTACATTTTAGCAGCTCATAAATTGTCCTCCTTAGTATCTTAGTTGGTTTGTAGTGCAGGTTTAAAAATAAACAGCTTGGCACACCATGTATCACATTTCAGTGGGTATATGGCAATATGTGCTTTTCAGTTTCAGGTGCAATCACATCCATACTTGATATAGAAACACTTCCAGTTGGGAACATATCAGAATGTGTAGATTGTCAGTAGAACATATGGAAGTACAGGTACACTTTGGTAATAAAGTAGAGCAGCTGGCTTTCCATAGACTGGCTGACCTGACCAGGATGGCGTTGGCATGATCGTCGAATGGCTTCATGTATAAAGAGTA